>JAKGSA010000429.1:338577-440752 GCA_033558755.1 Philaethria dido | reverse complement strand
CTGCGCCCCGACGAACCCCTTGAAGCGACCGTAAATTATATCTATTTGTGTTTTGCTCCATTGACTGCTTTAATGGGTTGGGTTGGGAATGATTAGTTGAAAAGGGTAGTCCTGATATATTTGACTTTATGTTTACGTATCTCCGATAAATCGGGTGTTTGGTCTTAGTGTTCAGACCTGTTTTGTTCCTGCTTTTCTTAAGCCCCCCCACCGCGACAAGGCTCATTCCCTTTGGGGGTTATTTATATTAGTATGCAAGGGATCGATGTAGTTTTTTTACAACTTCACGCTTATTTTCGCATCACAGGGTATAGAGAATTTAGTATCAAGTCACTCCGTTCCCTATTTTCCAAAATGAAAAACAAAAAACTTTGGAAAGAAACATTGCGTACTTAACTGACCACTGCGCTACGATGTCTTTCACAGTAGTTGTTTTTTCATATATATAAAAAATGGGTATATTTGTAATACTTTTAGTATAACAAACTGTTACCCATGTTTTATTTATTATTTGTTGTATTTTGTTGCCTATTGCTTGAAAGAAACTCTTTTAGATGTATGTTCTAAATTAATAAAAAAGTTTCATCAAATTCTTCACAATAACAAACGTGACAAGTAGCAAGTAGTGAGAGGACATGGTCTTTTGAACACTTTTAACATTTTTTTCAAAATATCATTACCGCTTGGCACAGAAAAAAAATGGAGTATTTTTTACTGAAGGTAATACACATAGGTACTTTAAAATATTTTTTTACCATTTTAATTACCAACTGTTAAATAAAAATAATAATAATAACGAGACGTGAAGGCAACGAGCCTAAGTATGTAAGTACGCAAGCGGCATATTGCCACGTGACGTCACACCCTACCGCAGTCGAGATTACACTTTAACTTTAAATATGTCAGTCAGTTTTATAGATAGAAAAAAATAAAACAGATTACATTTAATACACTTTAGTTACATTGTTTAATTGTTAAATAATATTAAAAAAATGTTCTTATTTTGAGTTCTGCGTTTAATGTATTACAAGAGACATTAATCAATAGTCTTAGATTTGTCAATGTCATTGTCAAAGTAGAATTCTGTAATTTATTTGCAAAATCTTGTGTAGATACTAAACTTATTGTCACTAATAAAAATATCAATTTAATATATTTAAACATTATTGAGTTATTGAGTAATAAATATAATATTATGGTTAACTTTAGACCAGCAGGCTTATCCGATGATGATACAGATAGTGACGATTATGGATTTTTTGAAAAATTGGTAATGCAATCTATTTACCAACCTACTAACACCGGCTAAATCTCATTACGCAGTTGTATTTATATATAACAAAATATTAAACTTGCAAATACTTCCTTTAGTATAAAAATCATATTCGTCTCATCATCATAATTTCAACGCTACAAATAGCATATTATTTATTTTTTCAGAACCATAATAATGTTGCAAGAGAATGTGAAAATCTTAAAAAGAAAACTGAGAATAGATTTCAAGAAGCTACAATAAACGGAAATCTTGAAGAGGTCATTAATATAATTGATTCTGGTAAACAGAACTTTTTTAAATATGTACATGTAAATATTTTTAATCTTTGTTTATATATAATCTTAATTTTAACCACTTTTCATTTTGTGACTCTTTGTAAAATTTAGACCTCAAAGGAAATGTAAATACAAAACTGGAAAGTGGTTGGACACCATTGTTTCATGCTTGTTTTCATGCTCAAGAAAAAATTGTTGAATTCCTCTTGGATAGAGGAGGTGACCCAAATGCACAAGCAGGTATATTATTAATATATTTTAATCACAAATGATTTTAAATTTGCTGGAGAAATATTTTGATATTTATATGTTGTCTATGTCATACATCTTCATCATTATGTATAATCATATAATTAATAGGTACAATAATTGCTATTTATTAGATACAGTGACACCCGTTATGTTAGTATGTTCTAACAATAATGCAAGTGAATCGGCAGCATACAATATAGTTTTGAAGTTAATTGAACATGATTGCTTATTAAATATTGGTGATAAATATGGCATGACTCCCTTAATGAAAGCTGTAAACTGTGGGTACCCATCTGTGGTAGAGTTAATTCTTGAAAGAGATGTGAATATTGAAATGAGAGATCGACAAGGTTGGACAGTAAGTATTATTATGAATATTCCAAGTGTAATTCACTAGTAAAAATATTGGGTAGTGGTTTGAACTATAATTTTTGATTCTTTAACTTTTACACTACACAAAATTTACTACCATTGAGATTGAACTGACATAAACTGCTTTGGTCAGTTTAAGTTTGAATTGAAAGTGAATAAAATCTATTTGATTGATCATTGCTGCATAACATTGTATATTATTTATTTGTTGCATTGTAGATATAAACATATATAAATGTATACCTTAATTAAATTTTTAATTCAAAAAAATAAACTTTACAGGCAGTGTTTTGGGCAATACATAATAATGAACCAAGATGTCTTGAACTCCTATTAAACAAAAATGCAAGATTAAATATTGTAGATATGTCTAATAGATCACCTCAGTCAATCTGCCAATTACACAATTTCAAAGAAATCCAACAAATTCTTGCAAAATATATTGAAGATGATGAAAATAGCGAAAAAGACTTAAATTGTGATATTTTAAAAGATATTTCAACATGGCATGATTATTATCCAGGATTAAGGGATGAAAATAAGTATGCTTTATTGTTCTGTTAACACTTAACAGCATGGGAATCAAGTATCATAATTATATTTAAATAATTCCCATAAATATATTTATTTTATACATCTAAATAATATTATTAGTAATCTTATTAAGATATTTATTTTATTAGAAATGTTTTATTATAATTTTGATATATGATTTTTTTTTATTAAATTTTGATTTTGATTAAATGAATATTTTCAGGCCAAGATACTTATTAGAAATAAACCATTTGTTATATGGTATGAATTGTGATCGTCTCAAAAAGATATTTGACAACTCTCCAATAGACCTGAAGACATTTTTGCTTCTTGAAGAGAATGATATGATCAAAATGGGCATAGATCTACCCTATGAAAGGCAAAGGCTAAGACAAGGCTTGCAAAGTTTTCACAAACGAGGTTGGAAAGTTAATGCTGTAGCGGGACTGCAAGCTCGCAGAGGTGAATCTTACAGGCAAGTTACAAAATTTGTGTTTTACATTTTAAAATAACAAAGTATAAAAAACTTTTAAAAAGAGTAACAAAATTTTCTTTTCAAATTGTAATTTAAATATTATTTAACAATTCAAATATTATTTTACTTATTTAATTTGCAATAATCTCTAAATCAATAAATCAATTTTGTAGTTTGATCCAATATAATTAATTCATAGGGGATATTAAATGAGTAACTTATCTAAGACAAAGTATAAGAAGAGGCATTGTGTCCTATCTTTATGGTGGTTACTAGGAGTCGGTTTATGTATCCTTACTCAAGTGCATTGCACAATAGCTGTAATTTAATTATTTAATAAATTATTTTATTAATATGGTTACAGTATTATCGAATGCGTCAATGTGCTGGGATGTCATTTACAACAGCTATATGTTTTGGAAGCTACTCTCATGTACGTTTTGCGTGACTACGGCCGTCTTCAAAACCAAATTAAATTCGAACCACCCGATTCTCCTGTAATGCTAAGATTTAAGAACGCTGCCAAAAAACTGATCATGAATATAAATAATGTTAGAAAAGAAATAAATATGATGAAAAAAATACACATTAAGGTAGGTTTGCTTGCTTTTTTTCTAGTGAAGTGCAAAAAACTAAAACTAATTCTCCCCTACATTTTGTTTTGTATGATTTCATTAAATTAATTTCTTTACGCTTTAATATATAGTAAAGTCGTAACCAAAAAAACTCAACGGTAAGACACTATTTTCTTCACTTTCCCCCTGTATTAGACACCTTGCTTGTCTAGTTGCGGCAACCACCACATTGTTATAACTATAAACTGGGAAGTAAGAATTATTTAAATATAAACACTTGTAGAGTGGGAATCGAACTCACAACTGTGGTGTCTACGTGTAATACTCGTCATTATAAAAGAAAAATCTGTCACTTGGTACACTTATATACATTATGTTTGGTGGTGGTATACATTTTGTTTGGTGGTAGGAGGTTCGTCCTCCGTCTGGCTCGCGACCACTATCATGTCAAAGACGAACCGCCAAATATCTTATGATGTGTTCCGGTTCGATGGCATGTAAGCCAGGTTTTCCCCTATCCCACCCATCCTCTCCCTAAAATGTAGTGGTTCCGATAGCGGACGACTACATTGTCCTCCCCTTCCATCTGTATCCTCTAGGCTGGCAACGCATCTACAACGCCTCTGGTGTTGTAGATGTTCATGGGCGAAGGTAACCACTTACCATCAGGTGGTCCTTCTGCTCGTTTGCCATCAGTTATCCATTAAAAAAAAAAAAAAAGACGTCTTTTGTTCGAAGAACTCTTGTAGTTACAACTGCAATAAACTAGAAGAGAGTTAAATCTAGCGCACATTTGCAGGAACTAAATCGGAATAGTAATTAACCTGAAGAACTATTAAACTAGAGTATCAAAACAGTTAACTACGAAAATCAAGTTTAAGTTTTGTAGCTTTTGAAACTAGTGTAGTTAAGATCATTTAACCTCGTTCTATTTTCCATTCCGGGACAGAAATATGTAACGATCATTGGATACGTGTAAATCACAGCATATTGTGATTGTGTCTAGACGCTCAATTTCGAATCATTCTGGTCACCTAGTGTTGATTAGGAAATTTGCGAACGTATACGTATGTTTTTTTTCTCATTCTCAATTGGGTCAAGTAGTCATTGTAATATTTGATAAATAGATATCGCACGTCGACCATAAGTCACGAATCTTTCATTATTTTCAACTGTGATTTTAAAATTGTTTAACTAATGAAAAATTCTCATCCTAGTCCTCAAGAGCACATTTACGCGTTGCCCCATTTGTCGATCGTAAATTCTGGCATTGAAACTGTTAGCTCATTTTTAGTACCAGGAAATCAATGTTATCGTGAACGTAGCGGTTATAAAGCGTTTACCCAGTTTTGTTTTATGAGCCGCATGTCTTTTGTTTTAATAATATTTTTTTGTGTTTATATTTAATGAAGCATGTTGGCGCCATCTCCCGGTGGGGTCTTCGCTCTCCTCCCTGGGGAGGAGGGGTGATGGCTTCAGGCTCTTAGGCCTATGGCCATGGGAGTCTTCTCCGTCCATGAATATGGGCGGGTAAAATGAAATGGCGCCATCTCAATGGTCAGATTTATTTGAGAGCGGATATCACGTACGCGAGCGGGAATCTTCATTTGCTTAACAAGCGCTAATTACATCTAAAATTATGTTATGCTGTTATATATATGACAACATATTTTTTTATGTAATGAGATTTCATTTTAAATATTTATTAAACCATGCTAAATTTAAGCAAACATAAACTTTATTCGTAAATAAATAGAAAAATATCTAAAAAAATGCAAAGGTAAAATTCTTTCTAGTTTAAAACATATATTTATATGAATATGAGATTTACGTTGGTGCGCAATTTTGGTAAAGCGGTAATAATTAACGTGTATGAATGTTTTATAAGAGCTAGCATATGCATATATTGCATAATTATTCACATTATAATACTTTGCGTATTTACACTATTTCAATTATGTAATATTGTGTGGCAGTAATATTGTGTGGCATGATAAATACGATGCGACCCAGTTGTCTGTTTTGAACGGTGTTTACAGTGTCTTTGTCATTCTACCCACTTTTGTTTTATTTGAAGGCAATTCTTTATGGCTAATTGAAAATGCTACCTATCTGATTCGATTGTTTATACAAACTGAATATTCGGCTTCATAAATTTTATGTTACTATCCAAACCGTCCCATTGTCTCGTCAACCTTCCTTATCAATGATGCCTACATTTTATTCTAGACCTACTAAATCAATCTAATTTGAATTGGTTCCCGGCAAGTATAAACAAACAGGCGTGAGGTCTCCCAGAAATGTCGTACGAGTAATTAAGCGTGCATGAACCAAGTGAGTGCAATTCCCTTGAACAATTTGATGTATTGATGAATATTTCAAGCTGGAATCAGACTGTGGAATTGCTCCCGAGCCCCCGACTCCGAGTAATAAATTTATAAATCCAACCAAGTGAACCTCATCGTGTATGATAATGGAAAGTCAACGACTGGTCTAGTTACATTAATAAATGAAACCTCGTCTAATTTATATGTTTCTCTATTGTTTTAACTTGTGCGCCGTTTTGCGTAGAAGGCTAGAATATCTTTATCTCATATTTTGACAGTAAAACTATTCTTGGCATAGAAAGACATTGTCCTCTCCGCTAGGTATGCATTAAATTGCATACCCTAAACGTTTCAGCCTTGCCCGTGTTCAGATCTACCATAAACGACAAACAATTGAAAGTAATAAAGACACACGTTGTCACCTCTAATAAAGTCAGCTGATTCCGCACCGTATAAAAATTATAGTTTACGCCTTTTTGGCAAACTTTTCTTTCTTCATATAAAAATATTTTCCTGTTTTCTGTACATAATATGGATTGCTATAATATTTTTTATTGTAAAGAAATGCAACATTAGAAATATGATTTAAATTTAAATTAAGTCAATCACCATAACCTAATATTTAAGGCCCTTGATATGAACTTGTTTTTATATTATAATTACTTTATTATATTATAAAACATAAAAACAACATTTAGTGTGTAATTGTGGACGTTATGGAATCTACTTAAATTATATGAGGCATTTTATTGGTCCTCCGGCGTCTAAAAGACGTTATCAAACTATCTGACAGTCGTCATATTTCAACCATTTAACTACTAGAATTCGGGTAAAGTTGAACATAACGAGTGGGCTTCCTATGGGGGCGTAATATAGCACTCCCGGACGTTGTATAAATGCTTTCGATTCATTAATACTGGTTTCGATAGTAACACTTAATTTCAACCTTTCTTTTAGTGATCCGACCGATCTAAATATGTAACATTCATGTCGCTACTGTTTTTTCCTATTACTTAAGTCCTTTTACGCCGCCATGGCCGGAATATCCTACGTCTATCAGTAAGGTTCATCTACGAAACGAAAAGGGTTTTGAAATGAGCCTCTCATATCACGGCCATCTCGAGGTAATCTAAAAAATGGTATTTTGTTGGACAATGGGCAATGTGTGTATATTTGTATAATATTGTTGATACTTTAACATATATACAAATTGTAAAGATTAATCTAATATAATATATACAATATATTTATATAGATTTTTTTTGTTAAAATAACTTTTTAAAATTATCTAAAAAATCCCAAATTTATTTACGCATACCAAGTAATTGAAACGTAACATGAAAGATGTTATCTTCTTCTTAATGTATATTTCTATATAAACAAAAATATCAACATACTAAAGCATACTGATTTTGTAGGTAACTTAAATGAACGGCCGATTCTTTCGCACTTATACTATTTTAATTCAAAGTAGATTTGGACGTCGTTATCTCGTATTCAACTCGTAAAACTGACATTACTATCAACTAATGTTCTACACGCATTAGTGTCACAACGAATGTTACGAAATGATGTAAGCATCGCCATATGCATCTTGATAGACTTTGTCTTTAAATGGTTTTATCCCAGAGTTCTCATTGTATTACGGTAACAGAACCCGTAGCTGTGAAAGAGACTGGCTGTTAAGATTAGTATTGATTAACTAACCACTAGTATTAAAGGATAAAATATTATAAATATGGGTATAACGCTTCGTGATTTTTATATCCTTATATGTTAGGAAGACAAAACTTTCATAATAAAAATGGTAAACTCTGATAGCCAAACTGAATAGCGTACTTACCATTTTAATATAAGAAAAACTATTTTTAATATAAGAAGAAGAAGAAAAACTATGAAAAAGATTTCAATCGGTGAGATTCGGAATGCTAACTAAAAAGAAGGTCAGCAATATGCACAGAAATGGTATCATGTCATCACTGCAATAACATAATATGACGCAATTGAGGCGCAGTGTGCAGTACCCTTGAATGACATATATTTGATTCACCGGGGGTAGTGGTTTTGTTTGAAAAAAAAAAACATACATATACACAAATAGTCTATAAAATGAGAGGAAACTGCGAGGTGGAGTAATATATCTTTCTCTCCAACCAACATAATTGATACATAAAAAAATATATATTTCAATCAATTAACTATTGTATGCTATGTAGGATAGTAAAAGTCATTGTACTGTCTGCAAATGAAAAGTGAAAATATGTATTATTGTTATGTAATTGTACCTACTTATCGTTTGAGATGAATTCAAGTATTGATTCAGGCGAATCGAATGTACCGAGAATCATTGCTCTAAATTGCAGTGCTTAAGAGCACCGAATGCTATGGTCTGTAAGCATTCGCCGCGCCTGTCAATATTATGTTTCAATCATCGATCGCCCAAAGAGCTCTAATTCAATAGACCTGTGACCAATTCAATTTTCACAATTCGTTTTGTTGTAATAAAAATATGTTATCATAAATATATAGTGAGAAATTATTGTATTGTGTAACACTTTCAGCCTCAATTATGTAGAAACTATATAATTGAGCTACATACATTTTGCTACAACACGTCTTTGTGACTCATTGTATTTTAAGTCAAATATGTTAATTAACAAAAATACACGTGTACAGTACCTTGGTATTATTACCTAATTTTTATTTGGACGTAGAAATCTAAGAATTAAGCATATAGGCTACTAGGGCTATACCTGCATAAAAGAGAAATTTTTGGATTCTTATGGGGAAAACGGTACTATGGTATGGAAGCTACAAAAGATAGAATTGGAAATAAAATGGCCAATGTTATAAAATATACACAAACGACGATACAAGCGACAACTCCGGTGCGCGGAGATGGACTAGAACAAAATAACTTCTAAGTGAAATTGGTAATGGAAGACATATTATTATATTACTATGTGCTCTTCATCTCCCATTCAAATATGGGAGATGCATGAAGATAAAAAAATAATTTAAATTATACCTTTTACAGGCGCCTTATGAAGTAGGCTGTATTTTGTAATTGAATAAATACATTAATTAATTGATTGCTTCAATTTTATTGAATTTTAAATGGTCAATTAGCCACGTTTCGGTAATAAAATTTCAATTGATAACGTCCGATCACCCTGTTATGTTATCGGAACGTATATTTCTCACATCATAATAGTATATAATATAGCTGTTCTTACATTGCACCATGTAAGGTATTTAGTTTAAATCCACCATGTGGTAATTATTTTTTGGGAAATGAATCAACAAAGTTCTTGTGCCAATTTTTTTCTCTCTGACACAAAATAAATTTACAATATTTTTAAAGATTTAGATATCATTAAACTTTACTTCTTATACGTAAAGGGCAAAGTGGACAGGACTAAAAATATAGATCCAATTTGTAAGTATTGAATAGTAATACATAACTGTCTTTATAAATCTTGAAAGAAATCAAAATTTATAATGCTCTATAATTATAATTACCAAGCGATGCCGGCGGCCCTCGACATCCGTGTAATATGGTGACGTGTTAATCCCTACCCTGTATCACTTGGACGTAGATTATCGTATAAGAATGACCATACCTAATCTAATAGGATAGAACTGACGGAAATGCTTAATAATAGTATTAGGAAAAGTTATTTGCGAAACTAAAAATCTCCATTTAATTTTTATAACACCTATACAAAGTAAAGATAAGTTAGATTTATTTATAAATTGCAATATTTGAATTTTAGTACTTCTTTTTTATTTTTTATTAGCATCATATTGTAGCCTTAGTGTCCTCAAACTTTTTACGTGACCTCCCCCAATATCATAGACAGAACTGTGTCCTAAAAGGTCAATCAAGAATAAGAGGGCACCTCTTACTTGATATCCTCTTATAGAATTTAATTCTATTATACATGTAACAAAGTGAGTATAATATAAATATTTATAAGTGATTGACTATATTAATATAAAATATTTGTCCTCAGGTGGTAGGACGTGAAGATGTGCTAGCGTCTACCGCCACTCGTGACTTGCACTGTGGCCGGCGCCTCGTCTCCGGCCTGTTCTCGCGGCCTCGTCTCCCGCTAGGTTATTCCTACGTGACAACCGTACCCCGCGGCGCTTGCAGACTAAACGTCTCCGAAATTGTCTCCAGCGAAAACTATATAGGTATGAATTATAAAAGATACTGCATGCATCATAACTATGTGTGCATATAACATATACATTTCAAAATATCAAGAGGTTATCGGACAATATTAAATTCTAATCAATACTTCTGTCCTTAACATGCTTTGTTTTCAAACTAAATAAGCTAATAGCTAAATAAGCTTAGCTTGATAAATTATCTCAAATATATGTATCTACATACTGAGATCGAAATGATAATATCCTTATAACCAGGTGTGCAGGTAGCAAACGACAGCTTTTTAGATATAGCTTCTAATAGGCATGTTAAAATATTTGAATGGGTCAAAACAAGTTAATGAAGAAAATCGTAACAAATTAGGTCAAATTTAAAGAAATAATTTCATATAGTCGAGGTAGCTTTGATTGAACTCGGTCATACCAGTTCAATTGTAGATATACTTAGTAGTAAATTAGCAATGAGCAGATGCTGGGTCCAAGGCCGTTTAATAAAGCTTTCGGTCACAGTAGTGCCAGCCAATAGTTATCAATTTTTATTGGAGTTATTTGGTTCTCGAATAGTGGGTCACTCGAGATTTTAATAGAGAGATGAAGAGCACGCCGGTGCAAAGATCGATGTCGAATCGATTTATAGAAATTGCAGGCATGCTGGGTACTGGCAAATCGCTCCAATAGAAGCGCCTACGCCGCAAATTGTGAGATAAATGGAGATAGCCGCCGTTACAATTGGCAAGTAATTATTTGCATGACGCACTGCAAATACTTGAGGTTACCAATTTGCTGATTGTTCCGTAAACATTGGAATCTATTTTGATGCCTTAGAACATGTGTCATATTTATATCATAAAATAATAGCATACAAAGTTTTAAATAACACTATTTTAACCGAATATAATAATTTATTTTAATTGTACCAATTAAGACACGAATGCCAACGCAATCTGCCAGTGGCTACGAACTACTTGTATTCAAATCGTCGGGTTTTCTAAAATAAAATATAAGTGATTTTTTTAACCTGATCAAGGTTAAAAGAATTTCATTTAAAATGTGTAAATATAAATCATTTTATTAGATTATAACAAAACCATGTTATTAGATTTGTTAGTTATAATTGAAGCATATGCTTGACTTAATTCATATTTATAATTTTTTTAGCACTAAGAGTTTCGAATGGCTCTTATATTGTGAACGGCGAGTTCGCGGTGAGTGCACCGGGCACCTACGAGGCAGTTGGTGCACGGTTCATATACTCCCGATCAGCCGGCCTCGACACAATATTTTCGATGGGACCTATTCATGAACCTGTCGATATTATGGTAATTAAGTTTATTATTTTTTTATTGATTAACTCTTTTAATTGCAAACGGGAAGAAGGTCCACCTGATGGTAAGTGGATACCTTCGCCCATTCACAGCACCAGGGGTGTAGTAAGTGCGTTGCTGACCTAGATTAGCTTTATTATACCTACTTATTTATAACAACAATAAAAAAAGTTGTATAATGTTATTTTGTTTGGGAATTAAATGTCGACAAATTTACAGGTCCTCTATACGCAACCGAATCCGAACATAAAATACGAATACCTTACGGATTCGTTGCCAGATGAACCTAGTAACGATATTCCGACGGCCAGTAGTGTTGTAGAACATCATCAAATGCAAAGGCATCATAGACATCATAATGCTGAATCACATACGCGAGCATTGGATAAATCTGGACCTTCACTATCGAAGCAACCAGACTTTAGTTCCGGAGAAAGTCAATACCAAGTAGAGAGTAATGTGATTGGAGATCGAAAATTCGTATGGAAAATTTTATCATATACACAATGTTCAAGAACTTGTGGGGGAGGACTTCAGATTGGAAAGTTTAAGTGCGTTGAAATCGATGGTAAAGAAGATCGTGAAATATCTCCGGCACATTGCACGGGCGCTCCGCCGCCGTCTCGTCGGAGGAGGTGTGGGGTTGCTGCGTGTCCCCCGCGCTGGAGGGCGGCCGCCTGGGGACCGTGTCCTGTGTGTGGGCCGGCTCACCGCACCAGAATCGTGGGTTGCGTACAGGATCACGCTCGAGGCATCACTAAGGTCAGTTATAATTTATTAATAAAATATTATTATAATAATTAAAAGAAAAACTGTAAAAATTAACCTTATCTACTTTATTTCAAGATAAGTGATCAAAACTGTCCTCTACCTATGCCACCAAGCAAAGAACTCTGTGAGATACCTAACTGTGACGGCACTCCCGCTAGCGCCAATAGTTCCCCGCGTCTCGATTCCCGACGCCAAGTACGACCAAACGACCATATCGATGCGTTCCGGGAAGGACCAGTACTATCGCTTGCTACCAATGTATCCGACAATGAAATCAGCCCTATTCAAGAAGCTAAGTACAGCTTCAGCGCCGCTGGCGGCTGGTTGTATACAGAATGGTCTCAGGTATAAACAATTTTCCTCATTTGTCCCAATTAATTTTGTCTTTGTCATTAATTAATCGACTTCAAGAAAGTAAGAGGTTCCCTTTTGACTGTGTTTTTTATGAGTAAACTAATTTGGATTATTCTTTTTTTGTATGATAGTTAGTGCTTCTCATGTTGTGATTAAGTTTAATTAATATCTGACGATTCGTTTCAGAGTTATTCGTAATAATTTTACTTTTTAATGCATTTTATTTGAAGTCGGTTTTTTTTGTTAAAATTTTAATTATTATTATTTTATGGTATTGTTTCTATAGTGTGTAGGGTGGTGTGTGGGAGGTGGTATACAGTCACGTGGAGTCCGATGTGCAGATATTAACGGATGTGCAGCTCATCGCGCGCCTCACGCCTCACAAGCTTGTGCGCCAAAGAAACAGTGCGATGCGCAATGGTTTACTGGTATGGTTAAACATATCTTTATAACAAATTATTAATGTAAGACGTTAAGTACTTTATGTTATTAGAATATGGAGTTATTTATAGTGTAATTAAAATTATATTAAATTAACATCGAAAATGTTGGCAAAATCATCAGGTATATGAAATACTATGGAGGATAACGCAATCAACCAGATTATTTAATTCTTTAAAAAGTCTACACGGCTTTCTACTCTCTACTTTTCCACTTTTACTTTCTACTTTTTTCTCTTTCTTAATCATAAAACTACTTTACAAGATATCATTTACACCCAGTTAAAGTCAGAGGAATACCATAATTAATATTAAGTATAAAATTATTTGATTCCATATTATGTCATATTTAGTCCTGAATACATTATTCATGATATTACTTACTTACTAACTTAACTTCACGCTTATTCCTAGCGGGGTAGTCAGAGAGGACGGAGCGCTAAACGCTACGGTCCCTGTATACGTCTTTCGCCTCGTCCACGGTCATTAACCTCTTCATGCATGCCCTCCGGGGTCCTCATGCTTTTTACGTGACCTTCCTCCAGTATCATTGATACTGTATTCTCGAAGGTCAACCGAGGTTTCCCCCTATAATACTCGTATTATAAAAGAAATATAATTTTTAAATAGGTGATTGGTCGCCATGTTCCGCCAACTGCGGCGGACGTCAAATACGAGGTGTTATTTGTATCGGAGGCAACGGCAGACGACTTCGCGATGCGTCTTGCGGAACTCCCAAACCGGAATATGAAAGAGACTGCGGTGGTACTTGTGCACCTTCCTGGTACCTTAGTGATTGGGGAGAAGTAAGTAATATTAACATTATACAAACGTGTAGTTACATGTATCTTCATAACATATGAACGTATAGATATCTAAATTGTATTTAGATATGAAGTTATGTTGTAGTATGTATAAATATTTTCTTTTTTTTATAACAAATGCTTAAAGAATTTTACTCAGCCATTGTCGTTACTGCATAAGTATATTTTCTAGTCTATAAAAGTAAACGAGAATTAATTATTGTGGATATAATTATATTTAGTCATTCGGTAAAATATAAAATTGTTATACTTCTTCAATTCTTCATCATTAATTTATTAGACGTTAAGTTATTGACTTGATAAAAAAATTGTGTTAATATGCATATTGTACAAACGTACATATATATAACTTATAAATACATACAAATTAGGTTCCTTCCTTAAAAAAAATAAGCGCTAAGTGTCTTTTCTTATATATGCTATAAAATTGAATTGGTTCTCTTTGACATTTTTGAGTCTTAATCACACTGAGGAAACAAATCACTTTTTTTATACGTTTTCTAAAAATGTTTTGCGTTTCTTAACTGTGTGACACTTTAAAATATCAAAAATATTTAATAAAAGCTTCTCTCTCGCCAAACGATTGTTCTTAGTTATAAGTTAAGCTGAAATTTGCAAAAACCTCTCTACGGTAATACTAACAACAATTTCGACGCAGCTCAATAGAAGCGTATGGCTTAGAGGTCGAAGCGCTTGGACGGTTCCCCCTTATTTAAGGTACAGGTTCGAGTTCCGCTGCGTTCTATGTTTTTATAGGTTTTCTTTAAATGTTGATCGATTTCCTTAGTGCTCCGGTCCGTGCGAGGCGGGCGTGCAGAAGAGGACGGTGTGGTGCGCGCGCGGCGGTGCGGGAGGCGCGGGAGGGGCGGCGCGCGACGCCGACTGCGCGGGCCTGCGCCCTCCCGCCAGGAGGTCCTGCGTCCCCTCTCGGTGCACGTCCAAGCCTGTTGTTAAACCACCTGCTAATGTCGCCTCTACTGGTGAGTTGTTTGCAGGTCTTTTGTGGTTTTGAACTTGTAGCTCAATATTAAAAGTTGATTAATATTTAGTTAAGTGATCTCTAAAAGATTAAGCGAAACTATTTCGTGTAAAAAAAAAGGAGGTACATTATTTTTTAGTCATATCAATATTTGTTTATCCTTAAATTTTCAACTAAAATTTGGCCTGTGAAAATATCAAAAATTATTTTGAATACTCATAATGTGTTTCAACACATGAAGCCTAGATTAATAACCTTTTCAGTAACGAGCCTATCGAAATTATGATCTTTTTAGCGCGCCAAAATTCAAATTTTGAAATGTTAGGTAGGCCACATTTTTATAAGAAAATGACAATAGGGCTAAAAATTTTATTTATATTACAAATATTAGATTACAAAGACACAAAATCTGAAAAAAAAATGAATTCAATATATTAGCACAAGAATATATAAAAAAATAAAAGCTTGGCGAGCCCCATAAAAAGATTAAGCGCCACACACATGGGACCCGAAAACCGCAGATTACTTACCCCTATTCTAAATCATACATACGAGTATTTGCATGTTTCAGCGAATCATTCTAAAATCTATGTATTTAAAAATGCCTAGAGTTAAGCTTAAAAACCTTGTTAATTTGTTTTTTTTTGTAAAAACTTGACTCTACGTTAACGATGAAGTTACCTTGAATACGGTATATAGGACAAGGTTACTTATTCTAACTGTACTTCGTAGCTCTTAATTATATTCGCTTTTATGGGCTCGAACAATTCTAGGTATCTGGAAGATAGAAATTGAATAACATGTCTAGTAATTTGAACTATAAATGCAATTTTATTTTGTGAATAGAAAAGTTGAAATATAGTTTTTTTCGCAATTATTATAAACTTTTGCAGCTCGCTATTCAAAGCGTGTTCACGTGAAAACTGAAAACTTTTTCTGCATTCTTTCCACTGCAACACAACGTTGATTTTTAAATAAAAAACATATATATTTTTTTTGCTATTTTCAACTAAAATGCAACTAGCAAAAGAGGAATATTTTCAATTTTTAACTGAACGTTGAAAACGCTGCATATTTCGAATTTCAGAAATATATTTTGGCGTATACCTGCTACTGAAATGATTACGAGCCTCTTGACACTATTCACCGAAAATGTCTCAATAAGAGCAAAGCTATTCGAAAACATTCATGTTCACGTAAAGCCTGACCAACATTTGAACTCTTTTATATGAGTACCTTGTACCTACCCATCTATATAATGAAGTAAAATTAAGTTTAAAATATTTTGCTATCTGTCTTTCAATTTTTTTTTATATTAAAAATAAGGCATGTTAATATAATGTAAGTTAATTAATCTAATTTAGATCTGCAGCAACGAGTCACGCGACACCAGAACCACGATACGCAAAATGTTAGACAGCGATCTTTTACTAATGCGAACGGTGAGTATCATTTTGTTTTGATTCCACATACTACTTTTTTTCTACTTATTTCATAACGAATATTTCTTTACTAGGCGTGAATAAATTGATAAATCAATAATCCCTACTTTTTAGGACAGGTACTACGAGTAATTTTACCTATTTAAAAAGAAAAAATGTAGGTATATATACGCCTGATATTTGTATCAGGCCTGAAATTTGTTTAATTTAAATATTTTGTGTTTGATCATTACATAAGCTTAAAATGGCCAAGTACTTGTTTTATATGGTTGACTACCTGTTAATGTAACACCTGTCTTTTTTATATTATTCATGAGACAATTCATTTTCATCAAAGCCTTAAACGTCCTTACAACAAATGCAAAATAAACATAACAACTCTTATATTTGTATTAAATATTAGAATAGAGGCCACTCGTGCCGCAGAGGCATAATCGTGCGATTGTAAACGCGATAGTTTTGTGGATTCGATTCTCACTCCAAGAAATGCATATATGAAATTTTTATAATGATTAAAATTAATTATTATCATATCCTCGCTCTTGTAATAACGCAAAACGCGGCGTTGAGCTCCGCCCCTCAGCACGGAATACCTCAATTCGGCGGAAAGTAGGGAATGGATTATAATAGAACAGAGAGTCTTAACACTAAGTTCTCAGGTTCCCTCTGCCTACCCTGCTATGTTCGGGATACAGCGTGAAGCTAAAAAAATGTGTCTATCCTCGTACAGGTGCGTGCGTAGACAAGCTGAGCAACTGCGCGCTGGCGGTGCAGGCGCGCCTCTGCCACTACCACTACTACGGCGACAACTGCTGCCACTCTTGCCACGGACGGTAAACCATCCTGATGGTAAGATATTACTATTTACTGGGTGAATTAAATTTATGATTTTTTTTTTTGTATAATTTAAATTTAGTTAGATCCCGAAGATTAGTTTTTAGTGTAGTGGAGTAATTTTACTTTTAAATTAAAGGGTTCTCTTTTTTTGTTAAAATCTCAATTATTTTAGACTCAGACTGTGCACTTATATAGTTATATTTATATTTATAAGTCGGGTTCTAAGTAATGTTAAAAAAATACAATTAAAAAATTTTGCGGTACTGATCACATGCCCGTAATAAATATGATAAATAAATTTAAAAAATACAATAATAATGAATTGAATATTTGACTAAATGTATTACACTTGTAGCTCATATAGCTTATATATTTTATTGTATAAAAAATATTTTTGAATGATAATACAAATTTTAAAATTTCAGGTAGCTATAGAGGAAGAAATGTTTGACTCATAGTATTGTGATACAAATGGACAAAATAGTGAAATATGAGAACATATTATGCATGGTCTAACACTAAGCATACTTTTGATACATTGTAAGAAATTATATTGGATATAGCGATAACTACTCGATTCTTAGTCTTCTCTATATTAAAAATAATCAAATTTATTTTATTCAATGTAAAATTAACATTCTATTTAAACTTTTTAATGTTTTAAAATTTCCCGTTCAAAGTTTAGTGTCGTTCATTTGTATTTCTTTAAGTTAGGAATAGTTTTGTGATCTCCAGTGTAGGTGAGTTTTTAAAGGAAAAATATATTTTTTTAAAAAAACATCTGCACTCTATCAAGTCCCTTTGAAAGTATATTAAATCAAGCAAAATATTTCAATATATCGAAGCACGTATTTTACTTCTGCACCATAATATTGCTTACATATACTTACAGAAATTAAAATTGTTATTAATAATATTAGAGATTCAACAAAAATGTATTATAATATAAGATAGTTAGTTAACCATTGAAACTGTTTTATAGATTAGTCACTATAGCGTATCGTCTAGTTTTAGGTTTTATAGTATTCCTTTATAAAATTAAATAATAAAAAAATCTATGTTTCTACTCATTGCTTAGAAACAATGACATTGTGTTCATTATTTATTGATTCTGAATGTTGAATTCGGCCTTTAAGGTAGCGTCACACATTAGATTTATGGTCGCTCCAGGAACACCCAATGTCACTCAATATGTTTAATAGCTTATGTGATTTGAATATCAAGTTATTTATAACAGTTTATTTAAAACAATACGTGCACTGATCTACTAAGATCTATAATTTTCCTTATTTCCAAAACATGAGCTATAAATTTGTAATAGAATTTGAAAGTTAACTATTGCTACGTAATTTATTGTATGTGAAACAAGGCCGGTACAGGCAAATATAACACACTGCATTTTGTCTAAACAGACCTTCGAAATGTCTTTATAGCTTATAATAAATAGATATGTATAAACATTATCTCTAGGATCTGAACCATTCTTTGGTGGTAGGAGGTTCGTCCTCCGTCTGGCTCGCGACCACTATCATGTCAAAGACGAACCGCCATTTTTTTTTATCCTCCCCTTCCGTCTCTATCCTCTAGGTTGGCAACGCATCTACAACGCCTCTGGTGTTGTAGATGTTCATGGGCGAAGGTAATCACTTACCATCAGGTGGTCCTTCTGCTCGTTTACCATCCGTTATCCATAAAAAAAAAAAAAATTCTTCGTAAATACATAGAATATAAATAAATTATATTAAACTTATTCTTAGGTGTAGACTGTGTGGCATTACCCTAAACGTCAAATGTTATGTAAATATTTCTATATTATGTATAGCGCATTTATTTACCGACTTTAAGTATTTATAATAAGTAAAATAAATAACTTATACCGTACCATCACAATTGTTTCACATTTCAATTGTTTCTACTAATGTAACAACCTCTGTCTGTATTAATATCGCGTATAACAACGTACAAAAATAATAAGCTTTAAACACTGATTATTGTATTTTTATTTATCTCCTCTTTTTTTTATGGTGTAGTTTTTTTGTTACTTTGACTTTGCTACTTAGTTAATTGTAAAATATTTCAGCATATTTTTGTATTGTGCTCCAAAGTTCCTCAAAATTAAAAAGTATTAATTAAAAAAGTGAAATTCGAACCAAGTGTTCGTACCTAGTTCGTTAGTATCAGATACGAAATTCTTTGTTGCTTTAGATTTAAAAAAAAAAAATTAGCACAGAAATTTTGTATTATGTAACTGTTATGTGTTAGTAACGTTATAAAGTCGAGCTTTTTACTATATAATGGATAAATACTAGTGAAATTAAGATCATTTCGTGTGGAATAGTTAGCATTGTAGTGTACGTATGACAACTGTAATATTCAAAAAGAGCGACTACTAAGTCTGTCGTCGGCTTCTTCTCAACAGAACCCATCCAAGCCGGTGGCAGCTTTATGTTCGTTCGACGTTTCAGGAGTGTTTGTAAAAGTGCATTTGAATGAAGAGTTATTGAAATTTAATTTTAACTAACTTGACCAAGACACATTAGTTTGTGTATGTATATGAAACAATTGATAATTCTGACATTTAAAATTTGAGTTTAAATGTCTTCGAAACATCTTCCTTAATTGAATCTGTAAGTGCAGTAACAACGTAAGTGACAAAAAGTAAGTGACGATTTTAACTAGCTTGGAAGCTTTTTTTTCTCCCTCCTGCAAAATTTGAAAATCCGGACTTACGTTGTTTCTGCACTCATCGATTCAATTCTCACGCACACTTCAATTCTTAAGTATTCCTAACTCGTATTGACGCGTCTTGTGGCCATTTGCATACTAAATATTTTTTTTAACTTCACACGTTGTATCCCGCACATAGCAGGGTATGCAGAGGGGACCTGAGAACCTAGTGTTAAGACATTTTATTTTTTTTAAGATTTCCGTTAGCGGAACTCAATGCCTTTTGCCTTGTTACTTACTAGAGCGAGGAAATGAAAATATTAAATATTAATTACTATAAATATTTAATATTTTCATTCCCTCGAACGGAAATCGAATCCACAATCTGTACTGTTTACAGTCGCACTAAATGAGTTAAATTTTTATATGTTAAATGAGTTATAATTCAAGGAAATTAATTTCGCCGTTCATGTCGTTGAATTCGAATTTAGGCTGAAAGTAGAATAAAGTATCTTAACACCAGGTTCTCTCTGACAATGATAAAATTGCTTTACTTAAATTCAATTATTATTAGAACAATTAATTTTACATAATAAAAAAAAATACTTCTGAACCCTGTAAACCAAAATTTCAAAAATTTATAACGAAATGAAACTACCGTATAATTAGACACATTTTATTTACATTCTCAGTACAAAATATTGCATAAACCAAGTCATTTAATATAATAAATCTAAAAATTCATAATATTAAAATGTAAAGAAATAATTAAATATCACACCGTATCATGTTATCATAATTGCGATTAAATGTTTACTATGAGTTATTGTTAACTTATACAGATTTGTTAAGGTGTCACACACTGTTGAATTTTTGTTATTCGCTTTTCTCGATTGTAACTTGAATCGAGAGTTAAAGTTTTTAATCTACAAAAACTTCCATATTTATATAATGGCTCGGAAAATACCTATATTTTCATTTATTTAAAAATAAATGCTAATCGATTATATTCGTAATTAAATTCGAGTGATCGAATCGATTTTTTTTCATCGATAAGGATTCTTATCGAAGGTAAGGCGTGTTCACACTTTGCAGGAATCACAACAGTTTTGTATGTAATATTTATAGTGGCAGAGTCTCGCTTGTACCGCGAGTGAACAGTTTGGCAGCTTGTCTTCGCAATCTACAAACAAAATTTTAATTAAAATATAAATATATTACCTTTTTAAATGTTTTCCGCGTATTAGGAAATTACTATTTAATAATACGCATTACGCCTGTCGTGGCGCACAGGCACAAGCGTGCGACTGTAAATACGACAGGTTGTGGGTTCGATTCCCACTCCAGGAAATATTAGTATTTTCATTTCCTAGGCTTGGTAACAAAGCAAAGCGCGGCATTGAGTTCCGCCACTCAACACGCAATTTGGCGGAAAGTGGGGAACGAAATTGTTGTAAGAGAACGGAGTGTCTTAGCACTAGGTTCTCGGGTTCCCTCTGCCTACCCTGCTATATGTGGGATACAGCGTGAAGTTAAAAAAAAAAAAAAAATATTTAATAGAACTACACTTTGTTTTACGTTTCGCTCATTTAAATAGAAACATTGCATGTTTATCCGTGGAGCCTAAGTCAGCAGCACTTTGCTAAGAGCAGTACTTTGTCTAACGATACATAGAAAAGGTTATTATCACTAATAGAAATATTCCCTGAGTTCGGGGACTTAACTTCATAAGTACCACCTCTAGTATTACTTTCAGCACGATTAAATTTGTAGTAAGTGACAGATGATTATTTAACATACCGTTAGGTCCAATGCTCGTGATTACACTTCGTTGTGTAGTTGTTGGTGGTTCAGTTGCTGATTTCTGTGATTCTGTAACAATATTTATTATTTAATGATTGTAGATCAGGAATGAGAACTTAGGATATCGTGGTGTAGTAAATGCTGTGGGTCCGGGCTGTAAGTTCTATCACCACTTAGGCAAATGACTATATTTAAAGGTGAAATGCAGCGTTGAGATCTCCAACTGAAAACGCAATGTCTTAAATACAGGGTTTAAGTAGAGAACTCTGGTTACTATTAGGAAAAATAAAGTGAAATTACAAAAAATACATTCCTATAAGACAAAATCTTAATACAATATCATTACTCTAGTTCAATCGCTACACCCGCACTGCGTCGTATATCGGTCCTTCGAACATAATGGAGGGAGCCTATGTTGTGATGATATGATTACTATGATGTGATTTGCTTACTGACAGTTAGTTCTGGTGGTATAAGGTCCTATGTGTGGCGGACGGGAAGGTTCCCCAAGTTGTCAGTAGCTTACCAACAGTAAGTCCTGGTGGTATAAGAATTTCTCCAGTGCCGGTCGCGTGCGGTGCGGTAGGTATATTACTGCAAGTCTGGCAGTCGCGCGCGGCGGCGGGCGCGGCGCCGGCGCAGTCGCGGTCGCGGGCGGCGGCGGTGGCGGCGCGCGCGCACACCGCGGTGCGGCGCTGCACGCCTGTACCCGCACTGCAGTTGCCCGTACACTGTGATACAATACTATTTTTTTTTCTGTACCTAAAGGTAACTCTGACTACCCTGGGATAAATCTTCTTCTTCTTATTAGTCTTAATATAGTTTATGTAATGTTTCATCATTTATCGCTTTAGCCATTCAATTTTTTTTACTATTTCTGAATATAATTTCAACCCTTGAAAATAATAGTTATCAATTCATAATCTTAATACTAAAAAAACATAATTTAGTTTTTACGCTACAATGACAAAATAATATAAAGCTAAATATCTGCAATAACTATAATATATTTTAAAATACTTTGTGTCCAGGTTATATTAACATTGCTTTAACCTAATTTTCTTACGCATTTAAAAACACAAATATTACCTAACAAAACATACACAATAAAATATTAAACATCGACATATAAAATAACATATTAATCTCTAATCATACACACCTGTCCCCAATCGCTATAATACCATTGCGGAGGGCACTCGCCGCCGCACGCCCTCTCTACAGCGGGCTTAGGCTCCTTACACGCGGAGTCGCGTAAGTGCCGACCACTACCACCAATACAAAGCACCCCACGTACTTGCTTTCCACCACACGATGATGAACATCGCGACCATTCACCTAATTTTAGAATTTCTTTTGGTGAAAATTTAGAATATTTCACTTTTTTACTTAAAACGATATTTTTTTATAAACACGTATGTAAAAATGTTCTTCAGTATACCTATAGAGAATAAAATTTTACAACTAAGTATCATCGTCTTAAAAAAATCTATTATTAATTAGATATATAATTAATAGATTAACTTTAAAAATTAGTTGTATATTTCTAATATATATCTGAATCATTTTTTTACAAAATATATTAATATCTAGTCTCACAATTTCACAATAATTCTTAAAATATAGAACGAAATCTCTATTATAATGATTTTATTCTATTTTAACTATTAAAAACTGCATCAATAGGATAGATAGATGCTAGGCATCAATAAAGTATTATTTTAAAGAACTTACCGGTGAACCAATGTCCGTCATGAGGCTCACAAGACATAACTGGAGTACAGGTTCTAGAAATTTCAGGGGATTTTTGTACGCAGCCGGAAGGGTCTGCACAGCGCACTGCACGCGTCTGTAACCCGCCGCCCACACACCACCCTACACACTGGACCATAGCTACGTGTTAATTAAATAATCTTGTAACATACAGAGGGAGCCTAATGATGAGATTCAATTTTTAAATGGATAAATGGCGTATATTTTGTTATCTGATAATACATTTTTGAAAATCCGAGGTTTAATACATTTTCAAAAATCTTCGAAAATCTACATTTACATATCGAAAATCTGTGACCACAAGCAACACAAGCTTTATTATTTTATTCCTAAATGTGCATAGGTATATATATTATATACCTATGCAATTAATTTGGTTAAAAAATTTTCATTTGAAATCTGCATTAATAGCGAAAATATAAGATCTTAGTATGGTAAGACATTCTGTACTTCTACTTATTTTAGAGACAATGAGTTAGGTGTTGGCAAATTGCCACTATAATGCTTGCGTACGTAGGCACTTTAAGCTTTAGTAGATGCAAATTTCTTGTGACGAAATTATGTTACGTAAAAATCATTAGAGGAATATTTAATTTCTTTTTTATAATATTTACACACAGATCGCAAATATATAGAATACTGTAACATTTTGTTCACATGTAATACCTGCTGCATCTTTAATGTTTTTGCAAACTATTCTAACTCTATTCTATACCTAAAACATTTATTCATTTACGTCCCTTTTACTTTAAAGTAACAAAGCAATACATGATAAATAACCTAATACTAAGCATGACAAGAATAATAATTAGATCATAACTTTATGTACAACGTTTTTGCTTTTTGCTTTACTAGTTTGTTCACACAAAATAAAAAAAAATGAATTATACAAACATTCTATACAGTTAATTTATATTCAATTAAATACTAAATAAATAAAATATATCAGTATATGAGAAAACGTATCATTTATAAGTAAAAAGAAGATGCGGACGGAAGAGCATGAAATGTAGCTTCTCAAAGTGTGTATGTAGAACCAAACCACAAAGCCAATATTTTTATAATATCTAATAATAAAATAAATATCACATACACTCTTATATATTTGACATACACTTTTGTACAAAGTGACTTAGACGTTGCTAAGGCAATACAGAATTTACGTGTCAACGAGTCTTCTGGTTATGTTAAATAGACAAATATTGTCAAGGCAGTGGTGATGGATAAGTTATGCGTAGTTATTTCTTTATATTTTTAAGAATCTCTAGAATTTAGGTAGAATATCTCTCGCATTAATGTAGATATGATTTAATAAATAAATTTATGACATAAATAAATTGGCACAATATTTTGAAAAGGGACGAAGTATCAAAAAAATATGTATCCTAATTTCATTTTGTAAATGAATACAATATAAATAGTGCTTTAGATCAAGTAGACTTTTTTCTATTATAAATTTCTTACAATCAACCCTTGAGTATGAGAGATACGTAAAACATTTGCACTTCTATACCTAGAAATGTTATATCTGTTTATATTAATAAACTTTTTTTTTAACTTCACGCTGTATCCCGCATATAGCAGGGTAGGCAGAGGGAACTAGAGAACCTAGTGTTAAGACACTCCATTCTCTTTCAACAATATTAATAAACAATATATATAAACCCGAATATATAAAAATTGATAAAATATATCACAAATTTTAAAGACAAAATTATGGAATATTATCAAAACCTAAAACTAACCTCAGACCAATCAGTATAAAGCCAGCTGCCCACAGCACTGAAGCTATACTCCGGTCCTATATCTTCGGAGGCGTTCACCGCTATAGAGTAGACCGGACCGTCTCTAAACGTGTCCGTGATGACGCGAGGTTTATTCGACTCTACGCGCCTCGTAAGAGAGCTACAGTCTGGTATGTTACAGGTGTCGATTGTTTGCGGCTTGGGCGCTGGACATTTCACGTCGCTGATCTAAAAGTATTTATAATCTATTTTAATTTGTAATTTAACAATTGGCTTGCTTATATTGTAACTAGGAACACAGATAGACACCATCATTATTATTACCAAAAACTATTTATTTATAAAATTTGATATGAACTTATTTTAAAGAAATAATCTTACTTCTTATTTTATAGGTACTTGTTAAATTTCAAGATACGCTATGAGTAATATATATGAGAGCTTATTTAAAAACTATAAATCCTGTCTCGTTAAATATACGTATCCGAGCAACACAATCATTTTGTAATATTTCTAATAATAAAACATGTCTACAATCTATACATAGCTATACCTTAGTAATACCCCTAGAATGATCCTGGACACAGCCAACTATCCTCGTGCGCGTCGCAGGCCCACACAGCGGACACGCGGTCCAGACGGCGGCGCGCCAGCGCGGCGCGCACGGCACTCCGCCGCAGCGGCGCCGCCTGCCCGCGGGGGGACTCCCCGGACAGTGTACCGGGGATATCTCTCTGTCTCCAGTAGAACTTACTTCGATACATCTATATTTGCCCACCTGAAAATTTCTATTGTTACAACTCGTGGTTTTAATTAATTTGTGTTATTTATTTTTCTTTTTCGTGTATGAAAACAGCGTCAGTTATACTCGTATTAAAAAATTGGAAAAAAAAAACACAGTGTGTCGATTAATTACTACAATTATCTACTAAAAAAATGATCTATCAAAATGCTCAGCAAATTTAACCATTCAGTGAATAAATATTATAGAATAGACTTTTGACTACCTGGATGCCACCTCCACAGCTCCTCGAACATTGAGTATACGAGAGTATCTTCCACACAAACTTTCTTCCACCGATAACATTTTCCAGAGCACTCTCACTAGACATATCTTTCGTCAATCCCGCTGATTCCGGGCGTTTGTGCTGCAAAAGGGAGTCGAAACCGTGATGACGTCGCGTATGCTTTGGCGGGATAGTAATTTCGGGTGAATTCATCTTCGTAACAGATTCAATCTCAACTTCACCTGGTAGTGATTCAGTGAAATATTCGTATTTTATGCTCGGATTCGGTTGCGTATACAGAACCTAAAATTGAAGTAAGGAATGTAAATTGGAAGAGATAGGTATTTCTACTATGATTAGCTATTTATATTCATTAACATGAATGCAGCACTCGAGATAAACCTGCATAGTTCTTGATATATAACTTTTAATATATTTATGATATTGTATAATAAAAAAGGATCTGAGTAACTATATGAAGTTTCGGAAAAAAATGATTTTGTTGCTTTATATTGACATTGATATTGATGATATTATATTGTTTATTTGAATAAATTTTATATTTATTTACCATAATATCTATATCATAATGAGTCGGTCCCAAAGCAAATACAGCATCCAGACCAGCTTCTCTCGTGTACACGAATCTAGCTCCAGCTGCTTCATATGTTCCGGGAGTACTAACTGCGAACTCTCCATTCATTATATACGATCCATTTGTTATCTTCAGGGCTAAGAAGTAAATATATATATGAATTTAAGAAATAAAAAATGTTGTTATTTTTATAAGTATATAGAAATTAACTACTAAAAACGAATATCTCTAAGAATTTCATACATATTTCATATAACCTGGCTAATAATCACTTATTTATATGAAAACATACACTTTTTATCTTTATACAGAGAGTTGTAGCTTTTTCGCGTGGACTATAAAAGGTATTACATGGTACATTTTTTTCCGTTCCCGTAGAAATTTCTAGATATCCTCTCTCAGTTGCACCTTTACCTTGCCAAAGGAACCTTCAACCTACATTCCGAATTTCAGATTTATATGCCCAGTAGTTTTGTTTGTACTTTGTATATAAGTCACTCAGTTAATAAAGGAAATTTTATACACTCGAATACCTTTAAAATAAATATGTCCAATTTTGATAAACATTCTAAGCTCTACAAATAAATTATTACTATCAAACACAGTTAGTATATGAATCTTCTGAATCTAACAGAATACGTATGTGTGCTGTAAAATAATAAAGACATAAACATATCATCATATAGAATAGGAAAGCTTTAAACATTTCCTTAGAGATAAAGATAAATTTAAGCATGTTTCAAATTTGAATTAGTAAAACAGACGTTTGCAAAGTTGTAGTTGTAAAGCCAGTACATATCGCATGTCTAAATGTATTTAAGCGATTCGCAATATTCAAAGCTCGTTAGCGTTCCTCAAGTTTACATGGTAGAGAATTATTACGTGGTGTACCGGCTGGTATCTTATGCATTGACCTCAACCTTTAGCCTTGGTTCAAACAGATCGAGTTAATAAAGCTCGTACTAAATACGCTATTCAATATAACATTTCTTACTGTGCGAACACTGAACTTTAGCTTAATATTATGTTATAAAAATTTTTCATCTTTTCCTTTTTTATCGTTACTTAGATATAAAAAATCATATTTTTTATTTCTCTTGAATCATACGACAATTTACATATAAAACGATATTTTTGATCAACAAAGACAGTCTTTGTGGACAGACATATGTAGAAATATGTCAAAATCAACGTCGGATAGCTAATTGATTTCGTACAATGCGGAATCGAATGCAAGGTTAGGCGATGTATTGATAATCGCAGGACTACGTGGGCGCCTATTGTTGCATTTACGAATGATTTACGATCAATCCGACGCAACACTGATTGATAAGTGACTAACCTAATGTTTGCGGCCCATTTGCCTTCATCAAAGGACCATTGACTGCAAACAAATGGACGTCTAACGCGAATGCGAACTCTGTCAAGCAGAATTCATCCGTCACTATAATGATGTTTTCAACAGCTTAAATTGAATAAGTGTTGAAGTTTCAAACGAGTGTTGTGATGTTTTTTCATTTTATAGTTCTATAAAACATACTCTGTAAAACTACATAAAATATCTCGACGATCATCGATATATGTCTGCTACTAGTAGTTACGACTAACATAACGACAAAAAGTTGGTAAATTCACTTTAAAATATAAAAAAAATATTTTTCACAAGAATGAATACTTATGAAATTCAAAAAGGAGAGTTCTTTCTTTTTAAATTTTTTAGACATAAAATTGTAAATTAAAGCTAATTTATTGTATAAAAAGTATCATGTTGTACATAATGACATGCACGGTTCTTTTTAAAATTTATATTAAGCCATAAACTGGCTGTAAGAAAATATATATAGAAAAGCAATAAAATACAAATGAAATATCCCATACCGATATAATTATCGCTGGCTACGATTTCCGAGACGTTGAGCCGACAGGCGCCTTTGGGTACCGTCGTGATGTAGGAGTAGCCGAGAGGCAGCCGCGGCCGCGCGAACAAACCGGACACCAGCCGCCGTCCGCAGCGCACGTCGCGGCTTCCTGCCACCGCGAGCACCTCGCGACCTACCACCTACGATGCCATATTATATAACCTTACCGTACTACCAAATTTAAATAATAACAATAACTACATGTATTTATATTATTTAGTAAAATTATTAACAAAAAACAGAACTTACTACAAACATAAATATAATTAAATTAAAATAAAATTAGTGAATTTTTCATTAAAGAAAATTTTAGAAAAGTATTGAATTACAAACTTATACATATGTATGACAAATCTTTGAATATTTTCGAAGTTAGATTTAATTGATTATTGAAATTATTTGCAAAACTGTGCTTTGTACAATTTGAAACTAGAAAAAATATTTCAAATCGTATATACAGAGTACATCCATTAAAGAACAGATAGAAATCCTGTGCAATTTTCTGAGTGAATTTTAATTACAAAAACTGTTTCTTCTTCAATGGCGTGAATTTTAAGAATTTCATGAAAATATCAGTGGTAAGTTAGTGATATATTGGGTTGAGCGTGAATAACGTGATCCTCAACAGAACGACATATCGCTTAGGCATGTGACTTACAATAGTATCATCTTCCTATTTTATACGTGACCTAAAACTCCTCTACCACTCCTCTTTACGAAAATTATTCGGTTACAGTTTAAAGTTGGATGAAGTGCGAAAAGCCAATGTTTTTCATAAACTTTACACACACTATGATGTGTTTTGTACATTACACTTTCATATAAAGTGACTTACACGTTGCTGATACAACGCATAGTTTAAACGTCATCGATACCACTATTGATAATAGTTCTGCATTAGCCGAGATAACTAACACACAAAACATAATGATATGCAAAGCATAAAAATTATAGTAATTTCTATAAAATGTTTCAATTTAAAACTGACTATAGCCTTCGTTAATATGAAACAATAAGAATGCAAGTGAAACTAAATTTACGATTATAGCTATACTTATCATATTTTCCTTATACATATTAAAACCCTATGATTATGTAAACAATACGTTATGAAACTGACGCGGTAACAAAAATGTTGTTGTGGCTTTTATTCGAAATATTAACGGTTTGTATTAAATTAACGTTTTCGAAAGACATTCCTCAGGTTTACGACCGTATAGGTATTTGCTAATGAATACAATGTTGATGACAAACGTCTACCATCCTAACAATGTGACAAGCAATTGTATTTACAAAATTATATTATATATAAAATTTCACTGATACTAAATTTTCTTTCTTAAAACACTGTTTTTAAGGCACAGGGTAAGATTTTTTATGTAAATTCTACTCAATTTAGTAATTGTAAGAATTATGACGACTGATAGTGTCGGTTTCTCATATCTAATATTAACGCAGATTATTATTACTTTATTATATTTATGCCTCAATTCGGCGGAAAGTGGGGAACGGAATTGTTTAAAGAGAATGGAGTGTCTTAACACTAGGTTATCTGGTTCCCTCTGCCTACCCACCCTGCTATATGCGGGATACAGCGTGAAGTTAAAAAAATATATTACTTTAATAGTTTTATTATGCACAAAATAAATAAATTATTATATTCTAATAAAATCAACAAAATATTTATTTTTGGTTGCTGTAGAAAATTGTTGTTCTACGAAAATTTTAAAATACCAACGCTTACTATATATATGCTTATCTGCTAACGTAGTCTCATACTACCAATAAAAGTGCTATTAGCAAATAGAATATCAAAAACATATGTTTATTTCTGTGATTCTCCAATCTAAAAATGTTGAAACAAAAGCTGTACTCATAAGAAATAAACATTTTTTTATTCATAAACTAGGTAGGCCTCTACTGCTATGAAATAGCAAATGAAATATATTTTTTTGCAACATTGGTATGTCAAAACATCATAAATTTTTACGGCTACAAACGAGTTTCTCGTTATCTTGGTATACATATAAAGCTTTATTTTCTTCATAAACGGTCTACAACATTAAGAATTAAGCACTACTTTTTTTCATGTGAATAATAACAACAAGTGACCTTAAGCCATGCCACAACCAAATTTAATTTTTATTTTAGTTAATCATCATATTGCGAATGATAAATAATTGAGTATGACATTGAATTTTTGAAATGAAACTTGTAGTTATCCTAGAGATCTTAAATCTATACCAGTTTCCTTAATTTCATTTTATTCGTAAAAGACTGTCGAAATGAGCATTCTCGTTAATTTTATTAATATCACTTAGGTAACTTACGTTGTATATTAAAAGCATAATTATTTATCGATCCTTCGTTGACAGTTTCCTTATAGGATGTCTCGTGAGCCATCTTAAAAGGCTTTTATTTTTGCCTAATGGCTTTATTCAAATGTAAATGAGCCAGTAAAATCGAATTTATGTTAAAACCGGCGCCGTTTCACTAACATTGGTAATGTCATATACGTAAAAATTTTAATGAAGTTAAGATGTGTGTTTATCATTCTGTTAGGCCAAGTTCACACCTTTAATCTCTGATAAATATGTTGATTAAATAATGATAGTTATCTTTCCATTATTTATTCTTAATTAGTTGATGTGTTATAAATGTTTACTAATATTTTAATATAATTACATAAAAAATAAATATTTTGAAATAAAAACTTACTTATATTAAAACTAAAAAAAAATAGTCAATTTATAACTAACAAGTATTTTTAATAGTACATAGGGTAGTTATAAATAAATTACATAAGATTTTTCTTGGCAGACAGCTCATTGACAAATCATTCGTAGAGATTCGTTACTAACTGAATGAACATAACATACCGATGTACAGTCGAAAATATTATCATACTGGTATTCCGATAGTGATGAAACTGTCATTAATTATCAGTAAGCACTTATATATGTATCTAAATATAAATCAAACGCAATGGTAATTGAAAACGTTACTAATAAGCTATTAATTAGGATTAAGTGTAAAATGAATCACCTGTCGCTTGGCCGTGATTAATATCATATATCAGTGATCTAATCAATTTGTTGAGAGAGATCGAGTTTTTATAAGTGTAATCTAAATGTGTAAATTACATTTATTAATATGCTCATTTGATACGACACTAGTAAAGTTAAGAAGAATTTATTAGCCATGAAATAACTGTTAAATCTTTAATAGTTGTAAACGTTCTGGTATAAAATAGACAAAGAAGTATACTAAGGACAGTTGGCATTTACTGTTCAACTATGTGTTCTCGGCCTAACATTAGAGTTTTCACATTTTAGGTGACAAGTATAAATTGCCTGAAGTCAAATCAAATTCTAAACATTACAAGTAATCAGGTCCCACTTTAATTGGGGCGATGTTGTGATAAATTACATATGAAATTAATGTTTGTTATTAATCGTCAACTTTTTCATGTTTACACTTACATGACACCATACATAATCGTAAAAATGTGCTGTAAAATTTAATATTTACGCTGTCAGTAAAGAAACTACAAACGTAAAGGTTTATTATATGTGGATACGAACATATAGAATACGTCATAATGTAGTTAAGATTTGTATAACTGGTTATAGGCTCAAATACTAGGAAAAATATTTATATTTATTATAAAGAGGTTTTACCTGGCTACACGATATGCGACGTTTTATTATACTACCCAGCATGGAATATCTCTAAGCAGGTGAACAAAACTTAATTTTAATATACTAGGAACAAGAAACTTCTTAGCATTCCATGAATTTACTGTGCGAGTTCCGCGTGTGCGATCGCGTTGCAGGTATAAATGTTCAAAGCAATACCTGAGCCCATTTATATGCTCAAAGGGCACCTTAGAATGTACAAAAATATCTTTTCATGTAGAAACTTCTCTCTAACTAACCAGAAAAGATGCTGCCTTAGACCTACCTGCTAAAAATGAACTCACATAGTTCAGGGCAGGTTATCTTTTAGTAGAGAGTTTTCGCTGCAATACGAGTACCTCTTGCTCCTACTTCTACCGAGTGTAAATTAACCTTAAGCCTTTCCTTATAGTATATACTTACTAAATGGTTGTATTTATATAGTACCTTTAAAACTATAACACAAAAAAATATATCATAAAATCTAGATTATAGCTAATCTACATTAACATTATAAAGAGGATGTGACTACTTTTTTTTTCTTTTTTTTTTTTAACTTCACGCTGTATCCCGCATATAGCGGGGTAGGCCGCGCTTTGCCTTGTTACCAAGCCCAGAAAATGAAAATACTTAATTTCCTGGAGTGAGAATCGAACCCACAACCTGTCGCTTTACAGTCGCACGTTGTGCCTCTGTGCCACGACAGGCGTTATAAAAAATAAAATTTAAAAGTACTAAAAGTATTTTAAAAAAAAATTCACTAAGATAAAGTTACGTTATCAGTGAATAACATAGGCATCGCCCTAAAGTTAAAAGCAAAGGAGCATCTGTGAAAAATGTTATGAAAACGAGGAAAAGTTGTTACTTTTGTGACGTAAACGAAGTATCGTGGGACAGCTAGTAAAATTACATTACTGTTGCTGCTTTTTATTTCTGCAATGGATTTAGTTATGGATATTTTATTATTCGTGATGCTAAATATAATTATATTAAAGCAATTTGACAGATTTATGTACGTATTTATGGAATAGATGTAACTTAAGACTTATATTTACGATTTTATTCAAATAGTAATAATTATGTTATTTCTATTATATACGACCATTATAAATCCCATAAACAATAATTACCTCCCATAATAATCCCATAATTACCTATAATTTATTATTATGCATGATTTGCAATACGAATTGTTTTTCAAAAAGCATGTAAAGTTAGTAATTTCAAAGTGCCTCGCGCAGAAGCTTTGCTATTAAAACATAATAATAAAGGATGTCCCAAAATTAACGCAAAATTTGACTTTGCCGCCATTTGCTATTATATTCATTATTCATTCGCTATTAAAAGACTAAAATGGCATTTTCTATTTAATTCAAATCTTGCGTTAATTTTGGGACACCCTATATATTAGGTACATAATAATATAGCTAATACTTACCATAATCACAAAAATAATGAATATTGTAGATAGAGGCGTCATCTTCTCTTGTTTCCGTATTAAACCACGAAGGTAATTTATTTCAGATTAAGGACACATTTCCTTACTCTCGCGCTAATGTTGTTTGAAAATCTTCATTTTCTATATTATGTATGATATTTTTACCAAAGGATAAATTAAGAGAGAAGTATTTGTGTTCAATGAAAACAGATATATTGCTACAACTTATTTTAATATGTTATAGGTGTGTTATTTAGAAAAAATGCCAAAATTACGCTAATTAACTGTACACGGCAGGATTTAAGTTACGCTTTTTGGATACTATCTTAGTGCTCTTGGCAATGAAGCTTTATTACTTTAATGTAACGCAGATCTTTTTTAGTTATTCTTAGCAACTCTGTAAAAGGTTTTACATGGCTCTAATCTCACTAGGACTATGAATTATCAATTGGCGAAAAAAATGTTATATATTTATTTACTTTTAACATTTTCACAAAGCTATGCAGGGGTTTTTCTGTTGTTCCAATTTATGCAATACTTTATTTATAACTAATTCAATATTGTAATTTTAATATTTTTTTATATAACTACTTATATGTCTAATAATAAAAAACAGGTCGAATAACAATTGAAAATCATTAACCGATATATCATGTCCTCACGACGTACACTAATAATGTCAATGAAGGTCACGATTAATGAGCACGACGTCATAAACGCCTTAGGCTGAAAATCTTACAAGTCTAATAAATCAGAAAAATAACACATATTACAAATTATTTATATGCTAATAAATGTTAAGCTTGTTATTAGTAATATTTACATATTGGGTATTTAAACTAAGAAATCTTTTTTGCCATTTTTGGTAAAAAATACCTCATTTCGTCGAACTCTTGTTTGTTGTTGTGCTATGCTCATTAGTCATCGTCGTTTGTAGGGTAGTTTTTTATGCCTTAATGAAGTATGATAAAATTGGTAAGTCAGTAAGTTGGTAAATATTTTGATTTTATTTTAAGCTTTTACAAAAACATTTCTTGGGTTGCATAGTCAAGGTTTATATGTAAATATTAAGTTTTTAAGGAAATTATATAATATTTTAACAGCTTTAATAGCATATAATTAGGCAATAGACAGAAACATCATGGCAACACAATACAAGCCTAATAAATACTTTAATTTGAATTATGAATCATAATAGCTGCCAAGTACATATTTGCTTTGATCTCGCGAAAATCGAAGTCAGCCTAAACGCCTAAATCCCATTGATATCTTTATACAAGGAACTCGGAATGCATTAAACGTATCGCATTCGCTATGGATTATAACATTAGCATTAATTTGTCATATTTCAATCTCTTTGATTTGCATACGGTATACGGTATGTAATGCAATTACGCGTATTTCAAGATTATAGTAAGCATCTTATTTACATTCAGGAACTTACGGTATGTAACGGTCCATGCGACTAATAAAATTTTATATATCTATGTAGATACACAAGATATCTTAAAATAAGCAATACATAAATCTTCAAAGAAACTATGAAATATTACAAAGTATAAGAAATATATTTTTGTTATTTTACTAGAATTTAAAAATGCATTAACCCTGGAATACTAACCTAGAATAAAAATATTGTTAGATTTTAAATTATTCCAGCGGAATAACTAAGCAACTGCATGCAAAAAATATAGAACAAGGTAATCATATAATTTGCGTATATCAAACATCTTGCATTTTTAATAGATACTAAAATTTATAACCGTTAAATATTATGTGAATTTTAACTGCAGTTAATTTTGTAAATAGGCTGAGTACACATGCTAGAGGCATACTGAATGTAGCATACTTCGAATTTTCTTAAGCTCGTAAACCCGTTGATGGCTGGAAGCCAACAGCTGTACGATTCATTGAATTCGAGCTATTGTAACGGGTGGATAATCCCAAATGTATCAATATTGAGGGCGGCCTAGAGTAAGAATGATTAAATCGTCGCGGTCGGATTAACTATCTGAATCGTAGTTCTATTACATCATGTCTTAAACGACCTAACATCTAAATGAACATTTCGTTTCCTCTTAGCAAAGTAACAATATCCTAAATATGTTTGAATACTAATACTAAAATATTACAATCTCTTTAATAGATTTCTATCCTGTACATGTAGATCTATATCCATTATGATCTAGAATATGCAACATTACATTCATAACTGTATAATTGAAACTAATAAATTTCAGTCGGATATGAAGACACGTCTAAATAACAAATAACTCTGTCACGATAGGGTCAGATTGATGTCCTATGGCGGACAACACGCAATAGGCAAAATTTCGTTTATCTACTTCAAGATTGTACCTTTATATGGAGCAGACGAAATTACATACATTTGTCATTGTGATTGTTAAGAATGTACAGCTAAGTGAATACAAGATAACATTTTGATGTCTGATTTGATGCAAGTGAAAAGAGCTACACAGCTCGTGCTCTCGTAAGGAACCATAATAGTAAAGCGCTTTGGTATTATACAGAAATAAAATACCAAGAAAGTAATGCTAAGTCTCGTCGCTTTTATAATATTTGTCTCACATACAAATACAAAACTGCTACTGCCCAGACATTATCTTTCTATCGGGAGTCATCTTTATAATAAAATTAATAAAATTTGCAACATATTCCCTCTGTCTAGGTTTCTATGCAGGGCACAAGTGGTTATGTTCCTACAAGCACAGGTTTACGAGGAAACAGAGAGTTTTATTAAAATAGCTATTTTATAACTCGGATTTTTTTTTTGTTTAAATTTTTTTTTGTTTTATTTCTTTGGATTTAAATTTTATATAATATATATATCAAGACACAAGTGTACCGACAGGTTCTTAAAATTGTAAGAGCGCTGGTACCCATAACACAAGTTAAATCTTATAATGGGTAACAGAGTTTATAAATACCAGTGTCAAAACAATAAAAGTGAGAAGATCATATTATATATAGTATCTGGTTACTGTATAACTTTTCTTTTGGTCCAATAAAGATATTATTTATTTTATTATTTTATTTATTATTTGTAATAACAAAAATTGTTTGGAACAAATTAAAAGTTTGTTTTGTCGTACTTAGTACTAAAGTCCCGGTTAAATACATCTTCACCATGACGTTCGCAATATACTTATTTATAATTAAAAGATCGACTGAATTAGATGCTTCATTAAAAAAATACATGTATTTTTTGTTTTGTTCCTAGATTAACCATTGTTTAATGACACAAATTCATAAATGTACATATAAAAACAATAATATAATCAGACGGACTATAAAATAAATAATTGTGAACTCAGTCCCCGCTCCGAGTTCTAATTATTACATTAAAATATTTTCATCTTTCCATATTAAGAAAAAGTGTATTGTTGAGTTCCACCACTTAACGCAAAATCTCAAATTAGAACAGAAAATAAAGAACGGACAACGAACGGATGATTTGACACTACTTTTTCACTTGTTATCCTACCTTCCTACGAGGAAATGTTTTTTTGCTTTCTGCATAAAAAAATGAGTCCCTACAGAGATTTTTATGGCTTGTGAGCAAAACCTTTATATTCAGATATAAAAGTTAAAAATACCAAGGACATAATAAATATATAAGTACACTTAGTTTCTCTTAAATATATGAATTACATGATACAATACCTACTTACCTACTCATAACGTTTGATTGGGCAGTTTCGTTGCTAGAAACATTATTTCATTTTAATTCGTTCCAGAACATTGAAGGGAACAGCCGCCATTAAAATAGCTGCTCAATGACGGTATTAATATATTTAATACAGTTTATAAATTATACCACTTAAAGTGATGAATATTGGCCTAATTTGGTCAAATGTCTTCACTAAATATGTCAATTAATTTAAAATAAGAAAAAACTACCTACACTTACATTTAAAACGACACAAGACAACACCTCAGTATAGTGATATCGTCGACAATCGTTACCCTTGATTGTAACTTAGAAAGAGAAGATATTTTGTTGTTAAAACATGTAAATTTTTTAGTTAATTATTTTTTACAGTCAGTGTTAAGGTAATTAGTTAAGTTGTTTTTCTAGCATTAAGACAATCCGTCCTCCACTTTCCGCTCGGCATCGAAACGTCGTATGTCTCATCTTCTAGCGCGAAAGACAATTTGTTTTATATATAAAATTTAAGAGGAGACTAAGACTAGTACTTTGCCTAAGTTATTTCATTTTTGTTTAACGCTATTTTACGCTTTTCATAAAACACAATTTATGAAATAATTTCAAGTTAAAATAATTCAAAAGATGAACTCGATGTAATATTTTCTATAAAGACCTTATTTTCTTTAAATATTTCTAACACATTGAAAGATATAAGATAACACATTTCATTGGTAAAAAATATATTGTAGCGCATAAGCTTTATATGGTAACTGTACAAATACAACAAAGTTGTCGATTTAAAAAACCAAATTGTGATCATAAAACATATCTGTAAACTTAACCATAACTTTATTAGGGCTATCAGTCATTAGAGGTGACACGTAAAATGTTACAACTCTATTATAAGAAAAATTAATAGATCCTAAGGACCTGATAGTCATAAATCTTTCGTGTTTTCGAATAGGACAACCATTCTGTAATTGTCGTTTTTAAATATTACATATATAATAAAATTTGTTAGTACGTGACCGTTTTACCGTACCTGTAACATTATTAAAGAGATTATATTATAACAATTTATGTTATATCTATTTATTATAGTACCTGTTAAAAGTCAAGCGTATTATTATACAAAGTAAAAGCAAAAATGTGTTTAATTTATTAAAACTATTAAGAAATAAAATAATTGCTTTTTAAAAATTTTACAACCAATTACTTAAAAGGCGTCGAAGCAACGCTGACACAAATATTAATTTCAAAGAAGCACAATGATGATTAATGACAATACTTCGAAACAAAGATGTTCTATTCTATCCAATTATCACATGTTGTTTAGGGTTGTAATATTATAAACAATTATATTAGCAAAAAAAAACTGAAAAATAAAATAAATACCTACATTTATATGTTAATATGTATGTATTTTTTAAATGAAGTTTGTTTAAAATCATTACTCAATGAGTAAAGTTGCTATTAAGTGATAATTTTAGATATTAATTTAAAATGGAAGTAATAAAAATATAAATAATTATAATTTTCAACCCTATCGCATATAAACTTTAGAGGTACACAGTAGTAGCCAACAATAAGCCCAATTTGTTGTCAGTCACTTGTGGCGTTTTTATATAGTTTTTATAGTCGGCCTAATAAAATGTTAACGAAAAATTAACACTGACTCCTCCTCGAATGACGATAGCAAAATTTAAGTACCATTCGCCACGCGCCAGCTGACGCTTTATATGTCATAAACTATTTGATTAACTTTTAGAGTTCTTCATCAATTTTTATATTGCCCGAATATAGTACTTAGACATGAATTTTATATTTATGTAAGATAAATATTTGATTATTAGTCTTTTCTAAATATATGGTTTATTTTATTATAAATATATGTAATCCTACAGACAACTAAATCGGACTAAGTATTCAGATATTCTAAATTTTTTAATAACTGTTTTTAACAAAAATAAATAATAAGGATAATTCTTTTAATTTATATTGCACAATTTTTTGACAACAATTTTTTTGTTAATATTATTATGTTTTTTTAACAGACAAAGAGGAAATCATGAGGCAGACATTTGAAAAGACATTAAAAATCGACAGATTATGATCAAAGAGTTAATCTCTACATCACTAAAAAGCTTTAAAAGCTTAATTTATTCACACAAACAAGTGCACTTTTAAAAATAGCAAGTAATCTTAGATCAAACAAATAGAGTAATTCGATTTGTGTTACAAAAAGAGGAGCAAACATGAACTAAATGGTAGACGTCTCGTTAAAACGGTTTCGTATTACCGTTCGGAGCTACGAATCGACTCGCGCTGATAAAGGAGTCAGCAGTCATTATAAGTTGCTACAACGGTCGCTATTTACATACTTGCCCGATTTCATGTTATAATTGTTCAAGCAGCAAGTTTGTAATGTCATTAATTTAATAAAGCATACAACTGTTTAATTTAAAAAGAAAAAACAACAACCTTGCGCTTCATTTACCTTGTTTTCGCCTGCGCGCGGGAACCGATAATTAAGTAAACGAGGCGTGCACTATGTACCTAAATGTATTTTAAAATAGAGTAAGAAATTGTAAAATATTTTTTTACCATCTCAGCCTAGTTTAAACGTGTCGCAATAGTAATAAATTAAAATGAAGGTACTACAGTATTACAGGTTCAAATGTTTTCTGATATACTGGTAGGTGAACATAGCGCGATATTGGGTTTTGCTACATAATATACAATGTTGTCGAGAAATTATCAAATAGAATAACTTTTCCTTTTATTCCGCTTACCCTAAAATTGAGGAGATACGAAAGAATATAACATATTATTGTCAATTAAAACATTTCGATTCGTTTGTATGAAACAAGACCCATTATATACTTTACTGTAACCTGCATCCAGTTAGAGCATGCATCTCAATCTCAATTCATAAGGAAGCGTGACCTACATTAATTAGCACTAACTAAACACATTTGAGAACAACTTAGAATATTAATGGGAAGACGAAACACGCTTGATAATAACGTTAGGTCCATTTAATCTAACAGTAAAACGTGTATTATACTTTGTAACTCATTCATGTTTTATTTATAGCTTCAAATTAAATAAACAAATATAAAAATGCATCTAAGAATGCATTGTTAATATTCAATGTTTGACAGCAATCAAATTAACATCGGATTGTCATTGTGTTACATCACTTCACACAGCGCCGTAATTGTGACTATAAGAGGTTTTTAACGGAAATTAAATTATTTGCTTAAGTCTCCACGTAGTTGAAACAGGAAGTATTAGAAAAGGATTTTTTTTATTACTGTACTGCAAGAGCTTTCTTTTATTATTGTGCTTAAGGAGCTCTTAGCGCCCGTTTTATGGACAAAAGTATATAAACATATTTGGGTTTAGAAAAATATTCTGAATAGCGTTCAATATTTTTTTTAAATGAAGTTAAATAGGAATTAGATAATATAACTTAAAACGCAACCACTTCATTGATTTGCACAATTTTTACCAATTATCACTGAACACAAATAGATATTTGTGATTTTATAATTTTCCAATTACGTTGTCGAATAAACCGAATAGTAATTTCACAGTTGACGGTTTTCCCGATACGTGTCGATGTCGCAGACCGATCGTGCACTACTGGCGTGGACCATGCGCCAACGTTCATATGTGGAAACCTCGGCTGATCAGCTTGTTGCACACTGAACACTCTACTCCGATCAGAACTGACTAACTCTTAATGCAATCTTGCTTTGTATATTATTAGATAGCACAGGCATTACGGTACACGAGCCTAAATGTAACCAGTTTCAAGTCCAGTAGCCACATCGATTTTAATGCGATTTTTATTACTTCAAATTATTAATAATTAAAATATTAGCTTACTTAATACACTACTATGTTAATTTGACCTTAAAAAGGCAATTGCAAATTTTGAACTTTAACACGAAAATTTATTGTTTATTTTACCTTATAGTATTATAATAAGTTGCCTTAACAAAAAGCTCAATATTATAAAATATTTTCGAAATATATCGTATAGTTCTAATTAAGAATAATAAGCGTATTCTGTCAATATTATCTTGTCTGGGATAATCACAAATGTCCCGTGCTATGAAATAAGCTTCATCGTGGATAAGCTCACGACTGTAATAAACAACCCGCTGTAATATAATTACTCAAACAAGTCCTGCATAATTTACACTGCAATTTTCCATTATTTGTCAACGTGGAAACACGAACCAACCTTTAAAAATATTATTATTTTTTTTATTTTTAATATGATTTATTTTAAATTATTTATTTTTCATGGCTTACGTATGTTGTTTTTGTATTATTGGATATGCATTCATATTGTTCGCTTTGTTCAAACATCTACAATGATCGTCAGAATTTTAAAAACATTTTCATTTATTCAAAAATTATTTGGCATTTATGTAAAAGTACATCGTTTATCTAAAAATTATTTGGCAATCGCGAATGTTTCAGCATTAGTCTGTAACGGTATTCGATAAATTGCGTCATACAATGCATTTAGGTAGTTTGTTTACGTTTCTATATATTATAGCGATCGATTATTTATTTAAATATTTGTATATTTCGATTATGTTTTGTTTATCCGAAGCTAAGTGCTACGCAGGCGTTTAATTTCTCATTTGTATTTTAGTACAGACGTAAGACATGAATGAAATTATTTGTGGATTTGTAAATCATAATAACATGTAATTTGGGTATTCAGAGCAATGTTACAACCAGAATGCCATTTATTATTTATAGCCGTACATAAAATATAATACTGAGTCATTGACATACATGCATACATAGTTTGGCAGTGAAATCTTTTAAGATATGAATTTCAAAGGTTAATCTCTTAATACAAATCGATGTAATATAACCAAGGGCGATCGTAAATACTTGTATAATATACGTCAATAAATTGTACATAAAAATCTATGGTACCATCACGTTTATTTCTACTTTCAATCAATATGAGTTAAAAGGAAAACTTATATATTTATAGATGTATTTAAATAAACAGCTATAAGCATTTAACAGCAAGTAGATACATGTAAAGTCTTACTATCTATAAAGTAGCTTACTATCTGTAAGCTACTTCCAATTTCACATGTACAATATTCACGACGTGTTTAAGCAAACATACCTGTGCATACGTTTTTTACATGAATTAGAGAATGCCTAGTTTTCTCTTGTTTAACACTAAAGATATACTTATTCTGATAAAGTAGCAAATCATTTTTCTTTATAGTTTTTTTTTTATTTTTTTTTATAAATAGTATGTTAGATTATATGTTAGATTGTATGTTCTGTTTGGTGGTAGGAGGTTCGTCCTCCGTCTGGCTCGCGACCACTATCATGTCAAAGACGAACCGCCAAATATCTTATGATGTGTTCCGGTTCGATGGCATGTAAGCCAGGTTTTCCCCTATCCCACCCATCCTTTCCCCAAAATGTAGTGGTTCCGATAGCGGACTACTACATTGTCCTCCCCTTCCATCTGTATCCTCTAGGTTGGCAACGCATCTACAACGCCTCTGGTGTTGTAGATGTTCATAGGCGAAGGTAACCACTTACCATCAGGTGGTCCTTCTGCTCGTTTGCCATCAGTTATCCATAAAAAAAAAAAAAAAAATAGATCTAAAAAAATATATTCGTACTTTTAATATGCTTAGGCGTTTTTATATTAATCTATAACTATCTACTAAAGTTTAAACTAATGAGCTTTATGAATTTGTGTGAGGTACTTTATTGTTGTAAGTCTTACTTCGAAATTATAATAATTCGAATCTCCACAAGGAAATGTTTATATTGAATTAAATCGATTACTTGAAAAACTTTTTTGTTTTTAGATATTTTGGGATTATTATTATAATATTGAGTCATAATATCTAAAAATAAAAAAAATGCATTGACTCCTCCATTGTAGTACAATGGTTGAGTGTATACTAGAAAGTATGATGGAACAGTAGATACTAAGCCAAAATTTCAATAAATTTTAAATGACTAAAATTTTAAATGTTCCATAATTTTCCTACAACTTAAATAAAATAAAAGTAACTTAACTTGCAAAATATTATTTATTACTATACTTGAATATAATATTACCTAATCATTTACGTAATTTTATCAGAATAAGGCTCTTAAGCCTTGTAATCACCGATGGATGATAGCAGCTGGCGCCGGCGTCACTCATCGCGATCGTAACGGATTGTTTCTCACTACCTAGCCTTACCATGACTTGTTTAGCAATTTTCAGTAATAATTCAAAATTCGTTCTCAAAACGTTTACAAAATCTTTGTAACTGCGTATATTAATGGCATATTTCTCACAAAGGCGATTATTTTCTACGGGTATATATGCTACTTAAGCAACTTTGATTTACAGCTAACACCTTACAATTTAAATCATCAATCAACAACAAAATAAATTACTTTAAATACAACAAAATTGTTACATTTGAGACATGAAGTAATAAACATTGAATACCAACCAGAAACCCTTTAATCCACCGCACAATTACCATATAACTGTATAATAAATAACTATAAATCGGCAGCTATTTGCAAATAAAAGCAATTTTCGCTCCAAATAAGGCTTTAGTTCATAGGTGGCGCCACGACGCTGAATTTATGAGTTGAGTCACAGATAATTATTATTTTAGTGAAGTTTGTAGTAACGTTTTGGTAATAAAAGGTGTTAATAGTTTACATAAGCGTAACCTTTAATGTTTTGAAGCTAATTGCTTAAAGAATTCGATTGTAGCATTAGAATATGTCCTTCTGGTTAATTAGCTCTCTTTATTTACGACGAAAGAAATGATACGTCGTCGTAATAAAGGTATTATTTTGTATATATGTAGTGCTCAATATGATGAAATCATAAACATTTAAATGTATTACTTAAAATTAAATGTCATTTTTTTTAATAATTTCTGAATAAATCCTAATCTATTCATGAAACGAATATTTAATATTACCTCAGATAAAAAATATAAAATAAAAAAAAATAAGCTCAGATCGACACTTTTATCAGAAAAGCTACTATACTAAAGATATTTTTAATATCGGTACTAAACATCTAAATTAAGCAATTTTTAAGCTTAACTATATATGTTTATTGCTTATTGAAATATATAAATGAAACTTTTACAAGATAATGAAGACTTGCGATAGGACTTAAAGCTCATAAATGCTTTGATTCTGAAGTCGAACGCTAAATGAGCAATAAACACTAGACTGCAGAACCATTATCACCGCACTAACATCAGTAACAATAGTTCAAATAATTTACGGTTACGACGCGCCTGTCCTTGGTCCTACAATGTTGCAACGACTCAATGTTTTATAGAGCACACATCGTACCGATATACTCGTAAGTAAAGCCTTAAACATATTTTTGAAAATATGATATTTTTTTTAAGATCAAACACCTTTATTAGATTCAAAATTTTATTATTTATTTTTTTTATTTTCAAGTATACAGTATATATCTATGCTTAAAAAGAATATATTTTTATATTTTTTATAAATTTATCACAGAAGCCTTCACCACATGTGGAATGGCATTATACTCATAAGTAACTGCTTTAACTCATCCCAATTGCACCATATTTACCACTTATCATTTGATTTACTGATAATTTACTTAAAATATTACAAAATTAATTTTAATTAATTTTTATTTTTATTTAACGTTTTTTTTTCTTATGCAAACTTGTGTGAAGCTTAAATATAATAAACGTAAAACAATGATTGTTTTATTTCTCATGTCCAGTTAGACAAGACATAAAAATGTCTAGACAGGCGGTGCGATCGCTGTCAAAACGCATCAATAAATCATATATTTTATTATCTCGGCAATCGATGTGATCAAAGCTAACGATTGATTTCGCGGTAGCGACTGTGACACTGTGTAATTAATCGCAATTGCTTCAATGCGATGTAATTTCTAAGCATGTTGCGAAACGAAAATGTATGTATTCAGTACAAAACTTATTTATAAAACTGATGTCAGTTACGAAAATAAACGAATTGTTAAACTTTTATAACAAAATCCATATACGAATATACCTGTATATATATTATTTAAATGATAATTATTTATTCTTTTATAGCAAGCAGAATGTCCATTACGAAGGCGGTATTGATTACGGAAATCCCCGCAATGCTTAAACAATATTCAACAACAATAGAAGCCAAATTTCTTTTGTGTTTAAAATTATGTTTGATTCATAGCCCGATGTTTACATAAGTCCGTCAGCATGTACGAGACCTTATAGGCAATTCATGTTTTATTGCTAGCTAATACAACAGATGTCGAATTCTGTAATATTGCTCAAGATGGTTGTAACACTAGGTTTTGGAACAATAATACAAACACTTTAAATAAATAGTCTATAAAATTGTTGGTTGTGGTAAATTTTGTGGTTGCGCGGTTAATTTGAGACCTAAAACCTAAAACTGATTGTCACAATATGTACCTATATAAAATTACATAATTCGATATTGTACAGCTTGTTGGTTTTAAATCTCATTACAGAATTGATACAAAACAGACCCCTTTTGATGTAAGAACACGAATTATTCGTGTCACATATTGACTTGCAAATACAGTATAATGTATATTGAGTGTAGTAATTAACGTAACTGTAACCTTGGTTATTAGTAGCTATCGTAAATGTTGTCATCAGAACCTTCGTTTGGATTTTGTAAGTATCTACATGTAGTATTGTAATAATGCTAACTAATTCATTAAATTATTTAGCGATATTTGCCCCTATGACTATGATTATTCTAGAAGTCCTAATCCTTGAGCTTAGGTACCAAACCAAATTATTAGGCTCCCAATTAATTCCACTATTGTCTGAGCATTTCGAGTCATCATTTAGGTTATAGAGCAGGCCTCAGTCTTTCCATATATTTCCCACTGATCCTTTAATGATAATGAATAATTTCTATAACGTAACATACCTAGTTAAACATGAAAACTATAATTATTATGTTACTGGAATATGAAAAGGATTGCATTTGAATCTCATATTCAAAGAACGAATGACACCAGCGCAACAAACTTGACAATCTATTATTAGGCATACACTATTACAAGATTTTCTTGGAAATACATGTAAACATTATGAAGAATGAAGTAGTAAATTACTTAGAGAATTGAGCGGAAATTGTAACTGAGCTGTCATAAATATAGAGGGTTAATAACAGTCAACTCAAAGTTGATTGTGAGTCCTGATACCAAAGTTGTAATGCGAGAAGAAACGTGTACAGGACATCTAGATAGCGAGCAGGCTAAGTGATGGAAGATCTAATTAATTATGTTTAAATTTAATGCACAGTTCTACGGCGGTGAGCGGAAATGAGACTCTTTAAACTTTATATTGTATCGTGACGTTATCACTATCTTGAGAAATGATTGTAGCTGTGAATGTATGGGGTAAAAATATTTTTGAATCGATTATGCAATCAAGTAATACTTATATTTTTTACTTACTTTTTGTCTCTACATACGTTCTGTATAATACAGGATAAGCGGATATAACCCAGTGATATATGACTCTAATTTACCTTTCTGCCTTTGCAAACGAATCGACAAACAGACGAATTTTCTTTATTTTTTCACATAAACATGTTTTTATTTTTCTAAATAGAATTCGTCTCTACAACAAACACCAATAATATAAATCATATAGGGTAACACTAACCTTACACGAGCCCTGTACACAGATGGCTCTATACCCGGGGCGGGTGCAGGGCGCGCCGTCCGCCACCACCGCCAGTGTCGCGTAGAACTGTTGCCCGAGGGGACGGCAGTTTAGCATGCACGGAGAATCACCTAATGATCACATTATTTGTAATTATTTGTTTTTTGATACTATTTCATTATATTATAAGGAAAAATATGTTGAAATGTTAAGCAATTTTGTAAAATTAATAATTATATGTAACTAAATCGTCACATAAAATGCAAATTTGAAGTGTGTTATTTTTATAGCTCCACGCGGTATCCCGCAAATTGAAGGGTAGCAGAGGACCTAGTGTTAAGACACTCCGTTCTCTTGAAACATTTTCGTTCCCCACTTTCCACCGAATTGAAGCATTGCGTGCTGATTGGCAGAACTCAACGCCGCACTTTGCCATGTTGCCAGAGTGAAGAAATGAAAGCACTGAATAATATTTTTAATATTTTCATTTCCTAGAGTGGGAATCGCTCCCACGACCTGTAGCATTTACAGTCGCATGCTTGTGCCTCTGCGCCACGACAGGAGTGTATTCATACACGATATTGTTTTATATTATAATATTGTAAGCATATTCAGAATTACAAATACTATACTAGTCTCTGTATAATATGTATAATTATTAAAAAAAAACTGTATTTTAATATGCTATTTTTATTAAATGCATATTTGTTATGTATACATAACATTTGAAAAGTAAACATGCATTTTTTTATGACATAAAATTACTTTATTTTTAAATCTTAATTGATTATCGTTACAAGATTTTCCTGCATTTTTAAATTAAATAGATCTAGACATGTTAAAAAGATTGAAAAAATCCTTTTCAAACTAACAATATAGCAAGCAAAACTTTTTTTCTTTTTAACTTCACGCTGTATCCCGCATATAGCGGGGTAGGCAGAGGGAACCAGAGAACCTAGTGTTAAGACACTCCATTCTGTTTCAACATTTCCGTTCCCCACTTTCCGCCAAATTGAGGCATTGAGTGGCGGAACTCAACGCCGCGCTTTGCCTTGTTACCAAACCCAAAATATGAAAATACTAAATTTTACATTTCCTGGAGTAGGAATCGAACCCACAACCTGTCGCATTTACAGCCGCACGCTTGTGCCTCTCCACGACAGGCGTAAACTAATCCAATTAATATCGTTTTATTTTATATATTATAAAAGTAATTTTCACATACTAATAAAAAATATAATAAACATATGCTTGGCTTGAAATATGTCCACAAACTAATAGATGCGAACAAATGAATGTCTATAGGCTGCTATGAAAGTCACATTATGTACACTGTTAGCTTAAATTTATCTGCCATTCGCCGGTGATATTAATTATTTGAATTAAGATTACCGTTAGCCTGCTTATAAATGAGGTATCAGGCTAGAACCAGTATTTACTTACTTGATTTTAATGAAAATAATTTTATAAGGATAAAAGTTGAATTAAGTAGTTTGGAAATGTTTTTACACAGAATAGGATATATAGATTATGGTAAAGTTAAGTATAATTATTTATTAATATAATTTTAATTTATGTATAATGTAAGTTATTATAATTTAGTTGGCAGCTTAAATGCTTTAAAATATTTTACTATCTAACTATTTCTATAGCTATATAAATTTATTCTAAGGAATATCGGAAGAATTTAAAATTTATTAGAAATATATATAGCAAAAAAGTACGGACCATGTATCCGTAAAAAAAATGTAGATCTAAATAGGGTAGGTATCTATTGTATACAAAAATCCATATAAAATCTCTTTCTCTTTGGTCCATAAAAAGGGTTATATATAATATAATAAGTATAATAAGCGTATATACCTACCGTATAGGAATGGGAACTACAGGTAATTGACTAAACACAATATTTACGCCTGTCGTGGCGCAGAGGCACAAGCGTGTAACTGTAAACTGTAAACGCAACAGGTTGTGGGTTCGATTCTCACTCCAGGAAATGTAAAATTTAGTATTTTCATTTCCTGGGTTTGGTAACAAGGCAAAGCGCGGCGTTGAATTCCGCCACTCAACACGCAATGCCTCAATTCGGCGGAAAGTGGGGAACGGAATTGTTGAAAGAGAATGGAGTGTCTTAATACTAGGTTCTCTGGTTCCCTCTGCCTACCCCGCTACATGCGGGATACAGCGTGAAGTTGAAAAAAAAAAAAACAATTTTTAAAAATTTTAACTTTAATACATAATTTCGATAACTTTTGTAATTAAGTATTCAATATTTACATTTTGTTGAAATCAAAGGATATTTAATAGCTCGATAGAGTATTGTCATAGCAAAAAATTAATTGTTTTTTTTTTATAAAACAAAATAACTTACCGTCTATATAGGGAACCCAGGTATAATATCTTCCCCGAAAGGGTCTGCGGTCATACGACGAGCACTGCTCCGACCGCACATCCCTGTCCCCACCTGCACAAGCCTATATAAACATATTTATAATTATATTTTAAAGGACCTAGATCTAAACCTAGACATGGAACGTATGGCTTAACGGTTAGAGCGCTTGAACCGTTTTTAAGAGGCGCGGGTTCGAGTCTCACTGCGTTCAAATTGTTATACCTTTTCTAAAAATGTTTTCCTAATTTTAAGTGTGTAAATTCTCAGTTTAAATATATTACAATAAAAATACCTAAAATTATTTTATATGTAAAACAATTCGTTTCAGAAAATTGGACAAATTACATGTTCACTTTTAAGTATATGTAAGACAAATAAATAAAATTATAGAAGAAATAAGAAAGGATTGTTATTTTTTTTTGTCACTCACATAAAATATAAAATTGAACCCGCGTCTTCGAGTCGCCAACCAAGCGCTCTAACTAACTATTGAGCTACTTCGAATTTATTCTGTTGTAAATTATGATGATATTTTATATTACTTTAGAATAAATTAACAAAATAATATTCATATGTACAAATACTAAATTTCATCTAACATAAGCAAGTAATAAAATGACTATAGCCTTATAAATGCAGTTATCAAAAGTTTCAGCGTCAACAACTTGTTACAACAAGGAACAGTAGCAATCATAGAAATAATAAACATTTTATTGCGTTTTTACTATTAGTTCAATAGGCATACGAGGCATAACTCTTTCCGTCGAATATTTCTGTTACATATGGGATTAAAAAATATATTAAAAATAAAATTATAGACAATAGTATGTTTTAGCTGAGATGGATAGCTCCTAATCTTTTCCTTATCTCCTTGACTCTAATTTATAAACACTGTATCTCATCAAATCCAATTTGTCACTTTTTCTCCCTGGACCCTAGGACCGTCCTAACTCCTATTCCTTTGCCCAACTGCATCACATTATGAATCATTTTTTTCAACCAGTAGCAGATTAAAAGGAAGAAAAAAATACTTTCATTTAAATGAATTAATATTTTTTAAACTATATTATTATAGTTTTAATCACTTGAATTAACATGATGTAAACCTAATCACTCAAACCAAACACTTATGAAAACTTAAGAGCAAATTGTTGAGGATGTTTTTTTTATTCAAACTACCCCGCTGACGTGTTAAATACGTGCTGTATGTAAAGCAAGGAGTATGTCAGTTTATACAAAACAATATTTCAAGGAGAATGTGTAATATTTATTTTAATTATTTAAAAAAAACTATTGTCTTTCTGCATTTCAACTTTAAAAATGCTAAACTTTATTCCTAAGCCGCATAATTTTCGTACAAAGTGATCGAAAGATTTTCCTTCACGTATACATTATATTATAGTAGCCTATATATTATATAGATTATTAAGCTATAGACCCTTTAAGTCACTGGATTTTTGATAAAGTCGAGCTGGAAAGCCCTAATTTTTCTATGACCATATTAAAATTAATTTGCAATATTTTAACAACACACATAAAAAAACCTATAATTACACAATATTTTGATAATATATTAAAACATTCATATATAAAAATTAAACACAAACCTAATACCGAGCCATGTGTTTCCAGCTTTTAAAACTTGATTTAACATCGATTACAGCTTATTAAGCGGATGTATTGCGACACGGGAAATCAGTTCCATTAATAACAAATGACTTAACAAAGGGCAGTGATTTTAATGAGCCTAGCATGTATATTGTTTTAATAAAGCTGTATTATGCACTTCTAGTGATGTCAGGTTTTGCGAGAACAATCAAACCTAGCTAAATATAAACATTGCAAGCGCAATGAGGTAGTTATTTTATTAAAAACATTAAACTCTAAGTACTTTGACATAATTATTATATATATATATATATATATAAGATACGCGGTCACATCCAGCCAAGTCCTACACGCAATGCAGCTACGAAGTAATATTATGCACAAAACATTTTAAATCTTTTGTAATTCAAAATCTATTGAATATATAAATATGAAATTTGGATCGTATATCAAAATCCCATAAATTTACAAGAATTAAATATTTTAATAGTTATTAAGATGAAAAACGTTAGTTATTTCTAAGATATTATTTAAAAATAAATATTTTGTTCGCCGACTGAAGAGTCCATCAAAAACCTTACCCACTGGCAAATGTCCTAATAAATTGAGACTTAGAATTATGCTGTGTAATTATATTGTGTAAAAAATAAATATTCAGAAAAAGATCTATGCGATTGTTTTATAAACCGAATCTGTTTTGTGTGTGTTTTTGTTAAGGCTAAAATCTAATTTATGTTGTCCTGGAATAATAGAAGGAACTTTTCAAATATCTATAGTGATTTAGGAACTAAACATAGCAGTCCATGCATTTTTTTACAAAATGAAATGATATCTTATCAAAAATAATTATGAAAATGGAAATAGTTTAGAAATTTATTTAACTCACATGTGTGTTGCATTCGTGATATCTTTTAGGAACCCCAAGACAGTCGCTCGCCGCTTGTCTTGTAACTCGCACTGCTGTTCTTGTTGTCGGCACAGTGTCATTTACAACTAAACTACTAGATCTGAAATAAAAATTCTACAATAGTTTTTATTTTAATTTTTAAATATTGTGCTTAGTCAATTACGCTATACCTGTAGTTCATGGGAACTACAGGTATAGGAATGGTCCTATACCTGTAGTTCATGGGGACTACAGGTATAGGAATGGTCCTATACGGTAGGCTTATACGCTTATTATACTTATTATACATAACCCTTTTTATGGACCAAAGAGAAAGATTTTATATGAATTTTTGTATGCAATAGATACCTACCCTATCTTTTTAGATTTAGACTGAAATAAAAATTCTACAATAGTTTTTATATTAGTGTAAAAGTAGTTTTCATGTATCATCTAACAGGTTCCTACGTATCACAGGTATATACGGGGAAAATGGAAATAAAGAAAGCTTGCTAGAAATACAGGGACATTAAAAGTTTCATTAACCCTAAACACACATAGATAGTTAGACACACATTTTTTCATTTGCATACACTAAAACATAAAGTTTCAGAGAAAATAAGAAATAATAAATCCAATATGAAAACGTGTTGACTCATTTTTGTTTTTATTTATAATGAAGTATTGCCTAACAAAGAAAACAAAACAAATGGGCGGTAACTTGAAAGGTTTAAAATTAACGACCAAGTAACAAATAACTCAACCCAGTAATCTAATTTAATGACGCTGTGATATCATCACAACCATATAGGAATGTCATTAAATATTTCATACATATTATTCAACTAATTATATATTATTGTATTTATTTCATCTACGCAATATTCAAACTAAGTAGTACCGCGCAGTAAAATCAAATGTATGTAATGAATATCATAGTTACTGCCTGTAACACAAAGAATAATTGGATTATGAGTTCCAATCCAATACATATAATACACAGCTTCACACTTTTCCTACATAGCAAAGAGAACCTAGTGTTAAAACACTCCGCTCTCAGCTTTCTGCCCGAATTCAAGGCATTGTCTTAAGCGGTGGAACTCAACATGACGTTTGCCTTACGAAAACGAAGAAATCAAAATAATTTAAATATTATATGGTTATTGTAAATTTATTTCCACTCGCAAGATACAGTAAATCCATATTAAAGCAATTGTAATTTAAATCACTTTTGTACAATAATTCATTCCTCATTACCAAGCCAATATAACGGCGGCTTCCTACATAATAAAGTCCGTGACAAATGATGTCCCGAGCTAATTTGTCGGCTCTTACCTTACCTATCAGCAGGATACTGCACTAGAATATGCTTAATGAAGGAATTTATACCCAGAGGTGATCTAAATAATTTATTTCTCGCTGTAATGAATTAGAGGCAATTGATGGTGTCCTACTCGTATTGGGATGTGTGTTAATAAAATATGTTTTAAATTATTATTACGTCGTCGTTATATTACTTATATTTTTAATAGACCACTCGTTGGTTAAATAACTATACTTACAAAAAGAAATAAGTATTAAGGATTTTTTTGAGTTCAGCTATTGTATCGAGATCATATTTGATTTTATTTAATTTCAACTTTTTCTGCGAAAATTTTGCGGACGGAAGAGTATGAAATTTGGCATACTTAAAGTTTTTTTTTGTTAATATCAGTCAGTGTTTTAATGTTTTCAAAATATTAATATTAAGTTTTTATTAGTTGTTATTTTTACGATGTTGTCTTTTTAGAGAATATTTTCTTAATACATGCATTGTTTGTCTTTTTCTTTTTTAAATATTTTTTTTTGGCTATGTACTCTTTAACATAGATAAATTTTATTGTTTACTGTATTTTGTTGAAGTTTTTAATAGATAGTTTATATTTTAAATAAAAGTAATGTAGGTGTCGGAACAACTGTTTATCTTACATGATAAGTTAGCCTTTAAGTGTGGTGTATAGTGTACCATATCAACATGTTTAAATAATATTATGTACGAAGGATATATCACTGTATACTATGTTGGCTTCCTAAAATAAAATAAAAATAAAAAAATAATAATAATAATATATGATGTGTAAGTGTAAAATAATTTCAAAGTACTGCATTAAAAATACATACTAATTTTAACAAAACAACAGTTCCATTCAGTATATTCATTCAGTATATAGTCATATTTGACACTTGTTTTTAAGCATAAAAAATTAGTAAAACTCAAATTTCACGCGTCATTGAGACTGTCCGTAAATTTAATTGCTTTAACAAAATAATGTGCTATGATGTTATAAATATAATATTTCCGAGCGACCATAACAGATCAACTTGACCGTTTTCTCATTTCCTCGTGCTAGTTAACTTTATCTCGCGGTACGGCCCGCGGCACCTCCCCTAATTAAGAGTGACTGTATTTTGATTACCTACTTATCTAAGTAACAGCATTTTGTAACTGGTCGTATTAATCCTGGATCCTTGTTACAATTATCTACGGTGCGCTTTCATTTGTACGCAAATAGCTCATTAAAATAACGGTTTGGACTATTTAGAAATGGGTTGAAAGTCCACGTACAACCAATTTAAAGACGATCAAAACTAATTTAAAATATTGGAATTTAATTTATGCATGTTTGTTATTGTACGAGGACCTCAATGTTCCTGTCATGTTAAACAATTGTAGGGACTTATAAATGTTTGTGGGCAATATTTTAAATTTTATCACAGAAACGAAATTAGATTTCTTAAAATTTCTAATCAGTGTATTAGGCAATAGGTGTAGAGATAAATAATCGATCTTGATAAAACCACTCAGTGTTACTGATATAAACTTATGCAAGTCAAGTGTTGTATGATAGCATCTTACTTCCATAATGATATCTAAAATTTTAAAGAATCTAGATAAAACGTTAAAAAATAATAACAATTATGGAATAATTTTTGAAATAACACACATGACGGCGATTAATCTAATAAGGGCGCGTAAGGGTATCGTACGTTATGAGATTTTATATATGCAGAATTAAACATTTCACAATTCAATAGTATCAAAGTACACGTATTTTTGTTAATTTGATAAAAGATGTCTGAAAAAAATTCAATTTCAATAAATTTACATCTTTTTTATTATGCAGATCTTCCCCTCAGAGTATGTAGTATTATGACGCACATTTAAAAAAAATATCGTTGCTAACACACCACAAGAAAAAAAAACATTTAAAATAACATAAAAATATAGTAAGTATAGTAAACATACCTTAAATGCAGAAATAATTTAAAAAAAAGAACTCACTAAATTACTAGTACCTTGAATATATCTAAAACTTATCTCACTTTACCACCATCAAACCGGTTAATCTCCCGCTGCGATCAGTATTTAAATCTGATTAGGATAATGGAGGCTATAATGGCAATACCATTCAACGTGTTCATTTATTTCTGTCAAGTATTCGCTACAATACCTCGCGAAACACGATACGTAGCTGTGACCGTTAAAGCTAATAAATCACTCCACTCTGTCCTGTGATGGATGGTGGTCGTTTAATGTTTGAACTTCTTAATTTATTACCAAGTATAATTTAATGATCATTTAATAAGGCTACTTGTAATGACAAATTGAATGTTTTCTATATTATCTCAATTTTGAGTACCTACTCTTCTTTAGCTTTACTTGTATTTTGTGGTATTACTACAGAAATTTAATTATTCAGTTAAGTTCTTTTAACGGGCTATTTCAGCTTTAAGTAAGCTAATAACTCAATATTATTTACTTGCTGTTTATTTACATTAGAAGGAGCACCTCCCGGTAAGTCGTATTTATATTAAGTACCTAGTAAAACTAATAACTTTTAATCTGCCTACGTTATGCTCAGAAATTATTAAGTTAGCATTATCTGTTAAATATCCATACTTATTTTAAACACATGAATTAAATATCCTTTCATTACACCTAATTGAAGCAATAAAAAATAAAAATCAGGATAATTTCAATGTATAAAACAGTTTAGGTAGTGAACGCAATCTTAGCAAGCACATCACGATCCCGATTAAAGTAATTACCTAAATCGCTTCTTGCCTTTTTAACTGATTTTTATGTTGCACAATTGCATTTTACTTGCCATACTTTTGACTATACTGCAATGAAGATAATATAAGAATATTTAAAAGACAGTAAATTTATTTGTTTGTTATTTTTTTAATCAAGTATATTAATTATTATCAATAAATTTGTTTTATAATATAATTTCATCTTTTATTTACAATTTCCCCATATCTCTACCTACCCATTGGTAAGCTGCACATAGCGTATCTACTACTAGCTCTGTATGTACTATATATCATATACTAAATACTACTAATATTATAACTATGTTTATGGCAACGTTAATTATTTCATGTATAAAAAATAGAAAAGTGTATAATTTTTTAATTTTATGACTTTAAAAACTTACGGTTACAATTTTACAATGATTTAATTTTGTTTTTATATTTTACTAGTTTTTTGTCCTTTATTAGAAAAGAAACTCCTTGACATTCATAACAATTCACCGCGCAGATAGCGGGCCCATCGTATTGTAGGAAGAGGAGCTCAGGACAATGTCTGGGAGTTGCGATCCAAGTGTAAATGTAAGAGGCCCTTTTAATGTGCTTAAACGTTATCCACTGTCCAAGCTCCTCTATCTACCGAACCAAATTTCATACGATTCTAATAACGCCATTTTTAAATCCTCTGGTCTTGCCGAATAAAAGTTTTTATAATTAATTTATATATTAAGTTTTTAATATGTCTTGAACTTTATTACTCGTTCCTAACGTAAGGTATGATATTTGAAACAGTTGATTTTTTAAAGCATTCAATACTTTTTGATTTCAAAAATTTTAATATAAATATACAAAATATTTTAAGCTCCACTTCTAATATCCATAAAACGAGCCTTCAATATCCTATAAGTATGTATTATCAGCAAAAAACATACTTAAAATTTGCAGCCAAGATCAAAAATTTTTACACAATTTTACACTTTATTATAAAGTTATTAAATACTCGTAAATGATTATGCACATCGTTATAGAATGTAATTTGCCGCCCTTATGATTGTGATTGACCTGTGGCCTGCGCAAAACATGTTGATGCACTTAGTGAAAATATCTTTAATAGTTTCTTAATATAGTAAAAAATACTTTATTGCAATTTGAATATAATTATAATAACTACAAGCTATTTAATGTGTTTAAGAATATATTATTAATTTATCATTAAGCATATTGCAAATTGTTTGGTATTTAAATTATATATCGGTGGCGAAGCGTCCATATAAGACCTATAAGTCCATATATTTGATATATACAATAAATTATCTGAAAAAAATTTGGGAGTGAATTTGCAAAAAACAAGGTCGTCAGCAAAATTAAGCATAATATCCTATACCCACTTCCCTCGGTACACCGGCTTCTCTAAATATGTACCTACTTCCCTAAATCTACCGGATGACCTTTTTAAAACCTTCACCCCTTGCCACTGTTATATCTAACATATAAGACATCTGTAAGTATAAGTTTGCTTGTTCTATTCACTAGGCCACCGTATTCATTGTGGCCTAGTGAAAAAAAAGAAAGAAATGTATATATTTAATTGAATCCAAAATGCAAAAAAAGCAAGCTGTTTAAATACAATTTTACTTCACTACCTTATTAAAAAAAGCAAAATTTCTATTAAATATAAACCGGCTAGCGGAAGAGAAATATTTGTATTTAGTATGAACGAGGTGTTTAGAGCGCAATCTGTAGATTGTTATCTTTTGATTCGAAGGTGTAGCCGTTAAGGGAATTACTATAATAGGCGTGTAAATGCATGCATGGGTGCTTACAAATTTTGTTTCTCCCGCCTCGAGCTAGTTAGCGCCGTCTAGTTTAGTATACTCGTATCCCTATTTTATCGTAGTGTTATCGTATTCAAAGATTTTGTGCTTTGTAAATCCACCATAGATAAGTATTGACTAAACATGTGATAAAAGATAATTATTATAAATAATTATAGATCAGTTTTACTTTAAGGCTTTTCTTTGTATTTTTTCTAATAAAGCGTGATTAAATGTTATTCCTACATATATTTGTAATAACAAAAATCTTCAGAATATTGAATACCTCGGCAAACATTGCCTCTCCTGTACTGAAACTCCTCCACCGCAGCTCCTCGAACATGGACTCCAACTTCCCCATGCGCTCCACGCGTATAGCCCGACTATTGATTCTTCCTCTATCTGAAATAAAAAATAATAAGTATTATATTCGTTTTTTTTTATTTATTTTTTTTATTGATAACGGACGGCAAACGAGCAGAAGGACCACCTGATGGTAAGTGGTTACCTTCGCCCATAGACATCTACAACACCAGAGATGTTGTAGATGCGTTGCCAACCTAGAGGATACTGATGGAAGGGGGGACAATGTAGTAGTCCACTATCAGAACCACCACATTTTGGGGAAAGGATGGGTGGGAAAGGGGAAAATCTGGCTTACATGCCATCGAACCGGAACACATCATTAGATATTTGGCGGTTCGTCTTTGACATGATAGTGGTCGCGAGCCAGTCGGAGGACGAACCTCCTACCACCTAACATATAGATACAAATATGCTATATATATATTTATTTAAATTTCTTACATTTATATGATTACTTTCAATAACAGTCAAACGTCACATGATGGAAACACTGTGAAATATACAATATTTAATTGCGGTTTGATGATTCAAAAATTAATTAATTATTTACCTTTATTGAACTTGCAGTAACGTTTGCCTCACATGAAACCGTCGCAAACTGCATTATTGTGTTGAGCCTGAAATAGACAGATTGAAATAAAATTGAGGCTATCATCTGAATGAAAAACGTTACATAACAAACCTTCTTTCTTATTACGAATAAATAAAAAAAGAATATTTCATTTCGTACATACATACTTAGCTTCACGCTGTATCCCGCATATAGCAGAGAGGCAGAGGGAACCTAGTATTTAATTTAGTGATTTTTTTATTTATATTTCTATAATAGGGTGGAAAGTTGAGAACTTCATAGATTATCACTAGATCCCCTCTACTTCTCTACTACAGGCGGGTGATATGTTTGTTTAAAAAATATAAACGCCCAAAAGTAAATTAGACAAACAAATGAATATGAAGCCTATTGTAGCACAGAGGCACACGCGTGTGACTGTAAACACGACAGGTTGTGAGTTCGATTCCCACTCCAGAAAATGAAAATATTAAATAATATTTAGTATTTTCATTTCCTGGAGTGAATATTATTTAATATTTTCATTTCCTCGCTCTGGTAACAAAGCAAAGCGCAGCGTTGAGTTCCACCACTCAGCACGCAGTGCCTTAATTCGGTGGAAAATGGGAAACGGAAATGTTTGAAGAGGATGGAATGTCTTAACACTAGGTTTTCTAGTTCCCTGCCTGCTATGTGCGGGATACAGAATGAAATTAAAAAAATATATATGAGTATCGACCTATGAACTTCGACAACTAGCCTTAAATGAATAATATCGAACCCTACGTGCTTTCAAATTATCTTAAGTAAGTGGAAATAGTCGAGGTATTTATCGTATCCACAAGCTATTTGTCAGTCAGAGCATTGTACACACAATTTGCAGCTCTCACGGCCAGGCGTAATGAGCGCTAACAACTTCCACAGGACATGTCTATATTCATCTTGTCCTATTCTACACGTAAAAAGTTAAAATATTTTTTGCAATAATAACTGAAACTATTTGAGAATAATTTGTTAGTATTGTAAAAAATATATATTGAAATAATTATGTTGTCGTTATGGGAGACTATCGCTATAATTCAATAGAATTATTCATTTTTGGAAAGAAAATATGATAAATAATTACGTTTTTCGCATTCTGCCCGTTTATACTAATTCTGAATGTATCAAATTATTTTAAGTAAGTATAGTAAGTATCCTATCGAAAATCCCAATTATCAGAAATAATCTTAAAAGTTATATATTTTGCCACTTAATATTTAAAAAAGAAACAGCTTCACGCAAACCGGCGTTAACCCAGTGTAAAGACCCACCGTTCGCCGCTTTCATCCCGAATTTGAGACAGTATTAATATTATTCTTTCATTTAAATCTTTACCTTTTGTTTCAATTTTTATTGGTGGCATACTTTCGAAATGATACATATTAGGTTAAATGATGAGTCTGTGGGTGACGAACTATGGCACTGTATCACACTGCCTTTCTACTTTACATGCTTTCTCTGCTTGTTGCTTATCACTAGGGTTGTCAATACAGTTAAGTTTGAATTATTTCTTATTATTTTAATATTAATATTTAAATGTCTATTTATCTGTAAAAAATGCATATAGTAAAAAGCCGTAACGGCATATATACACTATATATTTATTATCAAATAAGGAACAGATCTGGTTAGGCTTAACCCTAATCTTAAATCCCACAACGAAACACTCATTGTGTCAGTTAACGTAGTAAAACGACTAATACTCTAATTTATATCTATTAGTTTACGAAAAAGAACCACCTAAATATAAAAGTTCCCATGTGACAACCTTTCCCGAACCCACGCAGTTCCCATCGGTTTGCGCAATCTGACAACTCCATTAGATGTTAAAGTCGTAACGATACATTTTCGACGGGCGACGAATGCACCCGGATCATACACATTAAAGCGATCGAACGACTTACTGCTAATGAATTTCTTAAGTGGTTTATTAAGTGGCGATCGCGGTTATTTTTATGTTTTTCGCCCTTGGTACACATTTTACGCACATATTACGTTATCTTTATTGCCCGTTTAAATTATTTCTCTTGATCCGTATTATCCTTACTCATATCGATGTTGCATTCCCACACCAAATTACATTAATGATATGAATGTATGTGTATTGGTGTCGTGTCACTTTTAATTGCTTCGCGGGCATCTGCATAGATTTATCTTTTATATCTGACATGTAAAAAGTGTAATTATTAATGAGATAAATGATTTTATTTTTACTATTATCGACAAACATTTATAGCTACTAGTGTCCCCGTTCACGCGTTAACAACGCGTTATGTATCATTGTATACGTCACTTTATATAAGCATGCATGTCATACCATGATAGTGTGTGTAACATTTATTTTGTTAATTTAATATACTTTTTATGCATTGTTTAAAAAATTTTTTTCATTCTGCACTGCTTCTCTATATGAACTCTAAGTGTGCCAAATTTCATGCTTCTCCATTCGCGTAATTTTCGTAAAAAGGGATACAAAGTTTTTGCTTCACGTATTTATATATAGATAATAATAATGTAATATGACTATAGGGTATTTAAATCAGCACGCGTTTAATTCTTTTGTTACTATAATGTTCCTCTTCGAAAGTCATAATCAAAGACTATGTGTTATTATAGTTTTCGCATAATGACTGCATATTACTATGGTTTAAAAAATATATTACAACAATTATTATAACAATTTCACTTTGTCAATTTTAGTAGTTAGCAAAGTATTCAATAATATAATTTCTTGGCACATAAACTGAAGATAACCTCAAAATTATACATCATACAGATGTATGATCACAACGAGTGAAAATATTACATAGCTAAATATTACGAATGAAGACACGAGTTAAGCAAGTCTGCTTAATTGGATTTACGTTAACTGTGTTTTGACTGTAATTGAAAAAGTCACAGAATGAGATAAACAATGAATTATACTTCCATTAAAACGTGAAGAAAGAAACTTTTGTATGTAAATAAATTAGAGTAATACTACTAGTGTCAAACATGCCATCGTGACGACTATCGACGAGACATTGGTCGTTGGTTCAAATTTCAGGCAGTAGAAAATTTTATACATAATTTTATATGGCCCGGAGTGTCTTAACACTAGGTTGTCAAGTACCCTCTGCCTACCCTGCTATATGTGGGATACAGCGTAAGTTACAAAAAAAAATCTATATAGTGAAAATTAAGTTTTAACTATGGGTTCATGTACTAATTATTAAATTAATAGGGATTCAGCAAACACAATTCCTTAGACAAATCAATATATATACACATGTTTTTTTTTAAATAAAGAGAATATTTTTAACATTACTATACCTACTTACAATCAAAATAGTTAATTAACTAGTAAAAACCACAACAGATTTTTATTACATATAAATATTGTGAACACGCTGCGATAATGTTGTAAAGATGTACGAAAGGTGGCTTTTGAATTTATTTAACTACCTTCGTTGTGTGTTCTATAAATTTTACTAGAATTGTTATACGCAAATTTCGTTAAAATTTAATATTTCACAAAAGTATTTGTTATATATATATATATATATATATATATATATATATATCAAATAAAAAAACAAAACAAATCCATAAAAAAATATTTTATTTCAATACTTAATCATGTTATAAATCTTAAGTACTCAAAGAGTTTAATATTCACATGCGAGTGTTATTTTTTTAATCCTTACTAAGCACGTGCTCTATGAATGGAAGTATAATTTCTGTTTACTTTTACTCTCCAAGGAGTCTTGAGTGGGCACAAAAAGTTTACTGTTTGAACGTGTAAAAATATTTGTTGAACGTAAACATGAGCTTCGCGGTTAATATGGCGTTTGTTAGACGTATATGAACTGCCGTGGGATATAAGATGATTTTAAAACAATAGGCAGTTGTCTATTGTACTAATTTTACAGTTTAAAAAACAAATGTAGCTAAATATTTTTATATACCTTTTGAAATAAATGTGTGTACAAAAAAGGCTTGATTGGATTGGACTCGGTTAATTATATGAGTCTTATTAAATGAAAGTATTATAACCGAATTAATCCCCTATATTTTAGTATTCGACGTTTAGAACATTTTAAAGTAGTCCGTGATTACAGATAGACTACAGGTAGACTGTACGAGTTACTGTTTCCAAAAAATGTATTTCCGAATACAAAAATATACGCGATCAATCCGAAATAGTTTCATTTAATATGTGTAGAAATCGCTAAAATCAAAGATTTCATTATTATATGAGTCATAGCTATGAAAATATTTAATATTCACAAGATAAGCTAAAATAAAAGCAACCGATAATTACTGTTAAAGATTCAAAAACGCCTTTTTATCAAATTCTAATATGCATATACCGAATAGAATATAAAATTTGTAGGGGCAAAGGTTTATTACGTGTTGTAACTTTCCCTATTGAGTGTAGTGTTAAATTTTAAATATGTTGCGGGTACCCATATGTCGGCGAAGTCGTAAATTCACAGTAAACGAACATAATATAAGTTCTAAACAATATTTTTATAACTTTGTACTAACAAAGCACTTTCGCCAGTCATAATAGAGAAACCTACATTCAGTGTCTTGTAAAACGTATTAACCCTCGTTAGCAGTTATTGTTTGTTTTAGACTAAATCGTATGGTACTAAACCTAAATTAATAATTGTAACTCAAAATATTATTAAATATTATATACAAACACAAACTTACCAAAACAAATTCCATACAAAAAATAATATTTGCTTTTCCATTTTCCTTCACTAACTTTTATCACCTTGAAAACATTTGTGTTCGTCCATTTTAATTCAATAAAATCTTACTAACTGTATAATGTATGCACTATGTTATATGTCAAAAGTAATAAGTATCATTTTTATTAGTGGTTATTCACGTCACTTCACGATTTATCATAGTCGTGCTTCATCTGTCTTCGAAAATTGCTCCAATTTATGTTGGCAGCTTAAATCTGAAACAAATTGATATAATTTTAAGTTTATTATTTGGATATGTATTACACGTGTTTAACGTGAAACGTGAATATGAAATAAGTACGTATCAAATGAAAAAAATAATTTGTTCTACTAATATTCTATTAGTAAACACTGGTTAGACTGCCAGTAACTTTACAACTAATGTCAACCCAAACTACAATAAGTTCAAAAACACAATACCCATAAAGCTATTTTTAACAGATTGTGATTATAGATTTTAAATGAATGGTACGTTAACGTTAAACGGTTGCCGCTTTTCCCAACAATAGCTTCTTAGATGTCATCCAAATATTGTTCACTTTCGTGTCTTCAGTATTATCATAGAGTCAACATAGGAGATAAACAGCATTACCACATTATTACAACACGCCTCACTGTGTCACTGTGCCCATGTCCTGAACTGGATAAGATATCTGATTAAAATACTACCATGGAAGAAAATTTCAACGTATGAAAACCGAATAATTAGTTATAGAACTCATATTGACAATGTTAAAAGTCCTATAGAATGTATATGTTAAATATTTTAACTTAGTTGTTTTTATTTATTTATCAATATTTTATATATTATTAAATAATAATTTGAATTGTGTAAATATAAGGTGCGCAAACCCAGATACTCATAAGTCACTAAAACATATTATATCTATTGTGAAAATTCCAAATATGACGCTTTTTCAAGTTAAGGATCTTTAAGTATGATACAAATTGGAATTTAAAATTATTCTAAGAATATGAATACTTATAATTATAATAAATTCTTTACTACACAAATAATAATAATTGTTGTATTTTATTTTATGATATATTTTTATATTCATATTAATATGCTTACCTTTAAAACTAGCTGCAACAATTTTTTGTTAATACTATAAAATATTCAAATATACTTATGAAGTAGTCGCCACATAACAATATATCGCATGAGTCTTATTTCCGGGTTTACAAATGCCCTTAGCACCGTACGGCCGCGTAGGCAAGGTGCCTTTAGTCGACTGGACATCGGTCGCTCCCATGCCTTCTATGAAGATGGATAGCTCCCATGTAACTTATTTAATATCAACAGGAAGAGGAATGTTGGAAATGCGCCCAAACAATACATTTAGTAGATACATGTGCTATGCATATTAATAAAATATGAATCTATCTCTAAATTATACATTCTTGTAAAGATATAATATTCCTAAACACGTTTTTTCGTTACTGTAGCATTCGAAATATTATTTTTAAATTCGGCTTTGTCGTTAAAGTTTTCCTTATATTATGTCGCATTTTCTTCATTTTTATTTTTCTTGTTTTTCTTTTCATTAAAAAAACGTTTCTTACTTTCAAATAATCTTTGATAAATTTGTAAGGTTAATAAATTATGTGACTTTTTACAGAATACAAAATATAGTTAAAAATACTAGTAATCCATTTACGCGTAAAAAAACATGTTGCCTTGGCAACAGGTATTCGTAAGTCACTTTTAAAATTGTATGTCGAACACATGATAGTGTCAAAAACTCTTATTTTATTAAATGTATTTTTATTGCACCATTATGAGAAATACGTCCTTTTGAACATTTTTACTGCAACTATATCTAATTAAATTTCATACTCCTCCAGCCGCACAATTTTCGTAAAAAGGGCACAAAGGGCTTTTCCTTCATGTATTAATATATTTATTACGGTTTCTGACATCCTGACACCTCAATAAATTCTCGCGGTGACCCCTGACAGAAACGGACAAATTGTTTATCAACAAATATCTCGAATGTGAATAATTATTGGGAATGAATCATTTAGTGGGGCCGTAAAAATCGCATTCGTCATTCAATTGTTCCGCGAGCGATAAACGTCGATGCCAATCAAGTGTTGTTACAATGAATTTTATCCTCGTTTTCATGTACGATAATAAAAGGGTTCGTTAGAAATGCTACCAATATGGTTGTTGGATATTTGAAAAAAATATTGGCTTAGAACTACTGATACCATTTCATATAAATACGATAATAAAGTAATTATCAAAATTCATGCTTGAAAAGCTTCCGTTTGCGGAATCTTTAGGCTGAGTAATTTTTTTTATTACCACATATATTTCGCATAATCTGAGGCTTTTGCTGAAAATAATTAAATAGCAAAATATATGTAACCATTTAAAAAACTTATTATCTATGAAGAAAATAGAATACTAAGCTTGTTTATCCATCCTACCTACATATACCATACATATCTACTTTAGACTATTTTAGAAACAATAAAACTTGAAACTCTGTTTCCAATGCACTGTTATTTACCTTAATGATTTCCTTTTTAGAATAAATCGTTTCGAATACCAAATTCCCGAATTAATTTTATCAAGACTTTCACTGTCACTCTAGGTGGTCTAAAACCCATACTATTTTATTACATTACTACAAAGTTGTTTGATAAGCTTTTATAGTTCATTGATGTTTTTTACCACTTTGTAACATTAAACATTATGAAGAGTTCAGCTTAAGCTTAATGGTGAAAAGAACATTGAGATCACAGCTATTTCCAAATAAAACTTTTTATTTACAATTACAGATAAGAATAATTTACTTTGTTTTTTAGGAACTTACTATCAGGCAAACACTATTTAATGTCAATATTTAAGATAGTTTGACTATCTTAAAAGTAGACAATAATATATAAGAAAAATAAAAATAGAAATTGTAATGACAAAAGACAACAACAAGCTTTGACATTATTGCTAATTATTTCCCGCCAAAATGATACCACAGACTATATATTTTGTTATAAGCAACAACTTTTAATACAATAATAAAAGAATCGTTAAGTACATAGATGAAACTATATTATAATTAGTTAATATTATATTACATAATAGATTTGTGCACTTACTAAAAGTTTGGGTAAAAATATTTTATTGCATATAAATTTAATATCTATATACAATTTTTTTAGAACATAACAAAGCATGTTTTATCAGTCCCACAAAACTTTCATTATTCAAATACAAAACGTGACTATTGAAAATTTTTTTAAAATATTAATAATAGTAAAGAGAAAGTCCTTAAGATCCTACGCATTTGTTATTCCAATTAAAAGTCAAGCACCTACTTGTAAAATTAAGGCTCTATGCATTTAAGCTTCGTTTGTCATAGGTACTAAAGATTAAAAAAATATAAAATCTTATTTTTATTTCTAAGAGGAAGCCTATGAACATGTATTTTTAAATAAAATAAACTACAAGCTTTTACTAAATTAACTCAGTTTTAAGCATATGTTGTAAAGAAACCTTTAATACTACGCGGCAGCTATAAAGAAAATTTGACCGCTACTATAAATAGGTCAGTATATCGTGTATGGGCTAAAGGTAAGTGCCCTTGCATGCTAATCACGATAATAGGGCCTAACTAACTGCTCTTTGCTACTAATTCGAAGTGTGTTTAAAACAACTGTTACTTGCTATCATCGTCACTATCATTAGAGCTTTCTTTTCAAAGATTCGGCTAACTTTTTAATATCAATTGTTTTGTTAACTTGTGTGTCTAAGAATATTTTTTACACAATACTTATTAAATACATGAAAATTTATATATATCGCATTGTATTTATATATATCGCATTTCTAGCAAATATTTTTTTTTTTTTTTATACCACGACGGTGGCAACAAGGCACACGGCCCTCCTGATGGTAAGTGGTTACCGTGGCCTATGGACGCTTGCAACACCAGGGGCATCACTTACGCGTTGCCGACCCTTTATGTTGAAACTAAAGTGTTTCATCGTCGGCACTTAGAAAACAGTTATATTATATTATTAATTTTTTTTAAGAAATATTTCTATATCTCTTTCAAACCCAGTTTCATAAGGATTCAAAAGGATCTGCATATTTTTATAAAAAAATAAATTATAATAACTTTTATTTATATTATAATTAACACAAGTCTAAAAGCTTAGTTTTTATGGTGGTAGGAGGTTCGTCCTCCGTCTGGCTCGCGACCACTATCATATTTCAAAGACGAACCGCCAAATATACCTTATGATGTGTTCCGGTTCGATGGCATGTAAGCCGGTGGGTTTCCCTTTCCCAATTCAAAAAAAAAAAAAGCTAACATTACTGGTCGATCGATCGATGAATGTGTAATGTAAACATTATAATTAAAATAAATAACTCATGTGGCATGATTTCAACTACACAACATTAACACATAATCACATATGACATTAATTAGGGTACTAACATAACCAAGCTTGCTTCAAGTCACAGTGGATTAAAGTATTCAATGCTAAGAAAAGTTGATCAATGTTAACTATTTCATTAAGGTGTATACAAAATATTTGATAGGCATAATTGAGAAATAATTGCGTTATTGCTTCATCTACTTACTCCATGTTACGCAGCGCTTAAAAACCACATATCAGCAGCCAGTACTTGAAGCTAGTGACACATTCCCTTTCTTCGTGGTTTAGGTAAAATTGAAACCGCAGGTAAGCGTGAACTCGCATGGCAATTTTGTTATGACAGTATTAGGTTACTAAGGACCGCTTTTAATGTTGCTATTTTCTAATTATATACGACGGTATGGATTTTCGATTTATTTTAATATTCTATTACTAGTTATTAATCTCCGTTTCTAAAACAGGATTTAATTTCTTGAAAAAGCTACTTCTACTGAAGGTTTTCTCTTACAACAAACTGACTGTTACTGTAATAAATCGGTATAGTTATTGTTCACACCCTATCTAATTCTTAATTTGCTATTTCCCATGCCTTAAGGTTGCCTAGAAGAAATCGTTATTTCAGCGATAAGGCCGCCTGTTGTACATTAAGTTTTGCTTTGTATCTCTTTTTTTCATTTTATTTCTTACTCTTGTTATTCTGTTCTTTTTTTTATTTTTTTTTATTTTCCTAATATTATTTTTGTTTCTCTTTGTACAATAAAGAATTTTTATTATTATTATTAAATCAATATATCGATATTTGACAGGCTTCAGCGAAAATAACCGCTTAAGCTGAAATATTGGCGACGCATTTAACTTCTTATTTATTTAAATTGCAAAATAAATGAAACAAATTATACTATACTATATACTTACTAACAGTAAAATTCAATTCAACATCTGCTTGTGTATATATGTACGTATATCTAAGTATCATAACCAAAATATCTATTTTAAGTTAGTAAACAATGCTGTTTAGGTGTGACAAAGAAAACAGTAATAAAAATATTAACAACAAACCACTTCATTAGTACTCGTCTTAATGGGTATTTGTAAGTAATTAACAAGTAGTGAAAATATTCCTATATCCGTGAGAAGCTGTGAACAGGGAATTTTCGCAACCTAAATTATGCTTTTATTAATTATGGGATAATTTCGATTTTCATTCATCAGTATCGTTGTATCGTAAACTAAATGAAATTAGGTTCTATTCCTCTACTCAAGGCAACGACTTTTTTTAAATTGTTTTCAATTTCCCGTCGTGATAAGAGAAAATAATGCGTTGAACTCTATTCATTACGCAATATTTCGCTTCGTACAACTATATTTTTGATATTTTTAACTGAACTAAATTCAAAAGATTCGTTTATATAATTTTCTGAAAATATTTTTTAAATATCTAATTATTATAGTATACAGTGAGTATAATCATCTGTCGGTACTTCTTATATAATTTAGTACTGTACATATATTCCATATACAAGATACTACTTAGTACATCTTCACGACAAAGATTACCAGATTGCATGTTAATTTATTGCTGACATGGATATTCATCTAATATCTACAATACTAATCTTAATTTTATGAATAATGACCGGTCGCTACCTCTATTGGGCAACATATTATTGTTTAAGCTTTCTTCAACTGACAGTAACACGCAACTATTTTTTTTTAGATTCACACTGTATCCCGCATATAGCAGGGTAGGCAGAGGGAACCTGAGAACCTAGTGTTAAGACACTCCGTTACCCGCTTTCCGCCGAATTGAGACATTACGTGCTGAGTGGCGGAGCTCAACGTCGCGCTTTGCCTTGTTACCAAACAATGAAGAATGTGTGAATGTATGAATGAATGAAATGAAAATACTAAACTTTTATATTTCCTGGAGTAGGAATCGAACCCACACACTGTCGCGTTTACAGTCACACGCTTGCTCCTCTGTGCCTTATAATTCCTTTATATATATATTAATTGAATACGGAGCTGTGTTTCAACTTGTGACCAAAGCATGTCGTTACACCTATACAATTGTGCTACAACGGCCTTAACGTGTTTAACATGAAGTATTTTGTTCATGTAACGAAATTACTTTAACCTATTCTCAATCATATTCTCGTTAAGCTTACAAGGTTCTGATGAAAGCGATTACTATATGAAATATCCGATATTAGCAACAGTAAATGGGTGCATCGGTGTATATAATATTAATTATAACATAGTGCCTCCTGTGGGAGGAAATTGCCAACTATTACAACTTTAAGTTTATTAAGAAAAAAATATAGTAGAAATGTTATCACTTCCCTATATAAAAGATAATTTTCTTCTATGTAATTGCATATACAAGTTTCATTATTTTTAGTATGACGTTTAAATTATTTAACGTGATGGTATACTGGTACAAATGTCAATAAATATATTCTTTTTTATATATCAACAACCTTTATTTTGCTTGTATGCTTCAAAATAACTTAAAAATAAACCCCACACTTTGCCACTATTCTACTTTGAAGTGGTAACACTTCTAGTCTACTCTGTTATAAAATATAAAGGTATTAGATAGACCCGCTGAGACTAAGTATGCATAGCTTCATTTATTATAGGCTTATTAAACCCGTGGTCAATCCTCTTATACGAGGGACAAAAGAGATAATAATATCCAGTAGATAGGGTATTAATGAGAAGCAATTTCTGTGTGCAGTAGAAATTCCAAACCAAACAAATCTTTATAAAATAGAGTTACTTTATCTTTCTAAGATAGTTTTAATTGTAATTTAAGGCAATCTCCGTGATTGTCTGTGAATTATTATTAAACAAAATAATCAAACAGATAATTACCATTCAGTATTTTTCTGTTATTTCCGAATAAAACTTTTCTTAAACCATCAATTAAAAGATATAAGTATACATTAAACTTATAATATAAAAACAATTAACACCTTAGCGTTTGAAGTATAGGAGCTTACAATTTCCGTTTCGTTCCTACTCCTTCGTATCACTCGATTATTACTTCTATTGTTGCAACATCTCTTTCTCAACTTAAAGTTAATACAAATCTCATGTTAAGATAAGAAGTATTTATAGAGGATTATACTAATTTTAAGGTACGACCTTGCGCCTCTTCTATCCAAGCGCTCTAACAGTTTCCATGAGGCATAAGTTCAAGTCCCGCTATGCTAATATTTATTAGTAAAAAAATACTTGTGTAACAAAAAAAATATTTTGACATTGTTTCACATATTATAAAAATCATGTAAAGCTCAGAAATTTGACAATTAAAGGCGTCAATTACGTATGATATGTGACGACTAAAACAATTCAAGGACACGAACAAAAGAAAATAACTGAAGCGCACATTAAATAAGTAGAAGAGGCTACTTGATAGTTGAGAGGTCAAGTGTCGACGATCGACCAGTATTGGACATAATGATATAACAGCGAACACCCGTGATTTCAGAGGGTCAATGACATAGTGAAGCATTGAAACTAATTGTATCATATATTAAAATGGATTTTTTAAATATTTCAACATTATTTTACCGCGTACGCGTAAAGTATCTGATAGACTAACCTAAATATATTTACAAGCCTACGTAAGTAACATTTACACATAAATACACTTAACATACGTTTTATAGCAAATAAAAATTATATTTTTAGCCCAACAAGAGTTTTACGAATGTATAATGAATGAATGAATGTATAATGTTTTACGTTATATATTATTCGTAACACTGTTACGATTCAATCAACTTAAACTTTTACGACATCCCACAAAAGAAAATCTTCTAAAAGTTATAACAAATATTATATAAGCTGACATCAATGGGTGTCTCGATTACATACTTAAGTATTAAAATCTTGTCTTCACGATGTGCCGATTATAAAAAACTAATCTTTATTCCTAATCCTTTAATATTATTGATTGTTGTTATTTACTTTTTCTTTTTTTAGTTTGTTTTTCTAATGGTGCCCAATCTTTTTGTTGAATGGTAGGTCAGGGTCACCTTTCATTCATTTTTATTGCAAGACGTCTGTTGTATCATTATAATAATATCAGAATTTTATAATGCTTTAATATTTTAACCCGTTTTGTCCGGCTAGGTAAAGTAATAAATAAATGTAACAGCGCTATTTTGACCGACTTTTTATTTTCCGGATTTGCTTATACGATACATACGTGTCCGGATCGAATTACAACACAATATTGTCATAGATGTTGTCTTTCCCAGGATAACGAAAAAAAAATTAAACCTGTTCTTTTTTTTATAGTTTTGAAGACAACGACTTTAGAATTCATATGAATAATATGTAAAAAAAAAACAATATTTTCAGCATTTAATAATTAACTTTTCAATTATTTAATTCATCTTAAGATGTCGCTTGAAATTTTCTATTGGCTGTAATTTACTGCAGTCTTAGAACACCTAATCGTCATAAATTGTTCTTTACTTAACTAACAATTACTATATCTGCTTTAAAAATAATACATTATTTCAAACAAAATTGATTCTTAACTCTTTCATGTAAGTATTATTATTCGGTAAACATTTTACATCTATTGTTTAAAAGTCAATATTTAAACTAAAAAGCCTTATATAGGAATGCACTAAGCGAGAATGAAGACATCTTTAGAGGTGTGGTTATCGTTGTTTAGTAAACAGCTCTGTTTGGACTTGGAGCAATTATCTAATTTATTGGTAACGTTTTGAAGGTTTTCTCACGTGCTGAATAGCTATACATTAAATCTCGGCTCATATTCTTTACAATTCTAACGCAGTTGTTTGACCTGTATTAGTGTCAACGGAATTATTTAAAAAATAAAATGCATTTTAGACTTTAAAACTAAAACAGTCATAATTCCCTCCTCCATACCATTTAACTATAAGGTAAACTATTAGTAAATATTGAATTGAAAATCTCCATTTTGACACACTTTTTGCTTCGTGACTTCAATTTGAATGACGAATTAGTTGAACAAAAGGCTATTTAGTATGGAAATTGAGTTTCGGTTATAAACCGAGTGACAATAAAAACACATTACTGCTGTATGCAAACACGTAACGGTTCGTAAATATTTCTTTGTTCAGTCTGATCTGGACCATTTAATGTTTCACCGAATTTAACATTGTAATTGCACATATTAAGCATTTATATATAATTTTGTACAAAACAAATATTTATGTTATTATACCAATTATAATCTTAAAAACGAAGTTAAAAAAATGATGACTTAACAACGGGTGCATTTCCATATGTTGCAACGGTATATATATCTATCTTCAAGCATTCCTCAGCTTTTACGTGATGGATAAAGAAAGTATAGATATACGCCACTTTCTGCCTTTGGGCATACTTAGAACATGTCGAGATGAACGCATAATTATGTCATCCTAAACAAAATGAAGGTATAACTCAATGAAATTATTTGTATTTTTATACCAAAAGTATTATAATCTAAGTAGTGTTTTTTATAGAATTAAATGGACATGTAGTAAAGGACATACAATAACATTTTTTCTATCAAAATGAATATACAAAACAAGCAAAACAGCTTAAACCCAGATATAAACTTGTTATCCCACAATTAGCCATATGATAAACTGTCAAAAGAAATATATAATGACACACGTAATGAAGACACATGCCAAGACATGCTTTGGCCTTACTCCTTAATGAGTCTTTTTTATAATAAAAATAAAACAGGTCCTATAAAATCTTTCTTAATGAAACCTTAATCTATTAATTATCCTTTATTTATTTTAAACAATAAAGCAATTATACGAAGCTTAGATTTCATAATCACCCATTTCCATCCTGATTGTAATTTAAAGTGAAATCCAATATAATCCAATATTGTTATATTCATAGCATTGCAATTATTAATCCATTAACTAGTAAGTAATACCATTTGTTATTGACAAATCATTAATCATTATGTAATAAATTTATATTTGCTATAAAATAGCTTTATATTGATAAATTAATTGAATATATTTTCTATTAAAACGAAGAAGCCGTATAGGACGCAAAAAATATCAACGAGCCGTCCTTATAGATAATTCAATTAGGCCGACAGAAAAAACATGCGCTTGCGCACCGTAGATGTTATCACGGTGCCTTGAGCTTTGCCGGTGGCCGATTGAACGTCGTCACGTTCTAAACCTTTAGGTTTGAATAATTGTAAAGATGGCATGTACGTAGCTACTTAATAATTTATAGATATCCAAATATTTATTTGACAATATATTCCAATTATTTTTGTAATAATGAGAATTAATAATAATAATAATAATAAATATCACTTTATTGCACACACAAAAGTACGTAAGTTTTAGATAAGGGACAATTACAAGAAAACAGTGTAGGTACAATGGCGGCCTTATTACTAATAGTTCTATTTTTAGTTTTAATTTCACAGTACTTTTTTCCATTCACAAATAAATAAATACATATTATACATAAAAATTATAAATGGTTATTGATACTTTAATGAAGTATTTGAGTAATAAGATATGGTTTCCATAACTACCGAGTTACGAGTAAGGTAAATGCTTAATTTTACAGAGGAAGCTTTTAACGCGGTCCATAAAACATTTACGATCAAGAAATTAGCAATTTCTAATGTAGTTTATTAAATTTTAAGAAATAGAACATAAAGTATTTGTTAAGGTGTGGGAGCAATGTTTATATACATATATAATTTATCACTATGTACTTACGTCAAGAGACAATAGAAATTTATTTTTTACAATAGAATTTTTGACCACCTAGCTTTTAAAAATAAAGTATTTAAGTATGTCACGTAGTAATTGATATTTAAAAGATAATAAATGATCTTAATTTAAGTGGAGAACACTTACTTCTCTCTGACTACCCTGCTACGCGGTAAAAAGCGGAAAACTTTTTTTTTTAATATAAGTAAATTTTTCAAACGATACAACACTGACATTTAATAAATTTATCTTTACGGTGTGCTCAAACTCCACACGATAATGATGAAAATAAAATGAAATACATACATAGCTTCACGCTGTATCCCGCATATAGTAGGGTAGGCAGAGGGAACCTAGTGTTAAGACACTCGGTTCCCCACTTTCCACCGAATTGAGGCATTGCGTGCTGAGTGGCGGAACTCAACGCCGCGCTTTGTCTTGTTACCGAACCCAGGAAATGAAAAATTCCATTTCCTGTAGTGGGAATCGAACCCACAGCCTGTCGCGTTTACAGTCGCACGCTTGTGCCTCTGCGCCACGTCAGGCGATTTTATGTTAGTTATATAATTTTCGAGTATAGTATAAGTCTAAGATATCCTCTTTTTCCCGGGTCTGATAAGATTAAGCGTTGGGTTCCGCCACTCAATACGCAATTTCTCATAATAGAGACGCAAAATAATGGAATAAACGGTGGTTCCGTTGCCGAATATTTTGGTACTTTATATAGGAAATGTGTAATGTTTTGAGAAATTAAAAATAACTAATTCTTTAAGTGTTAATAGTGATTTACTTAAATTAAGTATTAATTATGACCGAAAGTGAAACTATTTATTTTTCCTTATTCCTGTTGAAGAAATTGGTGGTGTAGTGTAAAAGGTGAATAAAACATGAATTAATGTATTGGCTATTGCGAAAAAAACAGCTATTAAATTATAATTAGAACAGTGAGTATTAAGTTTATTATTTGCTAGGAAACTTTATTGTAAGAGATATAATTATATTTACTCTATATAGTTACTGAGCTAAGTACACTCTGTAAATGAATAAATACTCAGAGGATTGACCAGCCGTGATGATCCGATTGAACACGCAGCACACTACGCGGTAGCGATCTACAGGATATATTTAAAGGCATAATCATCCCCTTGGTTGAATGAAATCTTCGCTGTTATTAGGACCACCCAGAGTAAGGTTTTTAATTATAATATCGAGACTAACAAACGCTCCAATTATATTTTTTGCAATTTTTTTATTGATTGTTAATAACTTATTATATAAACACAGGTAGAAGCATTTATGTTGTTATGCGTAGACATTACAAATAACTTGTACGGCTTACTAAATCAATATTTAAACTGGCGTATTGTTTTATAACGTAACTATTTGAAAAAATATTTATTATGTTCAATTTTTTTAAATAATAGAGATGATCCAAAATTTCCAACTAGAAAATGATGTTGTATTTTTTTTTCGTAAGAAATTCCACATACTGCATACTTGAATCAGTACCAAATAGTCTGTCTAGATCTAAATCATCTGTCAGTGTGGCTTTCATCAGAATTTACACAGCTAATTCAGTTTTCTTTGACCTATAATTTACAGGGGTATAAAGGCAAATCATATATCATTTTGACGACATACCACTTTGACAGGATTAATATTTCTTTCGTGCAATGTGTTCTGGGTATTAAATGAACAAAAATAAATTAGTTGGCATTATTTCACAATGCAAAAATATTTTACTTATGTGTTAAAATGATAGGTTAGAAGTGAAGAAGAACAAGAGTTATTCCATTGGAAGGTTGAAATTGAGCGCTTTTAAGCGTTCTGTTTTGAAAATGTTTTTTCTAATACTAAACTATACACATTTATAAAAAATTCGTTCAAAATATTGTTCTGTTAGTGTAAGCCGAGAACATAAACATACGAATAAATCGAGAGCATAAATTAAAATACAAAATAGATTGAACTTTCACTAGAAAGGCAAAGATAGAGGGAAAAAAAAACTCTGCCTACTTCAAAAATTACTAAGCAACACACGATATGAGTCATATAATTTACATTAATCATTGATGTCGGTCGTTGAATTTGCGAGATTTCTAGGTATACTCTTATATAATGCACACAATGTATTATTTAAAAAGAAATCAATCAATTCGGTTGTTATCGAGCGAACACACCTCAACGAACAGTTATTTAAAAATGTAAAAAAAAGTTATCGATCTTAATGAGCGAAAGCTTTACATTGCAGGAATGAAAAAGAAATTATAAGAAGCTTGTGGTAATTTAACCTGATGTCACAGCGCACCATTAGCACGTCGGTGTCAGGTTCACTTCCTGACTGAACAACATTATCTAAGAGACAGTCAATACTTACTACATACTTAGTTTAGGTATGAACATCGCTGTTATTTTTAGACTTGATGCTAAGCTTGCTAGCTATGCTATTGTAGTGAAGTAAGCTTTGTCCGAGGATCTAATAATATACTTGTTTATAAATTCTAAAGAAACAAATATGTGTTCTTTTTGTCAAAAATGTTATTCGACAACAATGCAACAAAACTTAACAACACTGCGCACAGTGCCAAGATATTCCGTTCTCCACTTTTCACCCGACTTCGAGACATTGTCTGTTAAATGACGGGACTCAACATCGCAATTTTGTCTTATCAAAGCGGAGAAATGAAAATAATTTTACTATAACCATTTCCCGAGGAAGGATTTGAAGCCACAAACTATCACATTTACAGTGAGACTGCCACATTGCACCGCGATAGCAAGTACGACGGTTATGAGTTTGTATTCAATAGAAACTAATAATTAAATTCGTAACAATCTTTTCTAGTTGAGTTAAAGTTAAACGCAAAGTTCTATTATCGCTAACTTTCTTAAACCTATAGATTTTATACCTATAAATGGCATATAATTTTGTGATTTAATTGGTTAATATAGAGTACTTGCATAAACTACTGCATTTACTAACCTAAACTTACTTTAGACCTGTCTGCATATCTAAATGACGCTTACATTTAAACATATAGAGATTACTTCCTTTGCTCATATATTGTTGTTTCATTGGTTTTTATTTCATTTGGACTTCTAACTCTACTCCTACGCTACTTACTATATAACTTCTAATATTATTTTCTTATATTAAATAAAAAAAAAGATTTTAATTAATTTATTTATTTATTTCTATTACAAGTTAACCTTAACCTATAACAATAGTAGTTTAAATCACAATAATATTTGCCATTAAAGGTTAGGCTAACAGAATTTGATGAATCCCTACCGTCCGTACTAGTTTTATTGTATGACGGTAGGATAGTATTAAAAAAAAAGATTTTAATTACATTTATCCTATAAAAAATCCACGTTATGCGACAGAATGAATTGACCACATCACTATTTTCTGATTTATGACGCCATCTCTTAGATTAAAACTATAATTCTTAAATCTATTCTTTAGCACTTGCTTATATTTTATACATTTAGATCACGTGACATTAAAACATAGATATGGCTATCAAATCCATTTCAATCTGGTTTACAATAATCCGTTTACTATGCAAATATTCTATGAAAATAAGCTCGTGCGCATGCGATACATATCTTTATTGCTAAACGAGCCTCCTGTTGCCCGTGAACTGTATAATTTTATTGTTTTTTAAGTCAAGATACTTAAAAAGCTTATTTTAAACATAAGATTATTCTAAGCTCTTTTCATGTAACATTAAGTATAACAAATCTATGAATTACATTTTTTTAGCTTCACGCTGTATCTGCACATAGCAGGGTGGACAGAAGGATCCCGAGAACCTATTGTTAAGACACTATGTTCTGTCAAGATTTCCATTCCCCACTTTCCGCCAAATTGGGGCATTGCGTGCTGAGTGGTGGGACTCAACGCCGAGCTTTTCTATGTTACTATAGCGAGGAAATGAAAATATTAATATTAACATAAATATTTAATATTTTCATATCCTGGAGTGGGAATCTAACACTCAATCTGTCGTGTTTACAGTCGTATGCTTGTATTTTTTCATCGTGACTGGACTTAAATTCTACCTCTGAAGTACATAATTAAATTTAAATATAATATTAGTAATATTATGTTTATTTCTAACAATACAAAAAAGTAATTTCTATATATAAAAGATAGATATCTTTATATCTATAGATTATTTTTATTCCATTTCACATATTCCGCCAATTTAGAGATATTTTTTTTATGCCGATGATCTTTTCAATTCGGAGAGCATTATCGTTTTGATCAATCGCCACAAATATAAAAAATACAGTTCATTTGAAGTCGCTCCGTCGTACAGTATGATTTGTTGCAGCCAGCTAACGTTTTCAACGTTTAAGTTTAAAGAACTTTATTATCAGCTAAGACGGTGAAAAAATGCACTTTGATGCGATAACATGGTTTAACAAATATCCTAATACACAACAGTAATAAGATAGTTTTTACAAAATTATTTACATTAGTGCGGAAACAATATTTAAAATGTTATAATGAGAAATAAAAAAATAAAATAAATAAGCCAGGGTGTACATACAAGTTTACGTTTCTAAAATATCTTTATATAATTTGAATATCATAAAATATCATACATTGAAAACAATTATTTGAATATTAAATGTCTCAGACCCAGGGTTTGTTTGCCGTGCCGAATTAGTACAGAATTTTTAATATACGAAGTACTTTGTTAATCGGTAATAATTAAGCTTCCGGCTTGGTAGTGATCGCAGCTTTAGGCGGAATAACCTGTTATCGTGCACGTGGTGTGTACTACAAACAGATGTGCACAGTGCAACGGTCGAATAGTAAGGATTGCACATATGTATAGCATTGATTAATGATTTTCATTATATAACATGATAACTTAGGGAAAAGCGTAAACATATTTAGTAATTTATAAAAAATGATTTAATTCTCAATCATAGAAGACAGTGATAAGAATATTTTTTAAAAAAATATTTTTATTTTAATAATATTTAGTTTGTTAAGATTGTTAATATGGAATTATCCCATCGTGACGTGACCATCGTGGCGCAGTGAGACAGAGTCTGAATATAAACGTGATTGGTTGTGAGTCAGATCCTCACTTGGGGAAATGAGCTACATATAGTTTTTCGTTTCCCCGCTCTAGTAAGGTAAAGCGTGGCATTGAGTTCCACAATTTAACACTCCTAAAGTTGTAAATAATCAACTTATTGATTATTATAAAATATTCTTAACTCACAGGCTCAACATTACTATCTAAGTCTGAAGGAAAATTGCAAGAAAATGTAATTAATTGGCCGAAAATAATTGGTCAAAAAGTACTACAATTTTACACAGCAATTTGTACTTTCTTTTCTCGCAATTAAATTTTAATAACGTTAGTGATCGTGAAACTGACGTGAATCGCTAATATATAACATAATTATATGTTATAAATGTAATAATGAAACACATAGATGTCGTAAGTTGATTTATATTAACTATGAAAACCAAACCCAACACATGAGATATATCGAAAACTACGAAATATATATCTAAAATCAAAAAAGTCAAAATTTAGACTTACCTTGTTTTAGTATAATACTATTAGGATATTTTAAAAAACACTACACTTAATAAGCTATTCTCGTCATGATACAACTGAGCCTTTGATTACTAACGGCTCGCGAGCTTCTCTCGTTTTAAAGGCCGACTTATCACGAATGAACTTTGAAAAAAAGTGGCATATGCTATGACAACGACGTGTAATGCGCCTACGCCCGACATCAACTGACGCGGCTTGGCTTTCCGTTGAAAGGGCTTGGTACTTCCAGAACTTATAACACTGGTGAGGAAAGTAAAAATAAGTAAAAGTTCCAATTATGATAGTGACTAAGCGCCGTCACCTGATTAAGTGTGTTTTAATGACTATTTATCTACAGACACACATTTATATGTAACTAAAAAGTACCTATATTTTTTATGATTCTTATAATATAAGCGGAGTTAACACACTAAATTTAGGAACACGAGTCTTAAAAATTCTCAGTTAATCGTAACATATAATACAATATTTTTTTCTATTCAGATTGTTGTAGTTCATGTGGAAAGCGCCCGCTCTGATGTGACTTATAAGCTTAAGTGCGGCGTTGAGTTTCACCATTCAATACGCAGTGACTCAAATTCGGGCAGAAAACGTTGAACAGAGAATCTTAGATACTAATACGAATTTTCTCTGTCTACTTTGCTATGTGCAAGGAAGCTTTAAAATCAACTAGACTTATAAATTTATGCAGTCAATTTTAGCTTACATTATAAAAAGTCTTATAAACTAATTATTGTTAAAATAAATAACAATCTAAACCTACTTAGGTCGAGATTGAATTACGAATCAAATTGTTTATAAAAAGTATAATTTTACGCACCCCATAAAATACCAGCCATTCCTCAACCCCATAATCAATATTGTTCGTAATTTTCTAGTGATTTATGTTGGCAATTTCTGAGCGATGACAGATGATTTCCCGTCAGTTCCCCTGGGAGCCTGTGAGCCGTGCGCCTGCGTGGTTATTCATTCGACACGGCCGGGCTTAGATCGGCCAACAGATTGACGTTAGAACGTACATATATAATAGGTATAGCAAGAACGTGGACTAACTACAGCTGCTAATGATCATCTCCTTACATTATTTCCAATAACATTGTAAGATAGGTAATCTTAAAGCTTTATTAATAAGTTTGGTTGCGTTAATTTTTTTGTCATATTATCTATATTAATCACTTTATTGGAAATATTATTCTTTCTGGACTGTATACAGAATAAAACAGGTAAACAGAAAAAGAAAAAATTAAGTGGGATGTAAAAATATAGTGCCACATAGCAGACTTTTCTGACAGGCACCTTTGAACACTTATTGTAAATACAACAAACAAATAAATATTAAATCATTGATCTTTCTAAAAGTCATTTCGACATTTATTATTAAATTAAACTATTTCGTAAAAATCAATAGTAGACAGAAATTCTAAAAATACTTTCTATTGAAGAAAATTTATCATCGCCGTATTTCAAGTAGACCACACAGTGTGGTAAGATGAACCATCCCTGCACCTATAATCTTATTTCTTTCTTATTGAGATATTAACTTCTGCGCAAACGCACTATTAATAGCTTTGGATGCACCGACAAAGAGTTACTTCATGTAGGTACAAGAACAAAAACATAGAAGCGATTTATGAGTACCTAATTATAAATTTTAAGATTGATGTGTTATAAGCGTCAATTGTAATATGGAATTTGGCAAAACATATTTCTTAAATCAATCAAAATATGTGAACACTAATAAAAGGATCAAACAACAATTAGACAACATAAAATTAAAAATATTTATAATAACAAAAATATGATTACGCAAACACAATAGTACTTAATTTTCTTTTAAACATGATTATCATGTTTATTTTTCATGTAATACAAGAGTACGTCGGTCCACATGCGCGTGCGCATGGTCCAGTGGCTATAAATCTAACGATAATAATCGAACGCAGTCGGTGCCGCGTCGATTTATGGTAATAAGTATGAGAATCAAGAGAGACGTGAACTCGCGTAATTTACTAGGCTAAGTTAGGTTTCATCTTACTTCTATTAGAAAAATAAAAAACATATATATTTTAAACAAATTAATAGTAGGTAATTTTATATGTTGTTTTCAAAAAAAATATTTTTATAGTTACAACATATGCATACTATACAATGCCACCATTTAAAAATTACTAATATGGAGTGCACTTAATTTGTACATTTTTAAAGTAACATGTGAAATAATCCACAGCATCTGGTTTTAAGGATCGACTAAGAAGGCATTCGTCAATCAGCTGTTACAATTACCTTGTCAAACAACCGCAAATAATTTTTAAATTGCACCATGAGGTGCCTTAGATTCCTGCAGAATGAGCTAAAGTAATTTTATTTACTCTGTGAAAATTACAGAACTAACTAACAAATAAAATTATAATATTAAAAAATATATTTGAGACATACTCGTAAAGGTACTGTTAAGTACAGTACTATAGAATGATATAACAATTAAATAATTAAATAAAAAAATTAAGTGTCGAACATAAGTTTTACAAACACCACTCCCCTTGTTAGCCAAATTCACATAAAGATGGATATGATTATGATGCTATAAATCAGAATCAATAATCGACCATAATCGATACACGATGCCGATACCGACGATCGATTTATAACAGTCGGGAAGCCGTCTATGGGCTTAGGAAATGACTTTGATGTTATCTAAAAAAATATAACTATATTAACTTTGTGCAATGATTAATACGCCAAATACATTTAATTATCATGTTGGATGATTACGATAAGTGTTAAGTGCGGCTTAAGCAAAGTTGTAGTCACGATTTTCTATTATTTACTAGCTATCAGGGGTATGATTTCTTGGTACTGTATAAATTGCAATTATAAATTGAATGTAACATATTTGTATTTGCATTATTCATTTTAATTACTCATTTTTAAGGATACCAAACATTGACCTTGGTTAACCTAAGAAATTTAATTATGTTACAGGTAGAAGGTCACGCAAAAAGTGTGAGGATTCCTCTTTGAAAGAATGTAGAATTTTAAATACTATCACCGCGTATAATGTACAAGCACTTATAGGCTGTACTGCGATGAAATGTATCGGCGTAGACAGATTCGATATAATACTAAAACTCTAATCGTATAAGAATAATTCAAGAGGGTGCGAAGAAAAAGTAAAAGTATGATGTAGAACATTCTTCAACTTATAGAGACACAGAAAATCTCAGCTCAAGACGCTCCGCTTTCCATTTTCATTATCATGAACTGCAAAATACATACAATATTACCTCAAAGAACGAACCTAACGAATATTTATAGACGAATGCTGTCCCACTGCACCACAATGGTTGATCTAAATTCTGAGTAACTAGCCTTTGCTAATCAGTTGCTCTTTTCGTATTGTGGAAATTATTCACAAAATAATAATGACATATAATTTATTTTCATTGTAAACATAGCCTAAAACTTTTAAAATGGATAGTTAACTAAACTATTTATGTTGCTCTTATATCTTAAAGCCATTGAGTATCCGACCTTATTATCAAGGCGGTAAGGTGACAAATGGGGTCCGCCTCGTATAGCTGCAGAGGTAAGAATCTTCACTAGACACTTATTAATTTGGAGAAGTTCCCTCCTTGCTGACGGCGTCTTTAAACGCAAATGCTGCTCCTCCTTCATACACAATAATTGTACGATCTGTAAGAATAGTTTTACCAGTTATTAAAACCCTTTAAAATTTATTGCAACACACATACCTTCATTAGATATGGTTTATTTTTAATAAACTATATTTTCTACAGCGACTACATAAGAAATATTACGATACAATACTACCTTTCTTAGTTATCTACATACATTGATCATTTTATTTACTTTGCAAGAAATATTTAAGATATAAACACTTTGATAAGAACTAAAATTCTTGTATTAAAATATTTTAATGACACGAAAATCGTCGTCGTCGTCGTCGTCAGCCGGAAAGACGTCCACTGCTGACACATAGGCCCCCCATAGATCGCCACTAGCACGACTGGATGCCTCCTGCATCCAGCGCTTTCCCGCAATTCGGACTAGGTCGTCGGTCCATCTAGTAGACACGTAAACTATATAATATCGTAACGGTCAAGTTCAATTCTGAAGGTAGGTATTAAGCTATTCTTTGGTTGGCGGAACCACATACCCTAATTTGTCTTATAATAATATGGAAACGAAACATAATTATAATAATAAATACATATTACGTAATAGACTCAGTTTTATATTATAGCTAGCTGTTACCCGCGGCTTCGCCCGCGTTATCAATGGGAAATTATTAAAGTATGATGTTCTATTCTTATTCTTTCGTATCCCCTTTATTTTCATTCCAGAACGAAGTGTTCATATGCCAATTAACGAACATTATATTTTTTTTGTGTCTCGTTGCTCATCAGTGCCGTTAGCAAGTAAGGTAGCGTCGCAAATTTTCCTGGCTTCTATTATTATATATTTTAATTAGTATTGTATATTTTAACATAATCTATATTTTAATACGTGAAGGAAAATTCTTAGGATCCCTATTTATGAAAATTAAGCGGACGAAGGGGCACGAAACTCGGTACAATTATAGTTAATACTTTCTCAAAATACTGCATAAAAATATATTAAATTAATAAAATAAATATAATACACACTACCATGTGTTTGATATCTACGTTTATACAAAATGACTATAATGTATATTGCTAGGCAACGCGATGTTAACGCGTCAACAGGGACTCTAGTATGAAAAAATATCTAGAAACGTATAACAATAGTGACAGATAAAAGTTTTTTTGCGTATTAATTTAGTGACATCTAGTGACTAGTAGCGAAAGCAATTTAAGAATGCTTGCTAATAGATGGCGCTATTTTTTAAATAGTTATTGTAATTTACTATATTAAATTAATTTAGTTAAGATACATACTAAAACTTTTTTTTAGTACTTATTTAGTATATATTGCTTCATTGTAGAATTTTCTCTTTTCGTGCATTATTTACTTCCTTTTATTACATTATTTGATATTGGAGATGATGGCACTTTCAGCTAAAGGAATATATAATATTTGTGTATTTTGTTACTACAAATAAATTTTGATAAGGAAAAAGAGTTTAAACGATATATTGAGACATATAAAGCATTAACGAAACGGCCGAATATCAGCATAGTTCACATGTGTACAATACAAATCCTAGTACTAACGCTGTTACACGACAGCGAAAAGTGGTTATGACAATCGAAAAATGAAATAAATATAAATGCTGTAGCGATGTTGTCTCTTCACAGTATAGATTCAGCTTAGATTTTAATTTAATTCGTAATGAAAAGATGCACAGAATGCAGTGACACTCCTTTCTCTCTGACTCCTGCTACTAATAAGGCATGAAGCTAAAAAAATGTAAAACTCCACACTCGTTACTAATTGTCTTCACTATTAAGTAAGTATAATTACACTTCCACGTCGCATATTGTATATCAACAAATTGATTATTTACATCTCATTTCTCCTTAAACGCAAGTTTTATTATGAAATGCAAAGCAATAGGAATGATATGGACGTAGGTACAACTCTTTATTGAATAATCTGATAGATAACTAAATCCATAAAATAGCAATATGTCTTAGAGTTTTTAAATAGGTCAAATATAGTCACATTCGCCAAAACGGTATGAGTGAAGTTGAGTTTCAACATTCACATTATAGTGTCTGAACATAAGATAATCATAATCTGACTTATCTTACAATATCTATGAATTACCCAACTTTCTAATCTCAAACCTGTCAATTCCTTTATGATAGCTGAAACGAAGATCGAATTCCCGACCGTTATCAATAGCAAATGCGCTATCTTAAAAATTCTTATAATGTTTAGAGTACGCCCGTCGGTAGATCTCAGTGACTGTGTGAAAAGTATTCTATTGAATACTGAATATAGTTAGCGTTTGTTTCAATGATTGGAAGAATGGACAAACCTAGCACAAGTCAGCAGTCTGTGGAGAAGGTGGAAATGTTCGAGGTCCGCGAACATGTTCCCTACCAAGCTGAGCTGACGAGAGCACCCGCGGCATATGACGAAGAGAGTGGTGACGTGTACAGCTCGTCATGGAGCTCCGCCTGGTCAGCGATCTGCCAGATGATCAACTTACTTCACCATATGCAAATAGCTATAGTAGTGTTCTGTTTGTGGCATTTCGCATTGAATTCGCAAGCCGATGGGTCAATTACTAATTTGCAATTACACATAGTTTTCGCGGGTACTGGGGTAACGTATTTCTTTTACTTTAAATTTAAAACTTGCCAATCAAAATATATTTCTTATAAATATTCTATTAAATAATTTATTTATTAAATAATTCTATCGTGTACTTTAATTCAAATATTAAATGAGTTTCATGTCCACATGGTCATCGTGGTCGTGATTGCAGTTTGACTGTGAACACGATAGTCTGTGGGTTCAATTCTCACTCGAAGAAATGATCATATTTTAAGTAATTTCGAATCAGAGTGTCTTTAGACTATATTCTCTCTATGTGCTCTGCTATGCGGGAAAAAAACGTCAAACTGACGACACTTCATAATGTAACCGTTTCCTTTATGAAATAAAATTACTTTGAAAAATGCTTGATTAGAATAATCAACTTTTTATTGTAAATTTATATACTATTCATTAAAAAACAATTATGCATTTTTCATTCTACTTACCTATTGTGACATACATATTTAATTCTTGCAAACTTATTATTTTTAGTATCAACTATTCATGGTAGAGTCCATGCTAACACTAAATCGACACAACTCATGGTCATTTCAACTCAGCAATGACAGCAAAAGAGTTGTTCACGGATGTCTTCAACTGATCGGATCGATCTTCGTCCTTGCGGGGACATTCCTTGCATTGTCAGAGACAAACATGACAATTAACACCGCTCATGGAATTTGCGGTAAGATGATTCTGTAAAGAGTGTTCTATCGAGTGTTCTGAGATAGGGTCACGAGTGCCGATAAAATATCGTATAGATAGTTCGATTTCAAAGATAAAATTAAAATGTTTGTTTCCTCTTTAAAAACAATTTTAAAATAGCATATTTTTATAAGGCAAAAAAATAAAAACTCAGCTAAAGGTTTAAACTTTTAAGGCACATAATCTATATTCTGCTCTCTATTTTTCTACCGAAATTCTGCCTGGTTTCAAATTACCAATTGAAAATTTATATTTTTAATTTCCAGGTGTTATCGCGCTTACATTCACCCTCATCAGTTTCATCTCAGGCGTTATAGCATTGTTCTCATCTAAAGTCAGGTTAATGGTAAGGAGTGGACCAATTAAGATAGTCCATATGGCAGTCGGCATGTTGGCAGTATCCATGGGTCTCATAACCATGACGATAGGATTAAACATGGAGTTCTACAGGGCAACCCAAGGGGGATTGGCGACTGCATTAATAACATTTGTTGTTATTATCCTATTTTACACTCTCGTTCAACCTATTGTGGATATTATTTCATCTTCTCGAAAAGGTTTGTGACTAGTTAAAGTCGAAGGGTCCGTTGGTGGTGATAGTGACGCTTAAGAAGTAAATCACATTTCCCACATTACTTTTTTTGTACTTCGTTTTAATATTTAATTATTCATTATTTAGAATTTACAAGAATATTGCAGTATTTTTTAGACCTAAGATTAATATTAAGCTTTTAATTTTATTTTTTTTATTCTTAGCTACTTTAGTTTTAGTTTACGTACATACCTATATTGTGCAGTGTGGCGTTTGATATTTAAATGAGTAAAAATTTTTATGTGTAACTATATGGGTTACACATTTAAAAGTTCAGTTTGCAAGACATTAGGTTCACTTTTTGGATGTTAGAAAAAGCCTTTAAATAGTGTTAAAATTTTAAAATCCAAGATTCTAGTAACAGGATACATTAATAAAATAGTAAATATTCTAAATAACTCATTACTTAATAAGAATATTGACTACCTCGTAAAAACCTAGAGGTTTTTCTTGCGTACAAAACATAAAAGACACATTTTTGAATGTATATGTTTATATAAGTAATGGACTTTTGACAAGGGACACAATTATTCATGAATCCAATTTCATTTCGTAACGTTTTTTATACTTATATTGTTATTGGCGTATAATAATATAAAGTAGATATAAGTGACCTATTTTAAGAATGAGTGATTTCTAATAAAGATATTTAATATATAACGAGTTTTATTTATCATTAAATATTCAACCTTTGTAATAACAATTTGTTATAACCAGACCTTTTTGGTTCTACGATAATAATTTTAACCATGCCTTTTTTTATTATACGTGAGGAAATCCATTACGGATACCCGCCTGACCGGGGACTCGGATAGGTGAGACTGTGTCTGAATCCAGTCTATGTGGGACTCCAGAGCGGTAGATGGAAAGCCGTCCGTACACCCACCAAAACCTCACGGTGCTCCTCCTCTACCGCCACTAACCGAGGTCACGGGAACGCCCCAGTCTTCCGTAAACCTCGGTGAACTTTAACCATGACATGCCAACCTAAACCAAGCCGGCTTGGGTTGGCATTAAATTGTAAATATACTAATACATTACAACCAACAAATGTATAAACAATTATAATTACAAATAATAGTCTGATTTAAAATAATCAAATTAAACAGTATGCTTTCGGTTAGGTAAATTAGAATGGCTGTGTACTTTTTCTATTAATCACTAAATAGAACAATCCTGAGAAACAAATTTCTAAAAAGAAACATTTAAATAAAAAATGAATATTACTAACATGGTGCAAAAAAAATATGTTGCATATGATTTCTAGTATGATTGTTTTATAATTTCCTATTACTGAACGGAGATTACATTGAAAAGATACCTGTCATTGTTTATAATCTGTGAGACTGTGGCTTTTGCTTATAACTGTCATATATCTGTCATATTCCGGCAAAGCGAAGCCGTTTCCCAAAAAAATATAAAGAATCTGCAGATACATTTTAATATTATTAAATATAAAACTATTTATATAAATTCATCAAAATGGTAAGTTTTTATTGATGAGTGTAGTTAAGGTTTATAGAGAAAAGAAAGATATTATGAAGTAATAGGTTAACAAGTTATTGCTTGGTCATTGAAGTTCACAACAATTTTTTTTCTATTTCACAGGCTCGTCGTTATGATACGAGGACTACAATATTTTCTCCAGAAGGTATGAATTAAGGAAGATTGTAATCTTTTATTAGGCCTTATAAAAAGAAAAAATATTTCTAAAACTTTATTCATACTGTTGCTTATGAGTATTGTATTTCGCAAAATTATATTATATCCATGAATACAAAGAAACATATCGCTTTTGTTGTTTATTTCTAATTATTTTATTGTATTACAGGGAGATTGTATCAGGTTGAATATGCTATGGAAGCCATCAGTCATGCTGGTACATCTCTTGGCATTCTTGCTACCGATGGAATCTTACTTGCAGCAGAACGCAGGAATACTAACAAATTGCTAGATGAAGTGTTTTTCTCTGAGAAAATATATAAGTTAAATGATGATATGGTTTGCTCTGTAGCTGGCATTACATCAGATGCCAATGTACTTACAAATGAACTAAGGTTGATAGCACAAAGATATTTGTTGCAGTATGGAGAGTCAATTCCTTGTGAACAGTTAGTCTCTTGGCTCTGTGATGTAAAACAGGCTTATACACAATATGGAGGTAATTAATATATATTTTTTGTTCTTGAAATTTGATTCTATTAATATAATTAGAACCATTTCTAATACTGGAAAAGTTAATGTTTGCATATTTGAAAACTAATTATAAATAACATTTCAAATTTGGTTTACACTAGAGATAAATATAATTTAAAGATTGAACAAAACTTATCATAATGTTATTGTGTCTTCTTAAGACGTATATGAAATTTTAAATAAGAAGTTAAATTTTGTTTGTTGCTTGTTTTAAAACTTGCTTTATCTCAAAATCACAGCTATGCAGAAAACTCTTTAATATATAATAAAATAATTATCACATCAACTTACTATATTAAAGTATAAGTAATAGATTTATTTCTGTACCTAATTCTAGATTCTAGGGTTGCTATAGAGCATTTTGAGCAAAAGATAACTTTCCTTTTTATTTTTTGTATGTTTTAGGTAAAAGACCATTTGGTGTCTCTATTCTCTACATGGGCTGGGATAAACATTATGGATATCAACTGTATCAATCTGACCCGAGTGGCAACTATGGTGGATGGAAAGCTACTTGCATTGGAAATAATAGTGCTGTATGTTTATAGTACATATGTAAGTTTTATTATATAGGAAATTTTATTTCTAAAGCTTTTATTATTAAATTTTTTTTAGGCTGCAGTATCAAGTCTGAAACAGGAATACAAGGAAAATGAAACAACATTGGCCGAAGCTCAAGCATTAGCTGTTAAAGTTCTCAGTAAGACCTTGGACATGACTAAGCTCACACCTGAGAAAGGTATTCATTAATATTTTTACATAAATATTTATTTATATTTATGAAAATACTTAGTTACGTATGTACATATGGGAAACCACTTTCTTACGTTGTCAATTTCTGATATAATCAATTATGTATGTCCTTTTTTAGTTGAGATGGCCACACTGACTCGTAAGGACAATAAGACTATAATCAGAGTACTATCCAGTTCAGAAGTTGAAAAATTAATTGCTGACTTTGAGAAGAGTGAAGCAGAAGCCGAAGCTGCCAAGAAACAGCCACCTAAATCATAATTTTATATAAATAGTACTATGGTTCTTATATTTGCACATTAAACATTTCAATGGAAATTATATTTTGTTTCAATTTAAGTTTTAAATAATATTTTAAATTTATACAATATTTTAATTTTCTATATTAAAGACTTAATAAAGTTTTAATATGCTCAGAAAAACTAAAATATATAGATATTAATATTATATTGTCTGAAATTGCAAAGTAATCATGCCATAAGAGGTGCAATGGTAAATATAAATATATTATCAATTATTATCCGTGTGTGAGCGTCATACGAAATCCATCATTCGACGCGTTCATCGTCATTAATTGAATCATTATAAATGAAATCAAAATTATTTAAATTTTGACGTAATAAAATGTTGACAGCACCTATAATAAAATCTTTATTTATGAATCTTATCTTTAAAATTTAAATCACTTGTATATTAAATCAAACGCAAGTTTCATTCTCTAAAATAATTAAAAATATCTTACATATAAGCATAAACCAACCTGAAGAGCCTTACTAATCATATGAAACAATTGAAAGATAATATTGTTAAGACACAGAGTCCATTATTATTCTGGTTGTATTTTTATTCGTTAATAGATTGAAAATTATACAATAAAGACCAGGTTAGTCCAGAACTTTTTTGCCGCAATACAATTAGTAAACTAAAATATTTGTTTTAAACTATTACGATATCCAATACAATACCAATTTATATCTACCTCACGAGGACGTGACTTAAATTAACTTAAATAGCATTAACATATATAATAGCATCCACCGTCTAATAAAATTATGAAAATTATAAAAATATACGAATTTTAACGGATTATACCTAACACCTTCTAACGTTAATACGTACACTAAAAGCTAAGTATCTATATTTAAAAAAAAAGTAATTGACATATGTGCAGTTCTGACACAACATTTCATCATTTTGTTTTGACAAACTATAAATATACGATCGATGATAATATTTGAACTTAACAGATTGCCAAGTAAAATTTATAATTATTTGAGATATTTATATATAAAATATGGCTGTAGAACGAGCAAAAGCGAACACTGCTGTAGTGCCAAAAAAATCAAGACTAGAAATGAACGTTCGACAACTTCTAAATAAATGTGAAAAGATGGCTAAAGAGGAACCAATAGATGCAAATTGTAGACTTCATCAGTATGTAAAATCATTGAATGAAATGATCGCTGAACTGAAGATTGCAAATGAGTAAGTAGTAGTAGTATAATATAAATCTGTTATAAATTTATAAATAGATAATTATTTTATTGTAACAATTTCTTTTAAATATATACTCACAGGAAGCCAACAAAAGATGTTTTGGCTGAGTATATTAAAAGAGGAGCCTTTCTTAAAGGTCTTATCCAAACAGCTAATCTTAACAGCCCAATGGAAAAGGTAATATTTAAAATTGTATTTATAAATAAACTATAACCATCACTACTTATATATTTTTATTGATAATATTTTTGCTTTTATATATAGGTAAATAAAGATATATTTTCCTTAATCATTTTTAATATTTTGCTTAATCATTTTAGCTCGAAGCAGTGCAACAGCTATCTCATGGAGCAGCCACAACAAATACTGATGATGGTTCTGCTCAAGAAATACACCAAAAAACTGTTGCTAAATATGGAGTAGAGTTGAGATCTGAATTATTTGAACTAGGTCAATATTCTATTTTATCTTATTAAATACTTTGAATGACTATAATTTTATCATTTAATTGTAATAGGAATTTCTACATAGATTTAACAAGTTATTTTAAAAATATTGCAGATGACAGTGACAATGCTCTAAGACAGCGCAATATAATAAAAGCCGCAAATTTTACAAGTAATAGTAGTAGCCAAGAAGATATTGATTCCTTACTGAAATATCATCAGAATATGCAAGAAAAAGTGGCAGAAAACATGGTTATGTTAACAAAAAGCTTAAAAGAGCAGTCCCAAATTGCCAGCACAATCATTAAAGGAGATACTGAGGTGAATTAAAATATTAAATATTTTGTTTCTTTTTAAAACAATTTGTATGTGAATAATATTAAAATTTCATAAAATGTGTTTATTTAGATTCAGAATATAAATAATCTATAGTTTGTGATATTATTTTAAAATTCTATTATTATATGCCATTTTAAATTATCAATGGCTGAGTTTTGATTAATAATTACAATTGTTGTACCACTATCTATCCTGAAATAATTCTAAACAGACTCCTTTCCTATTATTTAAAACTTCTAGCCATTATATAAACAAGCTAGTTAAATTAAGTAACTAATGATTAAAACAATTATCATTTAATTCCAGGCATTGAAGAAATCATCGGACTTAACTGACAAAAATTTAATTTCACTAAAAGTTGAATCAGAAAGGCTTCAGGAGCATAGTCGCAGTGCTTGGAAATGTTGGTTGTGGCTCATGCTGGCTGTGGTTATGGCTATATTTATAAGTAAGTAGATTTATGAGTATAACTCTTGTCATGTATGACAAAAAATCATAAAATGTTGTCATAGATATTTGTTCATCTTCACTAATTTAGTTGTTAATTTAAAACCTGAAATGGAAATGCCTGTACTTTTCCTTGCGACATTGAGTTCCGCCACTCAACACACAATGCCTAACCTTGGTGGGAAGTGGACAGAAATGTTGAGACTGGAGTGTCTTAACTCTAGGTTCTCAGGTTCCCTCTGCCTACCTTGCTATTGCGGGATATAGCATGAAGCTGAAAAAAAAGTACTTTTCTTCATGTACTATACTACTAACCAATTGAGTGAACCAATTAATTGCCTTAAAAAATTATAAATAGATAATATTTTTGTTTTAGTTTCTTTGTTTTAAGTAATCTAATTTTTTTTCGAGTATAGAATTGAGTTTGTTTTAGTGACTGTGCCCTTTCTAAGACTGTCTCACTCACAGGAACATTTTTTTCTTAACTTCACACTGTATCCCGCATATAGCGGGGTAGGCAGAGGGAACCAGAGAACCTAGTGTTAGGACACTACATTCTCTTTCAACATTTCCGTTCCCCACTCCCCACTCCACATAGGAACTAAAGATCTATATTAAGTTTATTAATTGTTAATTTTTCACACTGAAGTCATTGTAAAATAATATTTTTTTCCAGACATGGTTTTGTTTATGAAAGTTATGAAGAAACGAAAATATGATGCATAAATATTACAACACTTAAAAGTGTAGTGGGTAAGGTCAGTTAATTAATTTATTATATACTTTACTGTGTATTTATGGCATATTCTATGTACATGTATCTCTAATATTAATAATATAATAAAGTCTATTTTATAATTCGTTTATTTTACTACCTACTGTTACTGAATTTATTAATAACATTGTACTTAAGCTTTATTTTAGAAATATTTTCACTAGATACCATTGGCACTAACAATAATATTTTTTTAATATAAGAATGCCATAAATCATATTAAAAAAAGAGTTAAAAGCTTCAGAGCAAAAAAAAATCTGTGCTTTTTTCTAAACTTTGAGGTTTACTTGTAAGACAGCTACTCATTTACATTAATGCTACCGAATCCCTATTATATAAAACTCCATATCCCTATATTCAAAAAAAATAGCTAAATTTGGTTTTATTTTAAAAATAAAATACATAAATATTAATTGTCATAGAAAAATGGGATATGGAATGTAATTTATGGATACTGGGGTCGTTCAAATCAGTAAGAGCTAGTTTGAATAAAACAAATATAATTTCATATATATTTATATTTCACTACTAGCAATTAATAGTTACATAGAATATCTACTTATGTAGTTATCTATTATGAATGTACCAATTCCAATATTGGTCCGAAGTCGTCGCGTATTCAATTCTTCACATTTTCAAAGCCATCTAAGTTCTACCATAATCTTATTTGCATTTATACAAAAATATGTATTTAAATATTTGTATGCTACGCGTGAATCACTTGATATTTACAGTAATATAAAGTATATACTTTATATACCATAAAAGTTCAACTAAATATTTTAGATAACTTAAGCTTTAGTAGTCTAGATACTTATCAATTTATTGACGCAAATTTCTTGTGCATTTCATTTTTGTTTGCGTATTCCACAAACTATAATTAAAACTATTATTATTGAGATCTAACAGCATTTTTAAGTTAATTAGTGTGCGTGTTTTTGTTGACCCTACTAGTATTATTAGAGAATAGAGAAAAAAATAAAGAAATCTAACTGTCAGATAAAAGGTTTAAAAAAATAAACACATGTAGATAATAAAAGTATTTTTAACAATAACAATATATAATAATGTAGTATGAATTAATATTAATTGTATGAAATTATAATAATTAATTAAATAAGAAAAGCAACAGTATGACTATTATTAAAATTCTAGCAAGTATACTTAAACCATAAACCGCATTGAATTACATGGCAATTATAAAGCATTTTAAAACGTTAGTAGCTTATTTAGAAAAATGCTTACAAAATATTTAATAATTTTTTAATCTTCTCAAGCCGATATCGAATCTAGTGTCATTAATTTTATTTCTATACCCATTACATACGTACATATAAAAGAATCTGACAGCTAAATATTTTAACAAAATGGCTACTTATACAAGTATATGTAATTCAAAAGTACTTGAAAACCTAAGGTATATTTTAAATTATTATTTGAAAATATATGTTTTTTTATAACATTTCCATATTATATTCTGTAAGTCATTAAGTTTTCATTAATTACGAGATAAGCTTATTAGTATCCAAGTGTAATATAATCTAAGTACTTGGATATTGAATCTAGTCGCTGCTTTTGCCTAATTTATTAATTCTTTAATTTAACTCATTCATTCATTAATTTTAATATGTATTAACTTTTCTTTTATTGTAATACCTCTCTCATAATTTGTCCCATAAAGATGTTATTGTCGATGTTAAACATTTGAACTTACATTATTTATATGACTTGTATACTGTATATATTTTACAATTCATATAAGGTAAAAGTTAGCCCTAGCTGAATAAAGTTACTAGAATCTATTCTATTTTAAGATTTTCTAAAATCCTAAAATATTATTATTAGCAAAGATTAAGTTTTGTTAGCTAACATAAAGTCATATATATAACAAAATGGTACGTATGTTCCATTTTATAAACAATAGAAATATAAGTATAATTTTACATTAACATAATATTTTGAGGCTTGAGCACTAGGTTTGACCAACATAGGATTCATCAATCACGTGTCATAACTTCTAAAGGAACACATTAATCGATTATTATTTCTATAAATTAAAATATGAATAAAATATTTAAATTATTATAATATTCGATTCAAACTTTACGTATATAGAGTAGCATAGAATGATAATTATACGTAAGTGAAGTTACGTGTAAGATTAAACCGCGCTGCTATTAAGCATTTACTATTTAAAGCCTTTGGCTATATTCTACTTTTTATCGTAGACGTCGGTTAATTCGAATTTCCATATCTTGTTTGGTCCAATTTCCGTAACGTAAAGATGGGAGCCATTCCTCGTTACAGCAAGGGAATGTGGATTGGAGAAACCCTGCAAAAACATGTTTGTTTTTAATTATCAGTGAATGGCTGATTATACCACTTATCTGGCTTAGCTGGATTCCTTGGCTATTTTAGATTAAATTGAGATTAACACAACTTCAAATTCCGTTGCAGTCAAAAATGTTGTAGTTAGACTTTAATTTTATTCTTTCGTCTTAAGTAACAAAGAAAAATATTTTCAAAAATAATATTATATAGACTATTTAAGTATGTAAATTACCGTGTAAATTTCCTGTTCGACAACATTCAGGTGCAAAAATAAAATAAATATCACTTACGGTACTTGGCTCCCACGTGTCCAGTATGTTTCCATATAAGGCATTAACAGTAAAACCTCTTATTGCAATGTTCTGAGATGTTGGTCCATTTACAGCGTATATCATATCCCCATGAGATGCAACAGCAAATACGCGACCTAATGTTGGATCTTCGATAACAGTGGCGGGCTCTAACATTTTTATATAGCTTTTCAACCCTGCTTTAGGGCAAACGATTCTCATATTTTCTCGATCGGCTACACAGACAATATCTAATTGTTCTAGTAATGTGACACTATGCGGTACATTCAACGTCAGTGTGTCAGAAAAGGAAGGTATGGCGAATAGCAACGTGCCGGCTGCGTTAAATTTTAAAATCTGGTTGTTACAATATCCATCGGCAACGAAAATTTCACCAGTTGTGGCAACTGCTACAGACGTGGGCATGCACAGTAAGACACGACGACGATAGGGATAGCCCGCTGTAAACGCTTCACCAATTGTCAAACTCGGGTACTTGTGGTTATTGGGAGTGTACTGAAACCATTATTTATAATTATTAATACAGATTCACAAAAGCTAATTTTGAGGTAAATAATACTTAAATATCATTAATTTGCCGCAATTTCTATAGTAAAGTAGTGATTATTTTTTTATTTGAAAAAATAAACGAGTCAATGATTTTGAATTTAGTCTCATAAATTACTCAATTATGTAATTACTTACTTTAAAAACTTGATGTTTAGCTACGTCTGTGACCCAAACGTTATCGTGATGGTCCACGGTCAAACCGTGAGGCATATAGAAAGCGTATGCTCCCCAACTATGTAGCACTGATCCAGTATGAGGATCCAGAACCAATATAGTGTCTTCGATGATTGGTCCTTTGTCGAGGTTTTGGTACACATTAGATTCGTTAAATGTGCTGAAAGTAAAAAAAATATATTAAAATAGGTATATTTCTTTGGCGAAAGTAAAAGATGCATGTATATACTATCTTAAATAGGTTATTTGCAATAAATATAACACCTTTCATCCCACACTCTTTCGGCTCTGTGGAAAATTACAGGTTGTCCCAATGAATTTATTGAAACAGCTGTTATTTGCCCCACATTAAGTGACTGCTGCGGCCAATCCTTTACTTCCTGTGGTCTTAAAACAATGTCATCTTTTGGCTGAAAAAATATGAATAGTTTTTAAATTTCAATTCAAATAGATAGGTAATATTAATAAATATTACGATTTACTGCAGTATTAATAATGGTACTCACAGCATGAAGATCCAAATTTTTTAAAAGATTCTCTTCATTTCCATAGCTAAAGTAATCGAAATTATCCCGTACAGTTTCTGGTTCACAATTAATGCCATAAATAGTAACTAGTAACAGCAGAAACGACCACATTTTGTAGGTAGTAGTAATATATTATAATTTCGAACTCGTTCGAATTCGTTTACTGTGTACTGAAATACCGTATTGATTGTTGGTCCTTCTGTTAAGTGGCTAGACCAATACGCATGCGCTTTTCGGCAATGGTTACTTATAAACTAGAGTATATTTTCAAGGTCAATACAGATGCAAGGATGTTCGAAATGAAAACAAGTCGTGTTAACTATATTTTTATTACGTAAATTCAACAAGACTTAACAAAATTGGTCATCCGAAAGAAACACATCGCCCTTCCGTTAAGGAGACAAACAAGGCATCTTAGGCATAATACGAAAATAGAAGATGAAATTTCATTTCTTTCCTACCAAATCAGTCTCAGGTTCGTTGAACATGGCACATTCGGAAATGCTTAACGATTGCTTCCAAGGCATTTTGATTTACATGGGGAGAAAATATTGAATTATCAAATGAAACGGGTTAAGCCATTTGATTATTGACCTCTCCATTGAGAATTGGGTTGGTCCCATATGTAGCCTGTCTCGGTCATCGAGCAGACCGCATTGTAGTATTTGCCAGGACTGCGGCAGTACGACCACGAAGGACACTTGCATCGAAAGAGCCTTTGAAATTCTTCCTTGCACACCTCATTCCACCAACATGTTCTCTAAAATAGATGTTTTATTTATAAATAGTTTATTCTAAAAATAGATACTTGATACTCTATTTTTATATTTCGTAATAGTATGTGAAATCATTATTTCATTTATGTATATCGATTTGCATTATTATATAAGTTAAAAAAGCGTTCATTTAATTTGATTAGTTCTTCAAATCAACTCACTCATTGATTTATAGCCTAAAATATGCAAGTCACTTTAAAGAGACGAACCCTACCTATATTGTATTAATATATTTAGAAGTCTTACCTCAGTAATATATCCCTTAATAGATTGATCTGAATAACTTCGTTTACTTGTCGCCGCAGCCTCAAACATCGCGCTGAACATGAGTATGTAACCAATTTTCAAGTACATATTGTAAGTAAGTCACGACACATTTAACTGCACTATTTTACACAGTTCTTACTTCAAACATAGCAGAATTACAATCTGAAATAGATATTTCGGCGGTTTCGGACTATTTATTTCACGCCCCTCGCCCGAGCTTTAAGCTCTGCGCGCGTGGAATTGAGACCAGACGGTTTATTTACCTATGTCTATGTGTAGGCGGTAGGGTGAACAGGACAAAAGCGTGTCAAGTGACTAGGGTAGACGTCGCTAATTGGACTTCCGCAGCGATTTAATAAAGTACTTGGTTTGAGAATTTTATTTTATATTTACTGTTTATTTATAACACAGTACGTAAGGGATTTTTTTTTCAATTTTTGGTATTTATTGTTATAGTAAATAAGATAATTTGGGATGATCACATTATGAAAATAGATAATCAAAATCATCGAAATCATTTAATTAAAAAAAAAAAAACAAATCTTTAACACAAAAATAACTTTATTGTCGATAACTAAAATAAATAGATTCATAATCTAAATTCTAATAGGACTTTGATAAAAATCAAAATGCTATACTAGTTAATAAATTACATAAGACTTACACTACGTGGTTAAATTATTGCTAGGCTTAAAGAAAATATTTTACATTACAAAAATACGACATACAATTGCTTATGAAGCTCAAGACTCCATTTCCAATGGCACTATAGATTAAATAAATATGGCATAATTATTCACAGATTCTTAAATTTAGTATAAGATTGAAAACAGATGTCATTTATATTCATCATTTTATAATTCGATACTACGTTTTAGCGTATTGCTGGAATGGAAATCGATTTTATTAATTAATCGTTTTGCAAATATATATGACAGAATTGCTTTTTCATTTAGACATGTTCGTTAATTTAACAATAAAACGATTATATATCACAAACTTACAAATTTAGTACATTTCAGTATAGACTAATTTTCGTCAACTTTGGTTGATAACTAAACTACATTTGGAATTTGGGATGCTTCGACAAATGCTAGTTTGCCTTTATCGCAGTCATACTTATAACCTACATAGCTCTAAATTCCATCTTGTTATTGTCAAGGCTTTCATGTTCTTGTCTTCTGTGTAGAGATTCCGCATCTTTCCTGTAATGAACGGCAATATATTATTTATTTATAACATCTAATATATTGTTTTATACTTTTACTGGTGTCTAAACACATTTTTAGTTAATATGCGTACACTCGTGTCTATATATTATATTATAGGTATGTATGTATGAATAATTAAAAAAAAATACTATTCCCATTGTCCAATATATAATGATACTTACGCATATTTGTTATTATTAGCAGATTGGAAAATACTCTTAGGACATAGCCTGTAGTACGGCCAACATTCTCCACCGGATTCACCGGCGCGCTGTGCCTCAACATATTCAGCTAGCATATCCGCATACGGTGACTTGTTAGGACTGTAAAAGATATTTGCAATTAGAACACATACATACATATATGTTCAACGGCAATATTTCTTTTACGTTAAAGGTATATTATGAATATAGGCAAAATATTATTAAGCTATTTTAAACATACCTAAAGAAAAGTTTCATAACTTCACCAAGGAAACCAAAGTTTTTTAGTGGATGCGCGTTTATTTCACAAATGGCTCGCAAAAGACACTCTTTGCCATCTAAACCGAAATTAGCTAATAGATCCTCAGCAATACCGTACATGAGTGCTCTGAAAAAAAAATAGACAAAATATGATAATAAATAATGTAATTGGACGTGAAATTAAAGCTAAGCTAAGCTTGACGCTTTATCACGCAAAGCAGGTCGGAGTGAACCTAGTGTTAAGGCACTCCGCTTTCCGCTCAAATCTCAGGGATTGCGTGTCTTACCAGAGCAGAGCTGAAATAATTTAAATGTAATTATTCCCCCGAGTGGGTATCGAACCCACAACCAATCGCATTTGCAGTCAACCGCTGTTCCACTGCGCTGCGTCTATCGCGCCATTAAATAATAGTAAAATAACAAAATGTAGAGCGCTTGGATAACATTTTTCTTTGCACAAGTTCAATAAAAATTCGACACAGGTACCTATTATACTATTTAGTGACCGAATGAAATGATGCAACAGAATTTTCGATGTACGTTAAAGGAATGTCAAATGGACTTCGTTCATTTCCTAAGCACCATGTGCGTACTGATATCTATACAGGCAAGTGAAAGCAGATTTTTTTATGGTCACGTTATCCTGTAGGTTTTGTCACGCGTGAGGTTCCAAATTGCTTACTGTTCGCAGGTTATATAAATGAATGAACCAATCAATGAATGAAACTTAATTTCACTTTTAAAAAAGTATAGTTAGGATAAATTGAGAATATAGTAGTCGGAGTACAGGTACTGCTAGTTTAGTTTAAACTAAACGAGGCGTTTTTCACGCTTTATATTTGTTTTGACTACTCTATTTTCATTAAAATTGTTAAAATTTACATACCTTTCACCTCCGTGGAACCTATCTAAAACCATTTTCTCAGTTTCTGGTGGTACAGCGTCTTTTGTTGATCTTTTCCCCCTTCTAGTATCTAAGTATTGTCCAACATAATCTGCCATCATGGACGCTGCAGCATTACCCATTGATCGCGCAAAGATAGGCGGTAAATCTCCATA
>JAKGSA010000429.1:254661-338476 GCA_033558755.1 Philaethria dido | reverse complement strand
ATATATATATATATATATATATATATATATATATATATATATATCTTCTACTGCGAAAATATATGTACTAAAACTAGAAACAAAATGTCTGTAACATTTTGAAAATATATCTTAAATATATTAAAGATCGTTTTTTCCCGAATTAGTATTAAATATCTACATTTAGTGGTCAAATTTTATTAAAGTTTAGTTCAGCTACTTACTGATTACAATTTAAGCATAATTTCTATGGCATTATGATAGCTCTAAGTACCATTAACTAAATGGGAATAGTCATAAAATGAATATTACCTTTATTATAGATTATAAGTAATTTCTACATTAATATGGAACAAAATTTATGAAAACAAATTTTTCTTGTAACCTACTAGTTAAATTAATTTTTCTAGCAATACAAAAAGCAAGCGCCTGTCATAGCGCAGAGGCACAACTGTGCGACTGTAAACGCGACAGGTTGTGAATTCGATTCCCGCTCCAGGAAATGTAAAATTTAGTATTTTCATTTCTTGGGTTTGGTAACAAGGCAAAGCGCGGCGTTGAGTTCCGCCACTCAACACACAATGCCTTAATTTGGCGGAAAGAGTGTGATTTTCAGTAATTGTCTTAACAACATTAGGGTATCATTTATTATTTAAAAAAAGATTCAAAACGTTGACAATCAAAAAACTCGAAAAGAAGACAATCCTCAGGCTCATAATTCTATTAGGCAATGCAGAACACGCAAATTTTAAAACAATCTACCTACTACTAGTACAAAGAAATAGTTTTTAAAATATTTTACAAAGAATTAATGTCGTAATGGAGCTGAAATAAATACACAATATTGTCAGTATTCTATTATAGAATATGTTACCTATACTATTATAAGCACTACTCATACTTGATACTTCTACAACTCTACTATAGCTTTTGAATTCTACAATACTGACTTTTACATTCCAGTTGATACATTATGGTACCTGTAAAACCATTACGTATTTTAAAATAACGATCATAAATTTTAAGTTAAATGAAACATTCAACTTGTTTATGAAAGGCAATATGAATTGATGCTTAAAGTTGTCAAATAATATTTTGTGGTACTTTTTCAAGACAGCAATATGTCTTCCAGTATAATAAAATATAATAGCGCTCGAAAAAGGCTCTTAAAGTTTACATTCGATTTGATTTTTTTCTTAAATATACATATACGCCATCGTGGTCTCCTACTGTCTTATTTACCAAAAACGAGTACCAAATAAATAATACAATGATTATAAGTGGAAAAAAATAAGGTAATCGTAAGATATAAATATATATTTTTTTATTGGACAAGTTCTAATTGAACAATTGTTTTATAGCTTTTACGAAGTTCTAACATTTAAAACTAAGATTAAAAATCACTAAAAATAAACAATAACATTTTAAAAAGCACAGAAATAGCCTTACTTGCTATGAATGTATTTTGAAAATGTCCAATATTTAGGTATTTTAAGATTATTTTATATATATGAATAGAAAATCCATTTATACTTACTTGAAAAAGGAAAACTAACTGTCATATTTGAAAGAAATCCTTTGGGCGGATGCCTCACAAAGGGCATTGATATAGAAGGCGTTATGGCCATTGTAGTTCCTGGCGGAAGTGCTAAACGCCCATCGTTCGTAATCCATAATATCCTTTTCTGTCGTGAATGAGGAATATTTTCTTTCGCAAGCTTATCTTGATTTTCAGGTGACGCTATTGGTAGTAGCGCAGCCAAGGCTATACTAAGCAGAACTCGAGGTATTCTCTCCATGGTTACCTGCTAAAGAATATTTTTATATAGAACTAAACATAAGCCGCAATCTACAAGGTACGATAAAAGTCTGATATAGTACATCATAATCTGTTAAAACCTATTTTTAAATATGGTTTTGAAATCACAACTTTTAAAATAATTTATAAACAAAGAAAAAAGGTTACATAGTAAATGAGAGCTTTATAATTACTCATCTGTCTTAAATATGCATATTGATGACAACATCAATGTTATGATTAATATATTTTCTACATATTTTATTTATTTTAATAACCTAGCTTATAATTTACAATGGAATCTGTGAGCCATAAGTATGTGCGGATCAGAGATCATAATAAAAAATTCGATTTAGACGCAGAAGATTTTATACGTTCATTGGAACTAAAACTTAAAACTGATTTTAAAACTTTACCTCAATGGAAAGAGTTAATCAAATTAATTAAAAAATCTCAAACTGATTATAAAACAAAACTTCAAAATGCAGAAAACCGTAGGGCTGCGATTATTCAAAAGCTTTACATACAATCCTATAGACTGTCTCCATTTGAATTAACGGACTATTTAATAAGAACAGCTAACTTGTGGAAAAAATTAGAATCGGAGAGTATATGTGTCAAAATTAGTTCAACTGAAAATATTGTGACTGCACAAAGTTTAAAAAGTGTGGTGAGTGACGAAGCTGTTTCAAGTACGATAGCTCATCCTAATACTGAAGTTATACAATCAAGAGATCAAATTGATTTAAGCCCAAACAAACAAACAGATTACGAAATTAAATCTAATAGCTCTTCTCATTTACCCGCAATGATTTTTACAAATCAACATAGGATGATATCACCTCTTAAGTCACAATTTTCCAGACTGAATTTTAAAAATGCTACACGTATTGAAGACGAAGAAAGCTGTATAGATGACGATATTATTCTCATCAATGAATCAAAATCCCTCAAATGCTATCCTAATTTCTTATTAATTACGGACGATTCTACTCAAAAACAAATGATAAAATTTAGAATAAGAAATTGTGTTACAGAACATTTATATTTACAATATAAAAACATATCTGATTCATCTTGCTTTAAAAGCATTAAAATTGTTCCTGCTACACCTGTCAAGTTAAATCCAGGTTTATCAACAACCTACAAATGCATTTTTACGTTAAAAGAAAATATTGGAGATATCTCTATAACTTCCACTTTATGTTTTAGAACAGGTCGGAATGTACTTATTTCATCTGAAGAAGAAGCTCTACGTATTCCAATTTTAAGTAGATTTCAGGACATTGAATATGTAAACGTTACTGATGCTATTTACATACCACCAATTTACCCATGGCAGGTTAAAGCCCCATTCAAATATCCTAAAGGGGTGTTACTAATACATGTTAAAAATTACAAGACTTATAATCTTTACGTTCGGAAAAAAGAAGTTGATTTTGCTCTAGAATATAATTCTGACTTAAGTTCTCTCAAAGCGGAAGATTCGGTCACACAAAGTCCACAAGAATCCGAATTACTCAAGAGTACACAAGACGCCTTTATCAATACAACAGATGAATTACCAAGTGCTTCCGATAATGTTATGCTAATACTTAATGATATTGTTGATCTTGCCCTTCAACCATTTATATTCAAAAACACGTATTTACGATTGATGCCTAAAACAAAAAGAATAAATATTGTGTATTTAGCTAAGGCTGAGCACATCGGATACCATCAGAGCTACTTTGATTTAATTTTCACAAGGCCTGATAATAATGATACAGTCTTTGTTAAAACGGTTAAAGTATTTGCTGAAATTTTACCTCATCCTATTGTGATAATTCCTAACATTCTGGACATGTCTAAAGCACCTGTGATATTTGGTTATTGTAAAGGCAATTTCACTATCAGCAACATAAATAAAACATTCCCAGTAACGATAAAAATTGAAACCACGGCAAAGATGAAGGAATTATTCAAAGTCACGCCTGAAAAAATCTTGATAGCTCCTAAATCGGAGGCGCTTTTTGAGATCAGAATGTGCGTAAATCACAATAACGACCTAAATACTTTAGAAGAATATTCTTATTTCACTTTAAAAATATGTTTCGCTGAAAACAACTCTATTTATCGAAATGCTCCTCATATTTTCTACGAAATCATTGCTCCTTGTGATAAGAACTTTAAAAAAATATTGGCAGGTAATATTACAAACAAGACGTAATAGAATATAATCAGGACGATTTTAGATAGTGTGTAATAATAACATAAAAATATTTTATTTAAAAAAGGCATTTCGGAAAAAGTAATACAGCCATAAATTTAGTTATGAAAAGAAGAAGTTACACTTTAAACTGTACATATTTATTCATGTTATAACACTTTTTTATTTCTATATGAAATTTAAAAGTATAAATGGCCACCTGGGACTTGAAAACATACGACGTAAGTCACTTTCTCGCATCATAAAAATGACATTACATGAAGTACCAAGGAACGTCGCGAGGACGGCAAGGATTAAACTTGCTGACCAACTTTTATGTGGTACAGGTCAACGAGATTGCCTTATGCATAATATTCCAGTTCAGGCTGTCAGGTCACAGACCTGTTACAAACAATCGATTATAAATCTTCGATGCAAGTGCTGTGACATCAATGTCATCGGTGCGGTAAATATGACTAATAAAAGAAAAATATTGTAAGAAGAATAAGATGTCTTCTTTCACATAACAATAATAGAAATATTATTGAAGTTTAATTGTAATAGATATTTAAATAGATTACCTAATTATTATAATTATGTGTTTATTATTAAATCATACGATATCTTCTGCTCCATAACCAATTCAGAATATATTTATATAAATATAAATAATTAAATAAATAAAGGCCACAGAATAAAACTAAATATATGAATTATCATAAGTTGTATGTAAAACAAACGCAAGCATAATTAGAAATCATTAAATATTAATAATAATGGTCCATGCTGGTCCACGACGCGTTAGCTTTTCTAAACTTCATTGTTTTGTATTGTTTCCTAAAAACAATCGTAGAAACGGTCACGAATCATGTTTTAACTATTTTAAGCATAATTTACTCATATCTTAGAAAAGTAGGTGCATGTCAAATGTTAGTGAGTTTCCCAGTAAAATAGAAATACATTTGCGGACATGACCTTATTTCAAAATTGATATTGTAGGTGTTAGTTTTTACTACTGACTTACTAACACGGCTCATTTGAATAAGAAATCCTAGTAATGTTTTCTTTTTTTTCTTTTTTTTTTTTTTACTAGATTGCATATACATGAATCATTGCTGTTCCGTTGCAAACGGGATGGTGCAGCGGTGATTCATGTGTATTGTAACATATATTTAAAAAAAATGTAATAATAACTAACCTAGTCAGTAAGAAATTTTTGTTTACTAACCATAATGAGTCAATGTCACTTGAATAAAGAATTATTATTATTATTATTAAGCTGATCTATAAAGAGTAAAGCTAATCATCAATTACAAACTTTATGGGCTATCTCAAGAAAATTACGGTGTCAAAGCTTTCATGACCTTTAAGAACTTCGCAGCTATCTGTTTAAATTTAATCGACATCTTTATTCTACGCATAAACCTATTTTATGTAATTTAGTTGAAGGTAACTACTATACATTACCATTTCTTTTTATTTAATTTGTTAAAAATTACAATATGGACATTATTATATTTTTCTTATAATATATATATATATATATATATATATATATATATATATATATATATATATATATATATAATATATATATATATATATATAATATATATATATATTTATAGCTTACTTTACTAATTTAATTAACTTAAAAGTCAAATGCAAACAGTATTTTTTTAGAAGCTTTGGCTTTAAATATTATATCATACATAACTCGTCATAATTCAGAAAATGAATATGAAAACAATATTCTATTATTATAATTTTCTATTCTTTTTTGACGCATAGCGGAGTAGCCAGAGACAACCTAGGGTCAAACACTCCGTTCTTTCTTTCCGAGAGTTTTGAGTGGCGAAACCCTATGCCTTATTTTGTTCAAAGGCGATAAATGAAAATAATTTCAATATATATAATCGAATTGAACCCATATTGACTCGCGTTTATAGTCAGAAGTTATTCTATTTATGATCTTTAGTTTATACATGTTTTCTTAAGTAAATTATAAATTATTTTTATCATAGAAAAGAAAATTCTCTATGTGTTTGAAATCCTCGCACTCAACCTCATATAGTCCATGGATTCGAATAAATCTTATTCTCTTCAACTCAGTCTCTCAAGACTAGAGCTTCGCTAGAGCTGTAAATTTGAACTCTTTTAGCACATAGTAAAGAGTTCAAATTATTACTCTGATAAAATACGTTATATTTATGTGTAACTTTTTTGTGACTTAGTAAAGTACTTACATTTAAACTTAATTTGTTTAGTACTTTGGGATAAAATTGAAAATGGATAAATGGACGGACACTAGTAGTTCTAAGGTTAAATTATAAATGTCCCGCCGACACTGATTATTCAGCAATTTATTGCAAGATTGAATAAAGTATAATTTATAAATAGCATTGAAAAAAGCCAATAAGAAAAAAATATTCTAAAAGATACTAAAAGAAATCAATAACAATGCTTAGATTATTTAATAGTTATTAGTTATACTAGTTATGTTGGCGAGAACATAATTTTCATAGATAAAAACATTGCATTGTATTGTCATCGGATCCAGACTTGAAGAAATTTTCAAGAAAATCGAAAGTTAAAAAGTGGATGGGAAAAATATCGTTGCAAGATTTTCTTATTGATTCATTGATTAATAGACAGACAAATAAGAATTGATTGAAAGTACGAGTGAAATTAAGCGTTAAAAGTGAATCGATGATCATTGTGTTGATTGTGTTTGCCAATTATTAAAAAAAAAAACTGTATTCGTCAATTATTTTCTGACAAACAATTTTTGACATCATACTCGCCTATATTACCTACCGAATGTACTATTTCGCAGTGTTCGTGTACTGATTGAATTAGCATGCTTTTAACAGTTAAATATAATTATTATTATTACTATTTTCCCAAATGTATATTAATGTAATAAATAGTTGAAAATAATTTTAGGATCTAAAAAAAAAAGCACTTGGAAAAACGATGGCTTAAAGCTATCTTATTTTACAACTATTCACATAAATTCCTTTTCAATCAATTAAAGACCTAACCGCTCTACACTACAATATATATAAAGAATATATAATTTTGTTCAATCTCAATTACTGCTGGATTTATAACATGATCTTTAATACAGGAATGAGTAGCCATAAAAAATAGCATTTTTGTAGTTTACTCATTCTTTATCCTTTTTATGTAACCCTTTTAAAAACTAACTAAGAATTGAAATAATTTTCTATGATAGATTATTGTTTGGTTTAAAAAGTAACCAATATTAAATGAACATGTATCAGGTCATTCGATTTTTTTTTCCAAATAGCCGCCAAGCAAGTTCTAGACTAGACTTACAAAAAACTTTGATAATTATTTTCTGCCTAAAGCAAATAATAATTTATACCGACATTAGAAATATACATAATTTGAGATAAGTATCTTAGGCATGTTTGACTTAAAAATTAAGTAGATATGTAATATAAATGCGTTGTCTCTCTACTTATCATGTTTAGCGTCACCTTTATGTACGTTATCGTGTTGAGATTGAAAATCGATAAAGAATCGATAATTTGGAGTGTAATCACGCATTGCTTTGTATTCATTCCGTATACTACTTTCGCTGCACTGAGTGCTGGCAAATAGGTCTCGTTTCTGCAGCAACTTAATTATTTTAAAACATTAGTCCTTGCGGTATTCATGTCATTTTAACTCGAAACAAACAACAGGTTCATAACAATAAATACAGATTTTGACTAGACGTTCGAAATCACCAGTTCGATCTTCTTCGATATATTTTGTAAAATGATAATAAAAATTTTGTATCTGTGTCTGCTATCATCTTTCATAATATATTGTGAATTGTGATATAAATTTTATATAGCTTATCATTGCTTTCCCATAAATTCGTTATTATTCGACCTAAAATATTTTTTTTCGTCTATCTAGATCGGAAACAAATACATTGCCTATAATTATTTTACCGAGATTAGACAGGATTTCAATTCATGATTATTTCTTTCAGTGGAAAACGTAACTGTTCGCGCTATGACAGTTTCCAATTTCAATTTAAAACTCATAAAATAATACATAAATTTCTACAAAGCAATAAAAGGCTGACGACTGAATCATTGTATTGACGAGGCTGTAAATTTTTCACCCATGGCCTATCCCCAATGATTCGTGGTGAGTTCCGAAGAACGGAAAACTTATTATGTCTTACAGTCAAACATCTGTATAATAGAAAATGCCCATCACGCTGAACAACTTTGCAAAACCGGCGTTGTTGTTATTCATGAATGATTTTACCTAAACTAATATGATTCTTCATCAGATGTTTCAAATCTTTATATAAATCTTTATATATTTTATCGGAAAATTCCCGTCAAACTAAACAACTTATTTTAAGGTACCATTTCCTTATCTTGTGGTTTAAATCCGTTCAGTAGTCCCAAGTATGTGCGCATACAAATATTCTGTTTTGATTATTTTATTATATTACTTTAAGGCTATTACGGCGCAGAGGCACAAGCGTGCGACTGTAAACACGACAGGTTGTGGGTTCGATTCTCACTCCAAGAAATGTAAAATTTAGTGTTTTCATTTCTTGGGTTTGGTAACAAGGCAAAGCGCGGCGTTGAGTTCCGCCACTCAACACGCAATGCCTCAATTCGGCGGAAAGTGGGGAACGGAATTGTTGAAAGAGAATGGAGTGTTAAGACACTAGGTTCTCTGGTTCCCTCTGCCTACCCTGCTATATGCGGGATACAGCGTGAAGTTAAAAAAAAATACTTAGAGATATTATTTTTTAATACTATACCATCCATTCTTACATATTATTTTTCCAATAATTTAGCTTTCTATGGCTCGAACTAGACAGTTCGAGCCATAGATATAATTTGCTTTTTTTTGCACATATCACTCTGATATACACGTACCTATAGTACCTATTTAGACTGTGCATGTTGATGGCGGGACACTGCAGCACTTTGATAAACTGGATATGCTATGCTTACTGCATTTTAGGTACCTAACTATCTAAGTAATAGTTTCCTATTTAAATATGTTAAAAATCATATATATATATATATATATATCCTATCCTAACAGAAGATTAAAGATCTATATTGTTGGTCTAACATTATTTAAATCAGGGAGAAAAATTAAAATTGGCTTAAAAACATAAAATATTTCGTTTAATTTATATAAATGCAAAGGTAAATCTAGGTTATGTTTTTTCATATTTTATTTCGTTAAAAAAGTTTTAGTGGAAAGAACAAAAAATGCAAACTTTATTTAATTATATGGAACTACAATACAAAAAACACAAAAACACTAAACAAACACAAAAAAGAGACAAAGTATAATATTACATTTTTTACGTCACGACTACTAATCATTATGTTACAGTGATAATCATAATAGAGCCTGCGGAAGCTAACCGACTTTGCTCTCATCGCTATTAAATTATTCAGACGGCTTGTTACAATTACCTCTTTAACTTATCTTTACTTAGCGCATACATTACTATCTAGTCTCATATAAACTCATTTAAAAAAGCTACCTGCTATTTAATATAACAGTACCAAAACAACGTTACTTGACCAAGCTGAAATTCCAGTAGTAATTTATATATCTATAGAGCATTGTGGAGACCATACAAAATGCTCACAAAACGTAAACGACACAATTTCATCTGCCAAATGTGTTATTGTTTTCACTTGCGGTCTGTTTTATTCTTCGACTACTGTATTTCATATAAAATAGCTTTTATATTTTAGCCTATTTACTTCATAGCTCAATTGACACTTAGGCATGATGTTTGAGATAGTGGGTTTACATTTAAAGAGGAAAAATTAAAGGAGGTTATTAATCTTTGAAAACCTGATTTACCTGCATACTGAACGCGTAGTATTTGTATCGAAAAAATAAAACGTAAGGCCAAAATAATTAATGCAAATATTATTCAGTTCAAAATCAAGAAACAGTTATATAAGAAATCTAATTAGTTAATTATTAAGGTTATTGACACTTGATATAATTATTTGACTTTTGAAGAAAACTACTTTTAAAAGTTAGCCTAAATACAAAATGTACCCTATACATGGCAAAATAAAGTTTGAAATATTCTACAATCAACAATTGTAGCTAATTAATTATAGTAGTTCACTAGATCTTTATTACCTACTTTTTAGCACAGTACATATACTTCGTCGAATGTCTCAACGACGTTTAATCTCACTGGAGCTTCGAAGAGTCAGATCTATTAAGTACTAAAGTGCTAGAAACTACTATCCTTATAATTAAAAACAACCTCTTATGTAGGCCTCACGTTATCAATGTACAGTGATAACAAACGGAGGTATACGTACAAAAAGGAAATTACTTATTAATAAAATCTTACCAGTTTTTATCGCTTTGAATTTTTTTAAAGCACTAAGCGCACAGCACTGGTTTGAGTATATTGACACTAATCACGATAATGTTCCTGACGGGCGATCATCACAGAACGTATCAGATGATTACTGTCCCGCACTGCACTTGTCAATGTCGTTGCGTCTGTTGCCAAAATTTCGCTAACTTTCGGGCACGCTCTCGCATAACAAACACTATGAAATTTGCCCTCCTTAAAATAATCCGAGTCGAATTTCCCTCATCGACAGTTTCAAAATTTACGCACGATATCCCCCGAGTCCTTTCGTCGTCTGTCCGTAGAGGAGCAGTATTGACGACTTTGTATTCACTCGCGGCCGAAAGTCTCTTCGCTAATTGGCATGCAAGAAGCGTTCTTCGCTTTCCTCTTTATGAAACAATGGAGTGTCGCGACACCCAGGGGTGATAGGTTCGTCGTCATCGTAACACGCTGAACTTCATAGGTCAGGTGTAATTGGTTATAGTTTTAGTAATTTGCAAAGCTGCGGGCGGCGGGTCGGCTGTACCGGTATGGAATGGAGGCGCGCGCTCGGTAATCGTTCGACGTCGCCTCGCGAGTTGGCCACTGGGTTAGCAGTGCTCCTTTTCCTGCTTCGCTTTGGTAGCATGCCTACTTGTGGACAAACCCGATTGCTTGGAAACCTAATGAAAACCTGTAATTTCCACTTTTTACTGACGTCTTTTGACATAACTTCCACATATTTAACATATACATAAATATGTATAGAAAACAGTATAAAATATAATCCAAAAAGTAATACTTTAATTTTATTTGAATTCAACGACAAATCCTATATTAAAATTTACGTCGCATCGTGTAAAATAAATGCGCATTTTATGGAAATACAAGTAAAATAAATAGTTTTCAGCACAACAATTACAGCTGTTTGCATATTCTATAGGTGGCGCTCAGTGTATATCTCTTTGAACGCAGTGGTGCAATATAATTGAAAGCGAAATCTTGTAATAGGCGCCATACATGCTATTCAAAGCTATTTGTAGGTGGAATAACTTTGTAAATATACCTAACTTAAGTAGAACAGAACAAGTCTTAATTTGACCACTAATTTATGTTACTACCTTATCTAATCTTCATCTAGTTAATTTTGTAATCAAATTGGGTTAAAACACAATGGAAAAAACTAATTTTGTAATCTTGAATATGTTTTCACATTACGTCTTGACAAAATAAACAATGACTTTTAATAATAATAATAATAGCCTTTATTCACAATCCTTAAGTGTTATTTACATTTTACCTTATATCTATGTTAGACACCGGTTTCTTGATTATTTTGCTTTTCAGCATAGGCCTCCCCAAGTTTTTTCCATAGAGATCTATCCCTTGCTTTTCGCATCCAAGTGGGTCCTGCTACCGTTTTAATATCGTCTTCCCATCTACAATGACTTTAATATAGTTCAATTATTTATATGTATATTAATTTTATATGTTAGATTATTTAGTTTTATTGAATGAAAGCTAGTATGAAAGACATTTTCTTTACGCTACGAATTTAATTACTAACCAGGAACTTAAACTATCGAACGCTCATCAAAGATCTAAGTATAAATAATGTATTTTATGGCTTATTGTTGTGTTAATTAAGTATTTAGCCTAAATACTAGGAGAAAATGAGAATAACGAACGTTTCGACAAGAACATAGTATGTTCATTCTTCGCTACAAGACTGTTACAAGAAATACTTGAATTTTAATAATAAAATATGAAATGTTCCGTTAAAATTGCTTTTTGTGACATTAAAGTTGCGAATGTACGCAAAGTTGCGACTAGTTTATATGTAACCTATGTTGCCTAGATGAATGAGCTTTCTAAGAAATCAATTAAACAAATGACATAGTCGATTACCATACGAGACCTTAGGACGTGGCTTCCATTCTGATATTTTTTGTTATTTTGGCTTATATCTCATATTATGTGTTTTAAATTCATGTCAGGTAATAGGAAGATTACAAACAAGATGAAACTACTTGATATGGAGAACCGCCAATTTAACTGCCTATTTACTGGAAACAAAGTACGAAAGGTATTGTATAAATGTATATAGTTGTGTTTTTAAATTGAAATTAACAAAATTATCTAAACAATCTTATTGAACAACTTCAATATATGATTCATTATTTATTAATTATATAGAAGTACTTTATACTGACAAAATATTTTTTTATTGTTCTTTTTTTATATTTATCTATTCAGTTAAATATTTATAGACAATTTTTAAAAAATGTTAATACAAATATGATAAAATACACTTTTCATAGATTTGTTGCCAAGATCACAATCTAGTATATATGTATACAGTATGAACAGAGATCTGAGCAAAACAAAAACAGATCAGAAACGTTATCTGCATTGCAAAAACTTCTTGAATTACCTATGACCTTAACTTTCGAACTATGTGCTATGAATTTTTTTCCAGTTTAACTGTTTTCTAAAACGTATCCTGACATGATATGGCACGTATGAGCATGAGATTATCCTTTAACGTGTCGCAAATTCCATAGGAAGCAAGTAAACAGATTTTATCGTCAAATATAAATCATCTTATATTTTTTACAGCCTTACGCTTTTTCTAGCACGGGGTTGGTTGAGAGAACCTAGTGTCAAGACACTACCGTACACTGTCTGTTCTCCGTTTTCCGTCTAATTTCAATACATTACATTTTGAATAACGGAATTTAATGCTGCGTTTTGTTTTACCAGAGCAGGAACATGAAAATATTTTCATTCCTCCGAATGGAAATCAAACCCATAACCATCGCCGTACAATCAATCGTTGACCCACTGCATTACGATGGCTTATAGATAGATGAGCACAACGCGTTTATAGTTAAACGCTGTCATGATGTCCTCATGAATAGATCGATATAAATATAACAAAATGAGTAAAAATTGATATCGTCTTATAAATATTTTAATTTTTTTATTCGAACTTTCTGCTCAATATAGAGACATTGCACGTTAAGTGGGAGAACCTAAAGCCGGGTTTTATGTTACCAGAACGGGAAACTAAAGATAATTTAAATACGTAAATAATTTTAAAATCTTAGTAAATAATTTTAGATAAGTAGTTTTACTTAGTAAATAATTTTAGATAAGTCTTAATTAATAAGAAGCATTCCTGTAAGTTGAAATCGTTTTTACATCCACCATACAGAAGAAAATCGTAAAAATACTTTAAATGTTTATAAAAAAAATATTCAGTTTAAGTAGAAGTCAATACTGCCACAAAGGAAAACGCCTCAGGCCTGAGAACTAGTGAAAACAACTCGGCGGGATTTTCTAATCATTATGTAAAGAAATTACAATAATTGGTATAATTTTAAAACGTTTCTTTATTTATTGAAAGATAACAACTTGTAAACATAAGTAGTATGTAGAACTAAACGTGTATTTACATAGAGTAAGTATAATATACCTGGCTAGTGCCTAGTCGTTAGAGCAGAGCACGACAACGTTCGCCACATATCATGCCTGTCGTCTGAGTGAAATAATTACCTATTAGCGTTGAATGTCGAGAATAGTAACTTATATCTCGCACACTTCTGTTTATTTTTAACTGATTTTAACAAAGAAGGAGGTTCTCAATTTTATTGTATTTATATGTGTGTCATAATTGAATCGGTGAGTGCAGAAACAAGGTAAGTCCGGATTTTAAATTTTTGCAGAAGGGAGAAAAACAACACGCATCTTGCCTTTCTAAGCTAGTTTAAATCGATTACGAATTTTTACATTTTTTGTGACTTACGTTGTTTCTGCACTCACCGATTCAATTATGTATAGCTTTTTACTGGGTAAGCTAATTTTGATGACTTTTTTATATAATAGCTAATGCTTTTGACGTGACATTTATTTTTTTTTAGTTAAGATTTGAAGATCGTATTTTATTTGAAGTCAATTTTTTTTTATTAAAATTTTAATTATATTATTTTTTTTTTATATTTTTTTTTTATTTGTATAAATTTATGAGGTGTTCCTGTATCCAGGACCAAATTCAATTCAATATTGTCGAATACTTTATCATATTAATGGTATTTCTGAAGTTCATAAATTAGTAATGTTCTTATTTATATGCGTGAGCTTTTATAAATTCTATTGACTGTTAATTATTGATAAAAATCATATTCTTTTAACTACGTCATATTATAAATATGAATTTATATATTTAAAAGCGTATTTTCAAATAATATTTTTTAACTTCACGCTATATCCCGCATATAGCGGGGTAGGCAGAGGGAACCAGAGAACCTAGTGTTAAGACACTCCATTCTCTTTCTACATTTCCGTTCCCCACTTTGCGCCAAATTGAGGCATTGCGTGTTGAGCGGGGGAACTCAACGCCGCGCTTTGCCTTGTTACCAAATCCAAGAAATGAAAATACTAAATTTTACATTTCCTGGAGTGGGAATCGAACCCACAACCTGTCGCGTTTACAGTCGCACGCTTATGCCTCTCCGCCACAACAGGCGTTATTAGCGTATTTAAAATTATGTTTTAATAATGGCGTATTAATTATGATTTGTGTGCCCTTTGAATATAATCTGCCAACCCAAAACAGTGATTACCAATCATGAAATGAAATCGTCTAGAGTTATTTATTTTCAAACAGTAGCCGAATATGACGGCACTGAAAGCAAGTTCCTTATCGTTGTATGACACATAGACCTTATCATTATCTAATTATAGTATTTTATAAAATACATATTAATTAAATAAAGTAATACAAGTAAATTTTGTATGAAGCCATCGTGGTGCATTGGGATGCTGTTTGAATTTAATGTGATTGGTTGTGGGTTCGATTCCCACTCAGGGGAATTATCGTAAGCGCGGCGTAGACCCACTCAACACAACGTCTTGAATTCGGACAACAAGCGAAAAACGGAGTATCTTAACACAAGTTTCACTCTAATTTCTCAGATGTGCGGAAAAAAGATGCAAAGAAAAGTTATTGTATAAAAAATAAATAATTATAAAATTGTATTATTTAAAGTTTTTTAGGAAACAGCCATTATACATACATCTTACTTTAAATATTTTTCGGAATTGCTCTTTTCAGTTATTATTTTACCTTCTACTAAGCGTAGGTACTATTTCATTTACATGGATAATACTACATATCATTTATTCAAATATTATTATTATATATTTTCGATAGAAAAACAATATGTCTATTGCTCTTATCTCATTTTTAAATAAATAGTAATACCAATAAAAAATTAAACTAGACTAATAAAAAACTACATCCATCTGTCCTGTTGTTAAACGGTTAGGATGACTAACGTGCCTCAGATAATGTGTTCAATTCCTTATCATAGATATTTATTACATGTAGGGTTTAAATTTATCTATTTTACATATACATGTGTACATGAATTTTGATTTAAAAAAAACCTTTGTGAATTATCTAACGAAAACATCCGCTACATATCCGAACATATCCGTTGGATATGCCTAGGAGGTATGGTTTAGGCTAACTTTTTTTTTTTTATGGATAACGGATGGCAAACGAGCAGAAGGACCACCTGATGGTAAGTGGATACCTTCGCCCATGAACATCTACAACACCAGAGATGTTGTAGATGCGTTGCCAACCTAGAGGATACAGATGGAAGAGGAGGACAATGTAGTGTTCCGTTCTCAGAACCACCACATTTTGGGGAAAGGACGGGTGGGAATGGGAAAACCTGGCTTACATGCCATCGAACCGGAACACATCATAAGATATTTGGCGGTTCGTCTTTGACATGATAGTGGTCGCGAGCCAGACGGAGGACGAACCTCCTACCACCAAAAAAAATGTATTATTGAACACACAAATATATTAAGTATTTATAATAATACATAATTTATTCATAACACATTAATTTAACATAATAAATTAAAATCTTTACAACTATAGATTTTTTATAAGCGAACGTTTCTGCAAGTGAAATCGACATATTAACCTTAAAATCAAACGTACATAGTTGTAGATAGGTAATATAATTAATCGCGCGCCACATTTGCTTTTTTGCAGCACTTGCATCATCTCGTAGTGTGTAGGTTCTCGTACATCGCTAGCTCAATTGATAAATCGAAAACTTGTTCACCCTGATCTGCCGGCGGTCGTCGTGTGACACGGTTACTTGAACACATCCCTCATAATGAAGCGCTATTAGGGCTATCTTATTATTAAATTATAAGTTTATGTCAAATAATTAGGACTTTTATAAAAAAAGAAACCGATTTTGGATAAAATGCACTGATAAGTAACATTATTAGGAATAACTCAAGAATTACTCGTCCGTTCTTAACGCTAATTATATGGGACCATATTAGAAGCACTAGCTATAAATAAAAGCTATCATATACCTATATGTAAAAAAAATATTAAAAAGAACGTAGGGTAGTGGGTATTTTACTAACTCAAATGCCTTAACAATCATTTCAGTTTATATCCTTATTAGTTATGGCGTATCAAGTAACTTAAATGTTTGTGTTTTCAACACATGTTTATCTTTTCAATCTTAAATTGTTATTAATTCATTTTTTTTAACTTCACGCTGTAACCCGCATATAGCAGGGTAGGCAGAGGGAACCGGAGAACCTAGTGTTAAGACACTCCATTCTCTTTTAACAATTCCGTTCCCCACTTTCAGCCGAATTGAGGTATTGCGTGTTGAGTGGCGGAACTCAACGCCGCGTCGCACACAACAGTCGCACGCTTGTGCCTCTACGCCACGACAGGTGGTTATACAATTGAAGTTATTATTATTTACATTTAACTACTTCAAGTTGTAGGAACCGTAACTACTCAATGGAGTGTATGTGATGAGCATAAGTTGAGCTGTCATAATTTTGTATGATAAATGCCGTTGATATAATGTTACATGTATTTTCGCAAACCAAAGTGGCTTTGGCATATTCAAGATAAAGTTCCAAGTACTTATTGGTATAATATATGACTAATTTTGTCAATTGTTATCTATTTTTTATTATTTTATAACCTACTTACTGAAGTGTCTTTTTGATATTTTATTATTTATAGAGTTTTATCGCATATCGTCTGTTGTTCAGATTTTGACGGTATAAATTAACCGTTGTAATTTATTAAATCTATGTATTATTATACGTGAAGCCTAAACTTTGGAACCATTTTGACAAAAATTACGCGGACGGAGAAGCATGAAATTTGGCACACTTATATTTTATATAGCGAAGGGATGCAGAATGATAGTATCTTTTTAAAATAATATATAAAAATATATATAATTAACAAAATAAATGTTACACTCACTACCATGGTGTGACATCCATGTTTATATAAACTGACATATACATACATTGCTAGGACGCGTTATTAACGCGTCAAAGGGGACACTAGTAAATATAAATAACTCTAAGCTAGAATTAAGTTGGGATTTAAAAAAAATACTTATATGAAGTTTATATGTGAACATCTTACAAGTTTCTGTTTATTTATAGGGAAAATCCCATAACGTATAACGATATAAAAATAAAATCAAATAAAATATGGCAACCCAAAAGCCTACATCTTTTCTGACTTTCCCAAAAAAGATTCATGTAACCTTGTGTCCTTGTTTGTATACTGAATAATACAAAAAGATGTCTCTTTAAGTTTCACTTTTTGAATTGTATTTAAACCTTTATAAATCATACCTATATCTAACTGTACTTGCATACATATGTATGAACGTATAATAATATTGTGTTATATTTTCTGCCAATTAAGTATTAAAATCGTTTGAATTTCCTATTCCACATCACCCAGGGCAGAATTTAATAAAAATAATTATTTATGCTATCTTCTTATAAATACTTCATACGTTAATCTTTATTATCCTGTTTAGATTGTAGATATATCGTATATATACGCCTAAATTTTGACTCATCTTTCTGAGAAAAACGATAAATTAAATGATTATGCTATATAGTTCTATTTTATCTACACTTTCAAATTACATTGCGAAAACACTTATTATAAGCAAACAATTAATAACATCAGGCATAGATATGAAATCATTGTAATCTTATCAAAATTGGCTAATCTCAATATAAAATCGGCATAAACAGATAATAATATTATGATAATTGATAAGTTTGTGTCAGTATTAATTGTTACCTAAAACTTACAAGTTGCCAAAATGGCAGAAAAAGTGAAAAAGAAGCCGTTTTTTAATCTAAAACGATGGAGTAGCCAAAAGGGTGTAGATGATACATCCCCTAACATGACGCCCCAGCCGCAAATCAGCCCTCCTGTTTTCAAACAAGTTACGCAAACAACGTCATCGCAAAGATCAATGAATTCGGCATTTGAGACAAAACCAAGAAAGTAAGCAAAAATCTAATTAACAAATGTTTAACGAATAATTGAACAATTTTTTTTTTTCATACTCTTTTATAACGACGTTTGTATTTAAACTACGTTAATGTGCTGAAATTCTCTTGATCCTAAAAGTATCATTATACCTGATCCTAGAAGCTTTAAATATCTTCTTTAATTGTATAATCTTATATTAAAATAAAACACAGGACTTTTGTAAGAACAGTACGAAGAAATGGGTACTTTGAATTTGTTTGATGTTTTAGGTAAAACTTTAAAAAAATATTAGTTCATAATTTTCTTCATCAAAATGATATACTTAATATCAAGTTAAGGCATAAACCCAAAACCCAATATGACTTTAAAATTAAATTGACTAGACAAATAATATTATTACATTCATATTTAAAAATATTTTACTTATTCGTTAAAAATAATAAATTCAAAAATTCATAATAAATGTTTAACTTTATTCTGATAATGTCCGTAGAATTTGTATGCATTGTCGAAACTTTAGTTGGCAGCGTACAATACAAAATACCGTATGTGTGTAAGGATGCTCATAAATTCTGCCATAATGACTAGCGTTTGCGACATCGTGGCTTCATTTTTATTTTCGCTTTGAAATGTATGGCATATATAAATCCTTGTTTATAATTTAAGATTTTTTATATTAAAATTCAATTATATTTTTCTATATGGTTTAACAAAGTGCGGCGTGAGGTTCCGCAAACCAACTTTGAACGAAACGAAGTGACCAATTATTACTACCAGCGGAACTTCCGTAAAAATTAAATTTCTGAACTGTAATTTTAAAATATATAATATTATTATTTATTATTATATTAAAAAATAGTAAAAAATCACGTAATTTAAAAGAAAATCCGTAAAAACCAAATTGGGATATTTTAAATAAAACATACAGAAATAAGTAATTGAGCACAACAACATCTGATTATGAATGTTATTGATTGTAGGTTCGATTGCCAATAAATTCTATAATTTATTATAAAATTAATTAGCCGTACAATTTAATTCGACAAAAATATCTTGGAAACGAAAAATATTTTTAGAAAATGTTTCATTTCCTAAATCTGTGATTGAAACTTTAAAGTATTAAAATAAACAAATTGTTAATGGTTCCTCTTTTGTAATAGGTTATCAGCTGGCGGTATCAAGGAACTTGTACAGTGCTCACTATGCCTGGAAGTTCTTAGTAAGCCCAAGATGTTACCATGTCAACACACTTTCTGCTACACGTGTTTAAAAGCATACATTTCAGGTAACGAATTTTATTTTTTAATAAAACATCTTGAGAAATAACGTTTAAAGCTAAAATTATTTTTATGTCAGTGAGAAGATAATATAAAATTGCTAGATATTAATTTTAAAGAGTAAGCTTGCTGGTAATTTCACTGGCGCTGTTAAAATTTATACCTATTATTAATAATTTCTTCCACAATCTTACCGTTTTAATAGCTATATTTGTACACTACTTGTCTTAAGCCACATGTTTATAATACATAAACATACAGATAGTAGATATTTAGTAATTCAGTGGTTCTGCCAGGTCGCCCCAGGAAAAAGTACTGGCGTTAGTCACGGTGTTTGTTGCAAGAGTTTGCCTTCTGACTTGAGCTGCTTTACTTTGCACGATCTTCAACATCCGAAGTCCATTAACCCTTACGTCCTACTTCGCAGAATTACTAAATATCTGTTTTAGCTCTGCCTTTAGACTGTCTAATTAATAAAGTAGAGTCTTTATCATCTCTTAAACATATTTCCGCCATAAAATTAGTAATGTAGGTATAAGTCGATAAATATCAATTTTATGTAACTTTAGACAATAAACTATGTGTTTATCATTAGTCAATGATTGTAATACTGATTTTATGACGTTTTAAGATTGTGTGTTTAATAACTTCAGATTTCCCAGTAATCTCTTGTCCAATCTGCCGCACAAGGATACAAGTACAAAACGAACAATTCATAGATGATTTACCTTCAAATCTTTATATTGATACCTTATTGGCTATGGTCGGTGTAAGTGAAGGCAAAGAGAAGAAAGTAGAGACTCCACCTATAACACCAACAAATATGCAACCTGTCGATCTGTATGCTGCTGGTGTGAGATGCACACACTGTAAGACTGTGTGTGATAATATTGATGTCACGTACTGTGAACATTGTAAATTGGTAAGTTCATATGTATACTAAAAAAATATTTAAAAAATGTTATACGTATTTTTTTTTACTTTTTTAGTTATTTTGTCGCCAATATAACTGTTTGGGTGTACATGGATTCGAACTCTACACGGGGGAGTGTTAATGTTTATAGTATAAATTCTATTCTAGTCTGTTCCCATTATCCAGCAATCCGCAATTTTTTCTCTAAATGGTTTAAGAGTGGAAAAAAGTGAATTATCACCAACCTCTTGTGAGAAGTAGATTGAGTTCATATTCAAAATACGACTGAATATGACAAAATAAAACAAATGTTTAGTGCTAGCATATGTCTATCTTTTATTAGGGTTCTTTCTCTTCAGAATTCATCAAGTTCTTGTTTAATGAAGCTTGATCGAGGCTAACCACTGACAATGGGGCTATTACAAGAGCTTGTTTAGCCACTAGTTAGAAAAATTACTATAAAAGCAAATTAACGTATATAAAATACAAGCATAAAATATATTTGACTATCTTTTTTTTTTTAACTTCACGCTGTATCCCGCATATAGCAGGGTAGGCAGAGGGAACCAGAGAACCTAGTATTAAAACACTCCATTCTCTTTCAACATTTCCGTTCCCAATTTTCCGCCAAATTGAGGCATTGCGTGTTGAGAGGCGGAACTCAACGCCGCGCTTTGCCTTGTTACCAAACCCAAGAAATGAAAATACTAAATTTTACATTTCCTGGAGTAGGAATTAAACCCACAACCTCTCGCGTTTACAGTCGCACGCTTGTGCCTCTGCGCCACGACAGGCGTTAGTTGTTATCTTAATTTCATATTATGCTTAGTTAATATATTTAAATTTTCATTACTTTCTCTAATGAGTAAATCTATAAAACATATATGGATTGTCTAATGATTTCTTATTTTAGAACTTCTGTCGGGTTTGTTGGTCACAGCATTTAGAGGACATGCGGACTCAATTAAAATCCATTTTAAAAGAACTGGATTCCGCTGCCAACCGGCTCGAACATAAAATAGAACATTATAAGGTATGCTTTCTCTAAATAGCAAATAAATATCAATAAAGTGTATTACTAATATAGATAATATCTGATTATAATTATATTATTTGCGTCCAGTTTATGTAAGCATCTACATAGCTTTGTTCATCTTTTTGGCGGCAAAGCAAATACTAATAGTACCAAAAGGCAGGCATGTTCAGTATCGGTGTAACAATATTGAAAATGCGTTATCGCCACAAAGACGAACATTATCAGGTTAATTTTATAATATAATAGACAAAATACATCCCTATCGTGTAAAAATCACATTCATAATCATCGGCAAATTTTCCTTAAGAAGATTTGCACGTACGGTACCTACGTTTATTTTTTTTTTATTTATTATTATATATTTGTAGGACCGCTGTGAGCGCATTGTGGAGCATATAAATATAGCAACAGAAGAAAAAATAAATGCTATTTTACAATCGAAAGTGCAATTATTGAAAAAAGCTACAGATTTACAAAAGTCTGCAGATATGTCAGCGCTAGCTTTGAAAACGTCTCTGAATGAGGCGCGAGACGTCGCTACTCGGGCAATGGGCGCAGAAGAAAATAATAAAGATACTGACAAGGTAAGATATACCATAGTTAGGCATCTGTTTGATTGATTGATATAATAGTATAGGTTGACTTCAGCAGTTTTAAATTAACTATTTATTTTAATTAATTAAGTAGAGTATTGAGATAAAAATGAAAATATTTTTTTTTTACCTACCTACCTAAAAATCTATATCTTAATACATGAACTAAAAACTTTGTAGCCCTTTTTACGAAAATTACAGAGAACTGAGGAGCATGAAACTTGGCATGTTTATTCAAAGGAGTGCACAATGATAATATCTTTGTAAAACAATGCATAAAAATATATTAAATTAATAAAATAAAGATTAGGCACACTAACATAGTTTCACATCCATATTTATATATACGTTGCAAGGCAACGCGTTGTTAACGCGTCAACGGACGGAGAAACTATAATAAAAATTATCAATTTCATTCATTTTATAAATCATACAAACTTGAATCATACATACATCGGAGTATTTTATGCCACAGGTCAATTAATTTTATCTCCGATGGATTTCCAATTAGTATGATAACGAATAACATTAAGTACCTATAAAATAAAAATTATAAATATTTGTGCTTACTAATTAGATGATGATTTCTCCTTTTGAAAACATTGTTAATAGGAATTCATCGCTTTGTCTTACCAGATCTAGAAGTAAAATAAAGATTCCCCCAAAATTATAATAATTTACGATCATCGCTTAACCGCGCGTCTTATACCCCCTAAACCTAAAGGGGTAAAATACCCCTTAAACTTATAAACATACGGCCAGTCTCCTCGTTTGTTGTGTGTCAAACATCCAGTCAGTAATGGAAGAATATTTTACATCTACACGTAGGTGTATCCATTATTTAAATCTTATATGATCCTAAAACGATACCTATTATCGCAAAACAAACTTTTTCAGGTATTAACTTTTATAAATATACATCAAAATACATTACAACTTCTATCGGAAGTATCGAAATGGGATTCAGAAAAGTATATATTCGATAAAGAGAATTTTAGCATAGAAGCTGACGAGGCGACACCTTGCGATGCTGAGTCTGATGACCCAGTGCCAGAAGCAGCGAAAATGTATGACCCGATGGAGAGTGAAGCTAGCTTAACAGCATTTTATAGGTACATACCATACCATACCATTTATAATTACTATATATACATGATATTCTTTATAAAATTTATATATAAAATATACCGATTTCTAAATAAAATTTAATATTTTAGTTTTTAGTTATGTAGAACCCAACCTAATAATAGCTTAATAATAATTTAATTGTATGTGCGTTATGCAAAAGGTGCAAATTTAATTCCTCATTTTCTAACAGATTTTCCATAAGTTATAAATTCTAAGCATGTTAACAAGATAACATTTATTTTTTCACGCATACTTGTACTTTATTTAACGGGATAAACAAAAAGAAAACAAAGCTCTTTCCTCCCAAAGAAGCCTCACTTTATCACGCGTAGCATGATCGTCAGAGAGAGCTTAGTGACAAGAGAGAGAGAGAGAGAGAGAGAGAGAGAGAGAGTTCACTGCTTTCTGTCCGAATTTGAAAAAGTGCGCGCTTTTTTGTAATGTTTCACATTTGAAGGAATTTAACTTCGCGGTTTTTCTTAGCACAATATATAAATAAAAATAATTTAAATAGCATTCTTTATAGCGGGAAGTGAACACACACAACTAATAACGTTTACAATCAGTCCTTGTCACACTACGCCACAATGGTCTTAGACAAAAGTGGAATTAAAAACTTTTTTTATATATAAAATACGTTATTTTCCAGATCCAGAAACTTCATTCCTCATTACGTGTGGAGGAAAACGTCTCGTCCAGCCGGCGTCGGTGTCAGTCCCTGGAACAACCATCTATACATCTGCGGAATTGACAGCCACAGCGTGCTTGTGGTTGAGAGGACGCAAGCTAAGATTGTTACCAGGTTATCCTGCGACGATATGCTTTGTCCTGTCCATATAGCCTTTATGAAGACGTTAGGCGAGATTTATGTAACTGGTAAGTTTTTGTTATAATTCATAAGTATTATATAACACCCACTCATATATATACCATTAACATGTTGGTTGAACTTGTACAAATGGTGAATTTATGTTAAATTTATTTTTTCAAATAATTTATAAGCATGGGCGATTTATTTAACTTGCTAGTATATTGTCTAACAAATAAATAAGAATTATATATATACATATATATGGGTGTATATGTGTATTGCCATTAAATGTAAAAATAAGATTAGTTGTAAGAAAAAATATGTAAGACTATAATCTAAGATTATAGCCATTTAGCATATGCAATAAACAAAATTGTAAAATGTATGCAACAATGGTTTAGCGAGTGTATTTGCCTCTGATCAGAAAAACAAGATGTATAAAATCTCTGGTTCCGCCAGAGGCCAGTGGGTCATTTAAAAACAAAAAAAAAAAGAAAAAGTTCCCTTTTTTTTGCGTTATTTAAAATAGATGGTACATCTTATAAAAAAGAATGATGATCAAAATTAATTTAAATAAAATTGCAACAGTATAGTGTCTTCGATTTTTAATGATTTCTTAAATATGACCTTGGATTATTAAAAGTATTGCTTTATAATCAAGCTTACGATTTACAAAAGGTTTGAAATTTTATCATGATACTTTTTTATTTTAGATAAATGGAAACACTGTATCCACGTTTTTTCCAAAGACGGAGAGTATATTAAGTCTATAGGTCAAAAGGGAAGTCGAGATGGAATGTTCCGATCACCAGAAGGTATAGCGAGTGACAACGCAAACTTGCACATTTATGTGGTTGACACTGGAAATGATAGAGTACAGGTAAATATTGCAAATATTTATATTGTAATATCTGAAAAGGAATTTATAAAAAATATTTAAATAAAAAGAATTAGCAGCTAACGATAAGGTAAAGTTGATATAATTTTTTTTTTAAATTTTTACTAGTTTCCTCATATATTTTAAGACATAATATCAAGAATCACCCGATCTTTTCACCGCCATTTGTAATGCAGACGCGTCAATCTGAGTCACGACTATGACAATATTAATTTTATATTTCAAAAAAAAAAAAATATACATTTTGAAACATTTCCAAAATCCAGGTAATAAAACCAGATGGCACATTCGTAGACCAATATGGAGTAGCAAATAGAAGCCAAACGGTACAGACGTCTTTGTGGGAAACAAAAGAAGTGCTATGCACAGAATTCAACGCACCTACATCAGTTGCCGTAACTAACGACAAAGTCATCGTATTAGACAGCGGCAATCGTCGGGTTAAAATATATAATAAACAAGATAAAAGCAAAATACTTGAATTTGGTTCGTTAGGACACAGAAAAGGTCAATTTAGAATTCCGGAAGTATTAGCTGTCGATCCTATGGGCTACATTTTAGTTGGGGATTCAGGAAATTGCAGGGTCCAAGTTTTTAAACCTAATGGTCAATTAGTAAGAGTTTTTGGACGACTTGGCACAGAACCGGGCAAATTTGGATGGATTTCTGGAATCCATGTAACAAAACAATTAGACATAATTGTTAGCGATTCAAAGAATCATAGTGTTAATTTCTTTTAATATGTATTTATTTTATAAAATCTATATTTAATAATAAAAAAGTAACTAGTGTTGGTGACACACTTAAAGAAAATCTTTTGATTGCTATGAAATTGGTGCCACCTACGGACCATATTTCAGATTTCAGACTAAGCAATTATTAATAAGTAAAAATTAATAATTAATCTTATTTTTTTTGTTTAAGATTCGAATTAACAATGATCGAAATTTATCAAAAGTACCACTACGTAATAAGAGAAAAATAAAAACCATAAATATTAACAAAAACACATTTATTTTAAAAGAAAATATAAATGACTTTGTTAGATCACTGGTTTACACAAATTAAAGTAAAAACATACATACCATAATATATTGTTTTCCTTGAGAACTTTCATGCTATAGAAATATTGATTAAATTAATTGTTCGAGAATAATTACATAATTTAAGGACTATATAATCTGAGATGGAAGTTAAAATAATTCAAAAATATTAATTTTGATAAACAAAAGAATAAGTTTGTTCGACGGGATATTTTTTTTTTTTATTTTTGATAAACAAATTATAATAGAAACTAAAAATATTTTTATTGTTACATTCCATGGTATCAAAATATTTGTGACAGCAGTGAAATCACAGCACAATTTAAATACAAAATAAAAATATGAAATCAAGATTAAAAATATAAAAAATACATCCTTGTAAATGACATAAGAAATAAAGATAACCTATAAGTATTACAAAACGTAAATATGGCGAATGTCAGTTTCGATTTGGTGGTATATATATTTATATTGTATATTATTTACACTATCGAAACTGACTTCTGAAAATTTTATTAAAATTACTTAAAACTAATGAGAATTTACATTTAAATTAATACTTTAAAGCCATTATGATCGAAAATATTTTGTTACTTTCACATTATAAGATAAAAACCTAATTGTTGCATTGAAAAGTTATTAATTCTTAATTGGTTTAAATTTTTAAAAATTGAAATGTTTTATGTTTAATTTATTTTACTTACTTATTTATTAACATTTATAGACTAACAATGAAGCAAGTCTTAACAATTGGTGTTGTATATTATTCCATTAAAGCACAATACTATTGTAACAGTTTACGCTCAAGAGGTAGTATTAATTGATCTAGTTAATATAATTATATTTAACATATATAATATACTAATATAAGAAATTACATTTTAAGAATTCCATGAGATAAATTCATTTTAAAATCTTTCATTATATTGCCTATAATATATGGTAAATGAATACAAGTGTATTTCGAAGCATATTTGGTAATGTTTAATGTTCACATGATAAAATTCAAAACGCAAATTACTTAAAGGAGATTCTTGCTTCGACATTACCTTTCCAACAGCTAAAATTAATGCTTCATTTGCTTAAACGGGATAGCACCAACATACATATTCAATCTTTGAGTAGAAATTTTCAAATTTGCCTAGCTTGTACGGTTATCAGATTAAATCAAATTGTCAGAAAGCAAACAAGTTTGGGCATATCATGTGAACATCACACAATAAAGCTAATTTGGTCTTCAATTGCATTATAGGATTTAATAAAAATAATATTTGAGATAAATTTGTAACAATTCCAAGGGTAAGTTAGCTATTTAAGCCAATTTAAATTGTAAAGCTAAAACATGAGCCATTTTATGAGCAAATCAAAATAATAGCTTATTTATTTAAAAAAAACAAAATGGAGATTCTAGTCCATAGACTATATATATATATATCACTTACTCTAACAGCACCATTATTGGTACAAGGTGGTGATTTGTGACATATTAATTATATTATACATATACAGAACATTCATAGCCAAAAAATACCAAATAAAAATGGTAATAATTGGTAAGCTAAAAAAGTGCCGATATTAAAAGTAAGCTATTAGTACACACAGCCTTGAAAAATTTTAGAAAACCGATAATTTATAAATCATTCATTTAAAACACTAAAATGGTAATAATTTGCAAGAATTTGTGTTTAACAAACATTGTGATAATAAATGTTAATTATTTGTGTTCTCCTTATTGATCAGCAAAGATATTAAAAATGTGTCAAGTACATTCCATTTAGTGCCTTCAAAACAAAAATGAAGTGTATAAAATATTCATGTTTGAAAATAGTACAACAAGAAATATTGTAAGGGCACCATTAAATCACATAAATTGGATTAACCAAAAAAATTAATTTATAAACATAATAAAACAATTTTTATAATAATAATGGCAAATTGTCTAAGATATATAAAATATTTCTAAGAAGATCTACAAGACTGGCACCTACTTACTGGATGACTATCACCTAATACCACTGAGTCTGATTCAGCCGGAGGTCCTTCACTACTATCATGTTGCCTCTGAAATATAATTATAAAAAATCATAAATATGTCAACATAATTAATTTGAAATTTATATGACTTATTATCTCTGTAGATTTATTGGTTTAACAAAATTGAAGTAAAATTAAATGCTATCGAGTGAATTAGGTGGCAACAAGGAAAAATAAACATATTTTGAAGCTCTTGAACAGTATTTTACAGGAAGTTTTAAGCATATACATAGTAACTTTGCTAATTTCACAAATATGTAATAAAAAAACTAATCAAGAAAATCAATTAAATTTTAAACTACAAAAATCATATCTCACCTTTAGTTCTGTTGCTAAACTACGGAATGTGTCCTCAACATTAGTATTATCTTTTGCTGATGTCTCCATAACAAACATTATTTCGGGAACATAGCGGCAAAATGATTTAGGTTCATCTGGCTCAACTTCTCTTTGATCTGTTAAATCACATTTGTTTCCTATTAAGGAAACTATTACATTTGATGATGTATACCGCCTCACTTCCTCTATCCACTTTTGCAGGGATAGAAATGTAGATCTTTTTGTTATATCATAAACTGAAACAAAAATTGTTGTTAATGTCACCTACATGATATACTTTTCATATGACAGTTTTAATGGTTAATAATAAAGTAGGTATAGTTAGTATACAATTAAAGTGATAATATGTAAAATATACGACGCACATACCGATAATAACTCCATTCGCTGAGCGATAGTAGCTCTGTGTTATTGTTCGGAAGCGTTCTTGTCCTGCAGTGTCCCATATCTGAAGCTAAATTTTACATCATTAGAAATTAATAATTTAAAATTTATCTATTTCTATTTGAAATACAAACCTTGACCTTCTTCCCGTCCACTAACAAAGTTTTCATTGAAAAGTCTACGCCTATTGTATTGCCGTGTCTTTCTATAAAGTTACCGGATTTCAATCGTTGCACAATACATGTTTTGCCCGTTCCACAATCGCCAATAAGGACAATTTTAAATAAATAGTCAAATTGTTCGTCAGGAACACTCATTAACGTGTTAGGATTACGGTTACTCATGGCTAAGATGATAGTTAAAAGTACAAAATTATGTTTACGTTGTTCACCTGACAACCATTTCTCAAATATCAAATTATCTGTCACAATTTTTGTGAGACTTTACAACATAGTATTACCACACTACATATTTATTTTATTATTTTCTTGACGTTTTCATAATGAAATTGAATCGTGAAAGAAATCTTGAAAGTTATTCTCAATTGCTAATGATTTAACTTTTTTAATTACTTTGGATTTTTTATGATATAAACAGTAATATTGACAGTAATAAATAGTGTAAATACCTCAAATACATTGCAACAATATAAAAAATTCATATGCTCTGATTTCTAGACAATTATGCAAAATGTCAGTGCTCTGTTTCAATGTCAATAAAATCGACACTTAAATTCTAAAATTGACATTTTTTAAAAGATACATCAGTTTTGTAATTAATATGTAATTACAAGTAAATAAATAAGCAAGATTACGAAAATGCAAGGCGTGTTGTTATTATTATTTGTTTCCTTTTTTCTTAGTATCGGCTGTGCGATTGAGGTAGTTCTTGTCAATAAATGCTATCAGAGAACATTGTTAATATTTACTGCCTTCTTATCATCTTATAAATTTTATTTTAGATTCCAGAAAAATTTCTAAAATCAAATCACACTAACAATTGGGCTGTGCTAGTAGATACTTCACGATTTTGGTTTAATTACCGACATGTCGCGAATGTTCTTTCTATTTATCGAAGTGTAAAAAGGTTAGGGATACCAGATAGCCAGATTATACTTATGATATCTGATGATATGGCTTGCAACCCACGAAATCCCCGACCAGCCACAATATTTAATAATGCCCATGAGCAAATCAATGTTTATGGAGATGATGTTGAAGTTGATTACAGGGGATATGAAGTAAGAACTTTTAGTTTTAATCAATGACAACTGACAATAAGATGTGTTAATGTTTACGGCTTCATTAGACATATTTTCTTTATAATTTTAAGTTATATTTAAATGTAAATAAATATTTATAACAAAAATTTATTATAACTCTAGGTATCAGTAGAAAACTTTGTTCGTCTTCTTACTGGTAGAGTGCCACCAGATACCCCAAGATCAAAGCGTTTACTCACAGATGAAGGTAGTAATATTCTTATTTACTTGACGGGCCATGGTGGAGATGGGTTTTTGAAGTTCCAAGACTCTGAAGAAATTACTAGTCAAGAACTTGCTGATGGATTAGAACAAATGTGGCAGAAAAGGAGGTATATTTATACTTAGAACTCTTACATTGTAGTACAAAAAGAACAATATTACACTGTAACTTAAAATTATAAAAACTCAATACATAACTTCATGCTGTATCCCGCATATAGCGGGATAGGCAGAGAGAACCAGAGAACCTAGTGTTAAGACACTCCTTTTTCTATCAACATTTCTGTTCCCCACTTTCCGCCAAATTGAGGCATTGCAGAACTCAACACAAAAACTCAATAGTGAAAAGAAATATAAAATATATATGAAACAAATTATATTTAATACATTGTATACCAAATTATAATAATATTCATTAATAAAAACATATAATTTGGTCTTCATTTCAGATATAATGAGATTTTCTTTATAATAGACACATGTCAAGCATCATCTATGTATGAAAAGTTTTACTCTCCGAATATACTAGCCACAGCTAGTAGCTTAGTTGGCGAAGATTCACTTTCTGTAAGTATATCATATTTTTTATTATAAAAAAATCATTTTAAACCCATTATTTTATCAATATCATGTATTAGAATAATACTAAGTTACTGTTATAATAAGATTGAAAAGATTATCTTTTTTTACTTACTTTGAATAACAAACCAAACTATAATACTATTATAGTATGGTTATTTAAAAAAAAAAGGTAAAGTAAGATTTTTCATATTAACCAAATAATGTGTCAATCATCAACTATAAAATAGAAAAATAATATATAAAAGATATGGTTACATTTGAGTTTTTCATTTATAGCATCATGTTGATTCCGCCATTGGGGTGTATATAATAGATAGGTATACATACTATGTATTGGAGTTCTTGGAGAAGGTGCATCCTAATAGTAAGAAAACGATGTCAGAATTTGTAAGTATATTTTGAAATTAATTGATTTGTCTCTATCTTAAGCATAACTCAGATGCTGCCTGATCGCTCCACAGTGGCTTTATTACATCATTTAAATAATAAACAAACAAAAGGTTAAAAACACGAAAAGCTTTTTTAAATAAAATCCTTTTATAAGAATTGTAAAATTTCAGCTTGCTGTATGTCCAAAAAGTGCATGTCTATCAACAGTGGGTGTTAGACGAGATCTATTCAAGCGTGATCCTAGTAAAGTGCCAATCACAGATTTCTTTGGTTCAGTGAGACCAGTCATTATAACTAAAGAATATATTGATATAAAAGTAAAGCCAAAAAGGAAGAAGACTGTTTCAGTGTAAGTTGACGACATACTATGATATAAATTTTATAATAACAATTTCACACTTTATTGATTTCGGGACATTGCGTGCTAAGTGGCGAAATTCAATGCAGCACTTTGCCTTACCAGAGCAGAGAAATGAAAATATTTTAAATTTAATTATTGGGAATCGAACTTACAGCCAGTTGTTTTACTTCTGTTCATTATCATTCTTATTTTTGTTCATAAATGGGAAAACTTTATATTGACACAAATAGCCAATATTTAATAGTATGCACATATTTAATAAAATTACACAATCCTACGATATTTACACTACTGTCTAAGCTATCATATATAATATAAAATATATTTTTTTTTGGCATTTCAGGAATAACACAAAAGTACCTGAGAGAAGGGAGTACCTACCTCAATTCCCTATGCATTTAGTCAACTCTATGGCGTGAAGTTTAAAATAATAAATAAATATTACCTAATATAATTGTATTATTAAAAATAAAATAATACTTTAATTTAAATATGTTTTATTACATTTATAACATTTATGCAGTATTTTTTTTAAATAAAGGCCAATGTGGCGCAGTGTTACATCACCGACCATCTGATTGCAAAAATTATAACAAGCTGGTGGTGGGTTCAATCCCCTCTTGGGTAGGTGATTATAATCAAACGAAATGTGGGGTTGACTTGTCTTATATGTGGATATCTGCCTTTTATATAACTCTTACTATTCTTATTTTTCACATTAATAATAACAAATCACTTTTTGTCTAGTAATAAATGAATTGATTTGCCACTTTCCATTACAAGAAAAACATAAATATCCATGTAAAAATATTTACGATTTAAAAGGTACAACTGAGTTTATCAGGAAAACCTTTTCTTGAAAATATATTGTATTGTCCATACCTGCAAATAATAAATAATAAAAGAAACAAAAATAGATTTTTAACTAATATTTATTTCTCTATAAGTACTAAGAATAAATTTTTGTTTAACATCATTTAACACAACCGATTCGATAGTTTGAGTCGATAACACAATAGCAACAACACTCATGCTGATATGAGATCAAAATCTAAGGATCTATAGCACCATTTCAGTTACTATCTAGGCCATTCTTTTGGTCTAACAATCGTTCCATACATCTAGGTATATAAATCTAAAAGCGAATTATGCCTACTGGTGAACAATCTTTATATTATTTAAGAATTTTGATAAATTAAAAAGATCTACATAAATTATTTTTATTTTGAGAATGTGGCAAAATAAGCTAAATATTTTGAAGTCATATTTTTAAAAGAAAAAATACGCACTGTCTTACTTTATGTATTAAAATATTTTTTTTCTTATATTTTTTTTATAAAATATTAATCATCTTCCGCCATTAAATACAACTTATGTGGTGTATCGATTTTTTAATATGTGATGTTATCACATCAATTTTTAATATCAGAATTTAATTATTTATTAAGCGATTTATGTGATATCGCCACTGTATTATTTGTTTTTTATTCTATATCTTCTTCTTCTACTCTTCTTATCTTATGAGTAATGCTAAGAGCTATAAGGTGCTGTCAGAATATTTAAAATTGCCATTCTTAATACTTATCAACACATAATGCGATTACACGAAAAAAACTGCAGCAAACTTTGAATAAAAATTACAATTAACAAACAAAGATTACTGTAATTAAAATAGTATTTGTCAAAATATAAATAAGTAATATTTGTTTATTTTTATTTATGGTTGCTACATTTATTTTTATTTTTAAACAACTTATTTACAAAAATATTTTGTTTTTTTTTTAAGTGCTATGACTAGGCTTGTAATTATTTTGTCGGACCTATTATTATAGAAATTTTATTTTAATTTTCAAAACTATTAAAAATTAATTATGTTATAATATAAGAAACATACTATTTATTTCAATATTTTAAAGTCAAGTACCGGTTTCATAAACATTTCAGTATGAAAAAATTAGTTATAAATGTAAGCGTGTTTTTCTGAGAAGGCAGAGAAGTAAAAGCATTCGGCCTTCCACTTTCCGCCTATTGTAAAAATTGCGTTGTGAGTGATGAAATAAGCAATTTGTTATTTTAACAATTAGTCTAGCCAAAGGAACATAACTTCTTTAAATATCGTATATTTATAGAAGTTCTGTTCCGTTCCCATAGTGGTTCTTACCACCATGATGAACAAACAAAACTAGTTTGAAATACTTGTTCTAACAATACAAATTTTAATATTTGAAATACAGTTTTCATTACATTTTTTACGTTGTCTATTACATAACTGACTAAAGAAAGTTAAGCTCTCAAGTATATTTATTTCACATAAATAAATAGTTCATCTAGATAATGAGCTATTTAGTTTGAGTTTGTGTATTATTTTATTTATTTATTTATATTTGTAATAATTTTATTATAATTTTGATTAACAAATGATATACACTTTTAACACGTTCAACTATATCTAAACTCTAGAGCCATATTATAATTTCATTTTTAAAGAAATACCTAAATTTAAAAAATATTAATTTCTATAGACATACTTCGCTATGAAAATTAATATTTTTATGTAAATGCAACAACAGAAAAAAATATATTTGTACTTTTTGTTTTCAATTTAATTCGCTAAATATTAATTTATTTGTAAGTCAAATAGTGATTTGAAAAATGTCTTTTAATTATTAAATGACTTATTTATTCGATTTTTGATATTTTCTGCACTGGAAAGAATAACACGAAATTATTAATTTCCATTACAATTTCTTGTTATTTATACGTATTAATTATGAATACGGAAGCACTATTAATTTATGTTATCGTATTAAAATAGAATATTTTAAAATTCATTATGATCTAATACCCATATCAACTAAATTAGATGAGTATATCTACATCATTTGTTTAAATATTTACAGTTACAAATAACAATTTAAGCTAAAATTCCTACGTTCTAAATAGCATAATAAACATTTAGGTATATATTATAATAATTTGTAACAAAGGAATAATTTATTGAGATAAAGGAGAATAAGCTAAAAAACATATCACAATAACAACTATACTTGGCCATAACAATAAAAACATATTTAAAATTAAATAATTTTTATAATCCATTTATTACAAAATAAAATTTCTAGAAAGACATAAATAATATAATAATAAATTTCAACATACAATACTTTGATGAATTATTATTTTTAATGATGTTTTTTTTCGGTTTTTAAAGTTTATGAACAGATCGATAAGGTGACTTTACTTATCCCTTACATTCAGTCTTCCTTTTTCGCCATCTTATCACCTTGTCGCGCCTTTGTAGCGATGAAATAAGCATTCAAAGTGTGGCTTTTGGCGCTCACCCATGACTAGTGTCGTCGTCTTTTTTAATTATTTCATAGTAATTGTCTATGGTGTAATTAAACAATTGGAAGTCGTATCTGGAAAATTAGAATTTATAATTTAAGATATATTTTAACTTATTTTATTTTTCAATTTTGAATTTTATATATTAAAATATCTTATATAAATATCTGAAAATAACTACAGTCGCTTAATAAAGATTTTTCCACTAAAAGTGGCTTAGTTTTGATCTTATATTCACCTATAGTCTCACTTTATATCGTAGGACAAGCCGTGACCTTTATAGATAAGAAAACCAGTATGCGCTTAGGAAAAAATACTTGATTTAAGGTCACCTCTATCTGTAGTTGACTTTATAATCATCTATTACTACCTAATACAAATATAAATAATATTTTTTTACAAATGAAAATTTATAATTTATTACATTTTTACATTTAATTACATTTTTCTTTTTTTTTAGTTTCCCGCTGTATCCTGCACATAGCAGGGTAGGCAAAGGGAACCAGTGGACCTATTGTTAAGACACTCCGTTATCTTTTCACTTTTTTTTTTCGACTGTGTAGTATGCTGTTGGCCCTATTGGCCTCGACAGCGTCACCGGGTTTTATGGGGGGCCGAGCTTGGAGAGCTCTGACCCTGGCTTGGCCTCCTTGGGTGGAGGACCATCAACTTAGAACTGCAGTGTCACAAGGGCGCCTCCTGTGGGGCCGAACCTCGGCTTGTGAACACTGCTTGTAGTGGGGGACTTTGCTTTCGCTCGGCCCGAGCTTAAGCCTACTGGGTAGGGCGTTGGATGCCCTGTTGGATTTTAGTGGCTTGACCCGGTCACGCCAAGGCGTGATCGAGCCGTAGAAAAGTGAGGACCTCGTCTCCACCGGTGGGGACGGTGTTTGTGTCGTGTGCGTCTGCGAGTGTGTTGGATCCTACCGGTATGTTGCGGATCGTTCGCGAGAGTAACGGCGTCAGCTTCTTCTGTTAAAACGTGTCGAGGCCTACGGGGCTCCCAGGGACGTTTGCTAATATCGTAGTCGCAGGCTTTTACCACCAGTTGGTTCGGATGAGAAGCAGCACTTTTAAAGTAGCTACTGGACAGTTTTCGACAATGCTCTTTTATCGAGTCGAGCTTTGTGTCTCTATGGATATCGATATTTCGCATGTAGTATGGTGCACCCGTGGCCATGCGTAGAAACTTATTTTGGAGGACTTTATCTTTTCACATTCCCGTTTCCCATTTTTCGCCGGCAGTGAGGAATTACTTAATTTAAAAAACTAGCTTCACGCTTTACCCTGCACAGTAGAGTAGTTACAGAGAACCTTGTTGTCAAGACACCCCGTTTGCAACGTTCCGCTCGAATACGAGGTATTGCGTGTTATGTGGACAATGCCTCGCTTCATCTTTTCAAAGTGGTAAATATAATCATTCAATCATCCAAGTGAGAAACAAACCCGGAATCAATCACGTTCACAGTAAGACGTTGTCCCACTGAGCCACATGTAAGAATTATATATATATATATATATATATATATATATATATATATATATATATATATATATATATATATATATATATATATATATATATATTAAAATTATGATTTTTTTAATCTATGAGGCCCGTCGTGACGCAGAGGCACGAGTGCGCGACAGGTTGTGGGTTCGATTTCCACTCAGGAAATGAAAAATATTAAAAATAATATTTAGTATTTTAATTTCCTCCCTCTGGTAACCAAGCAAAGCGCGGCGTTGAGTCCCGCCACTCAGCACACAATGCCTCAATTCGACGGAAAGCGGGGAACGGTTAATAAAGTAGTATATTAACACAGACTCTCTAGTTTCCTCTGCCTACCCTGCTTTTTGCAGGATAAATAGTGAACCTATTTTTTATCTATGTATGTTAATACATCCTTCGAATACGCATACTGAAAATTTAAAAAACATTTATTTCCCCGGTCTGACTTTGGAAAGCGTGGCGTCGGTATTCGCCGTTTAACACGCGATCTTTTAAAAATAGACAGAAATTGCGACCTGAGAGAAATGTGACGTCGTTTTGTTCCGAGGACTAAAGGCAAGAAACTTTTTTCGTACTTCCTTCCGGTCAACGATATCGAATTTGGCACAATGGACACTCAATAGTGTTTTCAACATTTCTTAAAAATTATCTCTGCCTAATCTAAGCATTTATTATTTAGTTTCATTTCTTAAATTTTCATATTAAATTAAAAAGATGGCATAAAAATATCGAATTCAGTTAATAGTTAATATTTCAAAATATTATGCTATTTCGTTTTCAACATTCGCCATACGACTAAGTCGTACTTTAGTTGTACTGTATTTTATTTAAGAGTGATTTGTCACTAGGTTATCTTTGTTTGTTGAACGGAAGTGCGTGTGGCAAGCCATTTATTTCTATAATTACTTTGAACCGCCCCTTATTCACACAAAACAATATGTACACTGGATAATTGCCTGGCGCCGTAACATAGGAGAGTGGCACGGGGCACCGCCCTACACCATAAATTGCGTAACTTTCATAATTCTTCACGTAATGGTTAAACTTTTATCTTAAAAATATAATTTATGTATATGTTGTTTTGGTAAAGATTTACTGAGCTATAATTGAAAAATGTGAAATAAATTGCGATATTTAATTAGGTCTTAACGTGTATGTAAGCACAATTGCTTTAATCTCTAAAACAAAGTCTATTGCAGCAAGGTACTGCGGGAAAGCGCTGGATGCAGGAGGCATCCAGTCGTGCTACATGGCGATCTATGGGGGAGGCCTATGTCCAGCAGTGGACGTCTTCTGGCTGACGACGACGACGACGACTGTATAAACTCTAGATATATCTAGTAAATAGCAGTATTATCAATATAATTGAAGTTAGTGAGTGGATTTTTTTAAAGAATACCTAATTAATTCTTACGAATATGGGCTAAACAAGCTCAATATACTCATAAAAATATGAGGATATTTAAGAACGTTATTACGTCTGTTTTATCAAGTATATGCACCATCAATACCCGTCATTTTTCTACTTACTTGTACAAATTGTAAAGACCATCCAGTTGAGATTTCTTGAGGCGCGAATACAAGTGATTGATGTTATGCAATGTGTTGGTGCCTTTGCCGCTGTTCCGCCACTCCGGCTTAATAATATCTTGAAGACGCGCCATTTGTATGAGAAATCTTTGATCTTCCTGCAATGCAAAGTAATAGATATATATATTTTATTATTGTATGTAGGTAGTAGATACTAGGTATTTAATTATGTTTAACATAATGTAAGCTCATGTTTTTCAGTATAGAAAAACTGAACAAAGTGTGTCCAAATTTACAAAAATTTACGACAAAAAAAATTTAGAGTGATGAATGATTTTAATTTTTTTTATCTGTTTGTACACGTAAATCGTGGGATATATTGGGAGATTTTAATGACTTTTTTAGTTTTTTAGTTTATCTTTGAAACCTGACGCGGAACACATGTAGTAAATCATAATAGACCAGCTTAAACATAAAAATAAGGAAATTGCGCCTCGACAAAGGTTGTTCAGATCGTCGTAATTTCTTCCACTTAAATATCAATATTAATAATTTATTAGAAATATAAAACAAAATATGCAAAAATGTAAGTAAGTACGTTTTAAAATAGATAACAAATATTATTTTGAAATGATATGTAAATATGATTTAAAGTGACAAAGTACATAATAGCAAATATCCACTGTATTTGTCAATTATTGCTAAATTATTTGGACATTAACGATCCAAAGACAGGTTACAAGACAAACAAGTGAGAGTCCTTGACATTTCTTGTATACGCAACGCAACTATACCAATAACTTGCCTCTAGCGGATATTGGTTATGTTCGATAATATACTAACTTTTAATATACTTTCTTAATTCTATTATTCTCATATCAAAAAGATTCCTCATATTATTTTATGCGCATAAAAATATTTACACGATTATTCTTAAAGCTTTCAACAAAAAAAAAAAGAACATTTTGGCTTATATTCGAATAACGTCAAGAATAACTGTTACTTATAAGATTCTATATGAGAAAAGATATTGACCATCCAATCCTTTGAAAGCTATGACAGATTCGAAACTATGTGGAGTGAACTAGGTGGATAATATATAAGTATGCTCCTACCTAGAAATATGTACAATAGTCTAGTTTTTATGGCTATGATTATTTTATTATATTTTATAGCTTGTTAAACATATACTATTTTCATTTAATTTTTAGCTAAATGATAGACTAACATAGCTTCATGTTTTATCCATAGCGGAGTAGTCAATTATTTCATTCTTTTTTTTTTTTTTATTGATAACGGACGGCAAACGAGCAGAAGGACCACCTGATGGTAAGTGGTTACCTTCGCCCATAGACATCTGCCAACACCAGAGATGTTGTGATGCGTTGCCAAAACCTAGAGGATACTAAACATGCAAAGGGGGACAATGTTATAGTCCACTATCAGAACCACCACATTTTGGGGAAAGGATGGGTGGGAAAGGGGAAAATCTGGCTTATATGCCATCGAACCGGAACATCATTAGATATTTGGCGGCTCTGTCTTTGACATGATAGTGGTCGCGAGCCAGTCTGAGGAGAACCTCTCACCACCTAACAAAATTTCATTCTTTAATTAGTTTTTAAATGTTATTGGTTAAAATCTAAAAATGCTGTTAAATACAAAAGTTTATTATCATTTGTACCAGTAGATGTTAATAATATTATAAATAAAACTACAAATGAAAATGCAGTGAAATTTCTTTTGAACAAAAAATCTACAGTAGTTCACAGTTTTAATTGCTTGTTGTTTTAATAAAAAGCCAATCTCGCACAGTAAACGCTAAGCTGAGAGCTGTGTTTGGAAGCGTAGCAGTGAGTCGAACTTTTAAAATTGGTTAATTTTTAAATATTTTATTTCAATGTGATTGTATTAAATATAATTTGTTTGGTGGTAGGAGGTTCGTCCTCCGTCTGGCTCGCGACCACTATCATGTCAAAGACGAACCGCCAAATATCTTTATGATGTGTTCCTGTCTGATGGCATGTAAGCCAGGTTTTCCCCCTATCCCACCCATCCTTTCCCAAAATGTAGTGGTTCCGATAGCGGACTTCTACATTGTCCTCCTTCCATCTGTATCCTCTCTAGTTGGCAGCGCATCTACAACGCCCCTGGTGTTGTAGATGTGCTCCATGGGCGAAGGTTGCAACCACTACCATCAGGGTGGTCCTGCTCGTTTGCCATCAGTTATCCATAAAAAAAAAAAAAAAAAAAAAAAAAAAATATATATATATATATATATATAAAGAATAATAACAAAAATAAATAACTGAAACAACTGATTTCAAAGATTTTACAATTCTATTAAAAAATAACTTCATGGTTTATTCCGCACAGCAAGGTTAATCAGACAGAATATAGTGTCAAGACACTCCGTTTTCGCTTTTCGAGACATTGTGTGTTAAGTGGATGCACTCAATGCCGCGTTTTATCTTACTAGAGCAGAGAAATGAAATTAATGTAAACATAATCATCCTTTACAGTGGGAATTGAACCCTCATACAATCGCGTTTGGAGTCGGACGCTATTGAACTGCGCCACGATGGCCTCAATAACAAAATTAAATAACCAAAACAACTAAAGTGAAATATTTTCTAATTAATAAATTTAAATTTGGCGGAAAGTGGAGAACGGAATTGTTGTAAAACAACGGAGTGTCTTAACACTAGGTCCCCTCTGCCTACCTATATGTGGGATACAGCGTGAAGTTAAAAAAAAAATCTAATTAAATTCTATTTTTGTAAAATATTTATTTATTTTAATAATTATATTAATCGTTACACTTACGTCTAATGTTTCAAATTTGAGTATCACGTCAAAGTTGAACTTGCAGGGTGTGCAGAAATCGGTATATGGTGTCCAGTGCATGTCCAAAGTACGCTTCACTTTAGCTTCATCCAGGACGTAAGACACAAATTCTTCAAACACTGGATACCTCTCCGTGGGAACGGGTTTAGGCCCTAACTAGATAAATAATAAGACAGATTTTTAATTTATTTGGATCGTTTTTTTGTCGTATTTTTTTATGAGAATATAGTGAATTTCACTCATCCTATTTCGTTTTAGGAGGTTATTAAGGTTGTTTACACAAAGCACGATTTTGATTTACATTCAATACTTAATATTAGAAGCATTTTAAACCGAAAATGAGTACCGGAGACCTCACATATTTATTTTTTACGGGATACGCGTATATACATATACATTGTAGGTACATATATTATAAATATCTGATACATTTACTGTTACAAATATTGAGAATCAGCACAATTATTTATAATTCATTGGCAGCTATGATGCATTCAACCAACGTAGCAAATGGCTTATTAGCCCAATTTACTCATTACACGACAAAATTAACCTTGACTGGCATTGAATTGGCAACCAATTATTCGATGAAAAATAAAACCGTTTTAAACTGAGGAAAATCACTTCTGGTTAGCAGTAAAAAATAACGGTCAAGTTAGTAAAGGAATTTTTAAAATGACTAGGGAATACTAATGCGGCTTACGACAAATAATGAATTATGTAGATACAATATTAATTTGTTTATATTATTATATTTTATTCAAAAAAAAGAACAAACAGAAGCTAATGATGTATTTGTGCGTTTTTTTTATTATAGCGATGCTATGTGTAATATGAAGGAATCTTACATCGTAATTTGTTTACGAAACGGGGAATACATTACTATAAATATAGTGCCGAATTAAATTTAAATCTATATCGCTTAAGTTAACAATACTCAAGAATAGTACTACTAATAAATGATAATAATTTATAAATTATTGGAAAGATATCTTTTGCTAAATGTACCTTCAAGCAATTTGAAATTTCGAATTCAACATGCGATGTTGTATTTTTAGTATTGGTTTTGCTACTATCGTGTATATAATATACTAGCTTTCCGCCCGCGGCTTCGCCCGCGTGAAATTTTTTTCGCGATAAAAAGTACGCGATAATAAGTATCTTATGTCCTTTCCCAAGTTCAGTTCTATCTTTATACCGAATTTCATCAAAATCGGTTTAGTGAATTAGGCGTGAAAGCGTAACAGACAGACAGACAGACAGACAGACAGACTTACTTTCGAATTTATAATATTAGTAAGGATTACATTACGTTTTAAGTGCCTATTGTACTACAAAATGCTTTACACTATAATTTTCGGGAAGTATGCGGTGAATCACTAATCTTTTATTCACATTTCTCAATTTAAACGTGGGTGGTATGAAGGTCGAGGTTTTGTCTTCGAATTCTGTACTTTTTTTAAATTTATTAATTAAGCTCGTATCAAGATTAAACTTATATTCTGCTGTGTTCAAAAACTTTTTGAAAAACGAACTCAAAATAAAATAATAAAATTATTAAAAAATGGGAGAAGTGTGTAAAAAAGTTTACCTTTCTATATTTTTTGATTATTCTTCGTCCCATTTGATCGTGGAAAGATTTAGGCCAAGCGTGTACAATTTTGTCATTGTAAGCAGATGCTAGCCGTTCCAATGGATGACGCACTATGAGGAATGTTATGGAATCGCCTTGAGCCTTTCTTATCATTTCTACAGTAGGTCTTGCGTATTTTTTCCTGGCAAGTTCTAAGGGCACCTCTTTTGTCCTATCAAGGAATGCCGCTGTATAGTTTGCCATGAGGTTGAAATTGTACATCCATGATGTTGATGCAGCCTTGAAGATATTACACCTTAAAGTAAACAGCTCTCTATTAATTATCACTTCTAAAAAGCATAGTTAAGCAAAAAAACGATTTTTTTCTATGGAAAATTTGTAAAGCAATTGTTTGGTAAATAGTAAAATAAAGAGAAAATTGTCTTGTTTTGTAAAAATTGTTTTTGAAAATAACTATAATATGATAAAATTGTTTACATTACTCATATAGAGCTGGCTTAAATAACAGCATATTGTTATTATACTATCTAAGTAATATGAGTTTGCAAAGTCAGTTTATATATGAAACCTCTAGTCAGTAAAGGCGGGTCAATTACGCAAGAAAATTCTCACCATATAACATGATACTGGCGGTTGATGAGGTATTCCCATGCGTACGCCTTGTGGCTCGTGCTGTCGAGGCCGAGCTTGGAACATTCACTCCTGAGATACTCCCGCCTAGCATCCATCCTGCTTCCAACGTCTAAAAACTTGTCACGTGAGAGAAGTCCCTCGTCGTGGCTCCCATTTTCGTATAAATACTAAAACAAGAAAGTTATTTAATTTATTACAGGTGTATATTATAGGATACTTTTAAGACAGCCTAGCAATAAGATAACTATATCACATAGCCTATTCGCTAAATATTTTTGTTGTTTTCTATTCATTATTACTCCTAAACAAAAATATATTTTGCTTATTGGAAAACTCTGAACACGTGTAAATTATATTTTAGAGGTGGTATAATAAATTGGAGTTTTAGATTTTTTTTTTTTTTTTTATTTTTTATTTTTTTTTTTTTTTATTGATAACGGACGGCAAACGAGCAGAAGGACCACCTGATGGTAAGTGGTTACCTTCGCCCATAGACATCTACAACACCAGAGATGTTGTAGATGCGTTGCCAACCTAGAGGATACTGATGGAAGGGGGGACAATGTAGTAGTCCACTATCAGAACCACCCCATTTTGGGGAAAGGATGGGTGGGAAAGGGGAAAATCTGGCTTACATGCCATCGAACCGGAACACATCATTAGATATTTGGCGGTTCGTCTTTGACATGATAGTGGTCGCGAGCCAGACGGAGGACGAACCTCCTACCACCAAAAACAAGTAGTGTAACTTGTTTATTTTCAAAATATTTTAGTAAATTTAATTCATTTTAACTAAATTCATAAACCTACATATATTCAAAAAATACTCAACATTTTTTTTACAGTTCCCAACAAGCATTTATGATTGCCGAATATTTGCATATTTTATGACATTTTAACAAGGCTAATTAGGTAAATAGGGTAAAGACGTAAAGTTCGCGTGATCCGTTTCATAAATATCCGAAGTACGTTAGACGGTATAACTAGAATGAATTATTTCACGGTCCAATTCACTATTCACTGAAATACGTGTGTTTTATATTTAATACTTTCATTACTCGTGAACAGGCGTGTCACTGTAACCGCGACAGGTTGTGGGTTCCAATCCTAATCCAGGGAATGATAATATTAAGTGCTTATAATGATTAATAATTAGTATTTTCATTTCCTCGCGCTGGTAACAAGGCTAAGCGTGACGTTGAGTTCCGCCACTTAGCACGCAATGCCTCAATTCGGTGGAAAGTGGAGAGCTGAAATCTTAAAGGTAAAGGAGTTTCTTAGCACTAGGTTCTCAGGATCCCTCTGTTTACCCCGCTATGTGATAGATATACGGGAATAAAGCGGGATACAGAGTGTAGTTAAAATAAAAGGAAAAACATATAACTGAACCCGATATTTGTGAGTTTGATTCCCATACGGGCGCATGTGGTTCAAAATATAAGGATGGAAGGATGTTTATCAATCTTACACACAAAAATTACTGAACGAATTTAAATGCAACTGCACAATTCTACAGTAATTTAGCTGATACATCAAAATAAAATAGGGGCTACAATTAATAAAGGCTTTGTGTAATTTGGCCAACACGATAAATATCTACTACGAGTATATTATATGGTATTCATAAAAGTAGTTTTGTATTCATAAAAATAAAATATATTTTTGTCTCAATTTATATAAAAATAGTATTAATTGTATAAATTTATCAAATTATGTCCTTTCAACTTCATATGTGTGACCTGATAAATGATAACAATTTTCATAGTAATTTTATGTAAGTAAGTAATGTAAGTAGGTATACAAAATAAAATTTTATGATACATGTAACAAAAATATAAGCATTGCGGTGCGCCGCCACGTTAACGACCAAACGAAATAGGAACGTCGCTATCACACATGTGGTTTAGTTGTTAAATTCGCATATGTGTATGATTACCTCATTATTTGAAATAAACGTCATATTTTAAAATAGATAGATTTATAGTTATAGAACTAATACTTGCCTTATCTTTAAAAGAGACATCTTTTAAAAACTATAGTTATTCTTATAGCCAAATTTTACTTAATATATTTACAACATGGGCTTTTCTACAATCTGACAAGACGAAATGCAGTGTTAAGATCATCTGTCATAGGTTAAATGAAAAAATTAATTCGTCGTAACAACATATAAGGATTACAAATTAATTTATAAAAATCATGTCCGTTATTAAATTTATTTTACTTATTATTCTGGCCGTCGTGGCACGGAAATTAATCCATCAGGGTATTGCTAAGAAATATTATATTGTCCAATCCGGACATATCTGCAGAAAGCGACTAAAAATAATGTTAAAAATTTTCTAACAAAGACCGACGAAATTAATAACAGTAAAAATTATGTCAACACGATAAGCTGAAGTACTTTATAATATAAAAGTACTAAATACATTTATATTAAGCTTGCATTTTTAGTTTTTCATATCTGAAAATGTGCAATTAAACAGTAGCATATATAGCATTTTCTCGTCAGACCTACGATAACTTGACGTGATAATTCGCACTTATCAATGTCCTCGGTGGTTAATTTATTCAATTCAGCCTTTCTATGCTCCCACACTCATCTGCATACCTTACTATATACGATATTTATAACATATCTATGTAAATTGCCTAATTATAATTGGCCCAGTACGGGCCATGCCCCAATAATGTTCATTTTTAAGTAAATTACATAATAACACGCAATAGTAGGTGAGGAATGTTGAAAGAAATCAGTCCTTAACGTGTTTCAAATTTATGTTGATGTTATAAATTTGACGTGTATCTTAACATTTATGTAAAGAGGATGAAGGTTGAATTATAAAAGATGAATTCTATTAATATTAATTTTATTTTATTTTTATTGAATCTATAAACTGCATATAAATCCGATTGATACAAATTGGCTTAAATAGAGGAAAATTAAGATTAAGGAAGAAATTGGCTAAAATAGTTTGGTGGTAGGAGGTTCGTCCTCCGTCTGGCTCGCGACCACTATCATGTCAAAGATGAACCGCCAAATATCTTATTGTGTTCCGGTTCGATGGCATATAAGGTTTTCCCCTTTTCTACCCATCCTTTCCCTAAGAATGTGGTGGTTCCGATAGCGGACTACTACATTGTCCTCCCCTTCCATCTGTATCCTCTAGGTTGGCAACGCATCTACAACATCTCTAGAATTGTAGATGTCCATGGGTGAAGGTAACCATTTACCATCAGGTGGTCCTTCTGCTCGTTTGCCATCCGTTATCCATAAAAAAAAAGATAAAAAATTTGCTTAAAAATTTGCTAATATATATTATTTGCAATGTTAGTGTCAGTTTCTTTGGCAGGGAAAAAAATGTAGATACCTATAGGTACTTATCTTATATAAATCATCGAGTTAATGACCAAACAGCTATGGACTTAGATACGTTTAATTAAATTAAATATATAAACACTTTGGTCATATTTATTTGGCGGAAATTAAAAAAAAAAATTAAATATCTTATTATACGGAGTGGAATTACATACATAATATCTCGTATATTATTACTATGATGGCAGTCACCGACTACTTCAAATAATAGCTTAGTAAGTGGGGGTTCTATTTTAATCCACGGCTATAAAATGCAATCGATAGTTCATAGTTATGCAGACCATTGTTCCTTCTCATCGTCATTCATGGCGCGATCGAACGTACTCTCCAGGCTGTGTAGGAGTTCCGCTAGTACTACGTTTCTATTAAAATGTATGCTGTGCCGGAAAGTTAGTATATGCATAATTAAATATAAATACTGAACTAAACGAAAAGTATTTAAGTAATTAAAAAAATATATATTTTATATCATATATGTTTTTCTAAAAATATTATTAAATCGGAAGAGGATGGAAAATCGATAATAATTTTTTTAGTGTCTCAATAGGTTAGTGTTCATTTTTATTCATTTTAAGGATAACATACGCTAAGCAAAACCTAAAACTCAAACCGAAGCTGAACTTTGTACAGCCTGATCGAGAAAACTATAATAAAGGTAATATAGTACCTGGAATTTACCCAAGTTAAAACTTACCCAAGCCACAAATACATTTCGATGACGATGATGATTACAAAATACATATAACAAAAAAAAAGCTTAAAGCTATTATAATATTTGATATATAACGTTCATCCCATCTATGTTATTATTCTCGTATGTCTAAAGAGATTATTGTATGTACAATAGAGTTCGCGCAGCTCATCTGGTAACGAAAGTTGATTATAAAACAATATTGCTTATGCGGAAAATCGTAGTCTAACTTTGGCCGATAAAAGCTTGAAAAACTTCAAAAAATACCATAAATATCATATGAATATACCTATTAATAATTGCTAAGTTACATATGATCTATTTCTGGCATACATTTTGATTAGCAAGTGATTGATTATAATTTTAAGTCTGATAATCCTTATTAAAACAGAGTAGTCACTAGTACGTCACAACATACAAGTACAATTTTTTCGTTTTATCGGTAACTTAACGAATGGAACAATTTTTTAGATATGGTATGGTATTTCAATCCTACTATCCTATTTCACTTATACACCATCTGAATAAACCACGATAAAATGCGTGGGACGTAATCCATAGAATGTAGAGATCAGAAGTTTGCTATTTAAGCGATTTCATTAACTGCACTCTCTACAAAGGGATTCACGGTCTCATTGTCTATTGACCCGAAAGCGATACGAGCTTTACCTGCATATTGGAATTGATGATATTTTCTACGGTATTAAAGGAATGTATCTATCATAAAACCAAATTGTTTCTTTTGTTTTGAAAGGAAACTAGAAACAAACTAAAGAAAACACATATTTTAAGATATATATATATTTAGACACTCCATCACAGATCCAGTGTTCGCGTACCGAACCATTTTTAAATGCTTTTTAACTTTTTAACAAAGTCCTATTAATAGGGGGCTGTCAGTCTAATGAAATAATATTATTAGTTTACAATCTAAAAACACGCTTGCAACTGTACTATACAAATTAGGCATCTCGGTTTTTCATCTGCCGCCTTCAGACTCCATTACCAGACTGCTTCGATAGTACTTATAATGTTATTAAAAATGGGTGAAATGAGGCTTCTAAAAACTTGTTACTTACTTAATTGTGCCTAGATAATACACTTTTATTAAAAATAAATAATTAAAACATATTTTAGTCTGATTTAATGTCTAACAAAAAATGACTACTCAAAAAATAGTTTTCTATTTTGCACATTGTAAGATTTTAGTTATGACGTGTTGATAATTTCATTATTAAGCTTTATGGTACACGATATTTTTTGTTTGATTACTTGGCGCGTTAACAAATAAATGACAGTTTTCTAACACGGAAGCAGGCAACTAACTGTCCGTGAGAGAAGCATGAGTTTACAGATCGATTAGCAACGCATCAGTAGGAACTGTAGTTAATTGAATTATCGTAACTGAAAACCGCTTCTGAGTTCCTGAAAACAGTTTGAATATGACGCAATACGCGTAGTTGTAATATCCTATCCCTTATATTTCATATCGCTCTTCACGTTACTGCGCAGTAGGATTGGATTGAATATTAGCTTCATTTGTAACTGTTTGAGTTCTTTGACTCAAATTGCCGTGTCTTATACGGCATGAGTTTAAATGTAAATATGCTGCGCAAATACACAAACCATTTTTTTTTTCATAGTTCATTTTAGAGAGGCTTAGAATAATATCCATACAGCCTAATGAAATCCATAAGGCCTAAATCATCTTGAAATAATACCAAAGACAATCTATCCACTTTTTTTTCATTAACCTTAATTGTTTAAAAGGTGTTTTAATTTTCTCTTGTATTTTTTCTTTTTTTTTCTCTCTATAAGAACCTCGTGACTTAACGAAAATATTGAAAAAAATAGCCGAATTGCTCGAGACGTTCACGAGTTAGCGTGCACGTATCTGTTAGCAATACATTTGGCTATTCATTTTTAATTATATACATTCTAGTTTTTTACAACTGTTAACATCATATATTTAATGGCATTTTTTGTCAACTTCTATCCAATTGGATTACATGATAAAAAACAACATTAAAAAAGTCGAAAAATATACGATAGATTAGTCATATACAATGTCCATTAAAACTAAACTCATTCCATATAATTAAAGTAATGTAAAATTGAAATACTCGTTTAAGATGATTTTAGTTACAAACTTTGATTTTTTTTTCTATATTTGCTTTATAATGGAATAGAATCCACAATAGTTTATGTGGGTTGCTAGCTTAAAAATCCATCCTAAAGCATAAATATCAAGGACTAGGAATAATACTGATTAATTCGAAATGTTTAATATAGAATTAATATTGAATCCAATATGGTATGTAGTTTAACAAGTTAGTATCTAATTCCACCGTGTATGGTAAATTTGATCTAGTCACAGTGAACTTGGCATTGATAATGACTAGAAGGTATTCTAGCCAGTTTTTCTTGAGGAAAGCTTACATATAAAAGAGGTCGGTCAGAACAACATGCCATAAATGTATTAACTAGTGCTACATTAGAATTTAAAGACTGCTTGCTACCTACGAATTACACCTATATACATACAGATAATTTTGTAATAATATTGAATATATTTATTTAAATATTTCAATTTTGTTAACTTCACGCTGTATCCCGCATATAGCAGGGTAGGCAGAGGGAATCTGAGAACCTAGTGTTAAGACACTCTGTTCTCTTTCAACAAATCCGTTCCCCATTTTCCGCCAGATTGAGGCATTGCGTGCTGAGGGGCGGAATTAAGGAAATTAAGGATATAATGAAAAATTCCATTTCCTGGAGTGGGAATCGAACCCACAACCTGTCGCGTTTACAGTCGTACGCTTGTGCCTCTGCGCCACGACCGGTGTTTAATTTTGTTACTCGAATTAATTTAAATAAAATTTTATTTATAAACATTTTTCTATATTTGATGTTTCAATATGTTGAATATACGGTTTTTTTATTAATAACTTAGATGACTAAAGGATATCATGATCCTATCAGTAAAATAACAAATAATTTTAAAAACAAAACTAATAGATACATTTTCTTTAGATTATTTTCTTAAAGTCTTGGTAGGACACCAGGTTTATACTATAAAAATGCAGCAGTGTCATCGGAAACGGACACGTACGCAAATCTTCAAGGAAAAGAAGCGTTGCAAGATTTTCTTATATCAAAAGATAGGTACAGTCGATGCTAATAGAAGCATGTTAAAGTGATCTACTTGTGGACGAACGACAATCGATAAATTATTTTTTAAAGATGTGTATGTCCCACTTCCACCATCTTTATCTCGTTATATATCATGTACTTACATATATGATGTGTTTTTTTTTTAGCTTCACGCTGTATCCCGCATAAAGCGGTGTAGGCAGAGGAAACCTGAGAACTTAGTGTTAAGACACTCCGTTCCCACTATATATGATATTGTTTCTATACATATTAGTTACAATTTTATAATATTGCGAGCATCTACCTGCGATTTCGACTGTGTGAGCGTATTGTTGGGCGTTCTAAAACCGAGTTTCAATATTTTATTTAAAAAAGTAACTTATATGTTCAATCGACTTCAATAAAAAGAAGAGGTTCTCAATTCGTCTATACTAAACTGCATATCTTTTTACTAGAAGAACCAATTTTGACAATTTTTTTTTTATATGACAGCTAGTGCTTCTGAATAGGCTTTATTTAAATTCAGTTCATATTTAGAAGTTCTTCAGTTATTCGTAATAATTTTACTCTTTATATTGATGTGTTCCGGTTCGATGGCATGTAAGCCAGATTTTCCCCTTTCCCACCCATCCTTTCCCCAAAATGTGGTGGTTCTGATAGTGGACTACTACATTGTCCCCCCTTCCATTAGTATCCTCTAGGTTGGCAACGCATCTACAACATCTCTGGTGTTGTAGACGTCTATGGGCGAAGGTAACCACTTACCATCAGGTGGTCCTTCTGCTCGTTTGCCGTCCGTTATCAATAAAAAAAAAAAAAACTCTTTAGGGCATTTTATTTTGAGTCGGTCTTTGACATTAAGTCAGATTTTGTGTCAATAATTCTTACTTCTTAAATAATACGTATACATTTCAATAAACTTACACATATATAACGTAAAATAATAGAATAGATGATTAGAAGATTTCGTCCATTTCCATCATTTATTTTGACCTACTCTACTCTACAAAAGAATAAAACGTAAAAACGCTGAATCACAATAATATATCAGTATGACGCGTAAATGATTGATCGAATCGCCAGTAAGTCAGAAAACTTGGCAAAATATCTGATGACGATAAAGCATGAAGTTGCATATCGTGACTCAGTTGTAAATTGTTTTAACGTTCGTGGTGATAGTAACTTCGATTTTTACAGAAAAAATATTTATAAAAGCAGATACAATCTATATCCCACAAAGCAGGGTAGACAGAGAGAAGCTAGTGTCAAGACAGTAGTGTTAGCTCGTTGCTTTCCGCTCGAATTTAAGTCATTGCGTGTTAAGTGGCGGAACTTAACACCGTGTTTTATCTTTATATGTAAAAATATTTTTATGTGTTATTTAAAATATAGCGCTCCGCTATCTAATGCTATTTTTCTATAATGGACGAAAATACTGAACATAGATTAAAAATATTATAATAATAAATATTTATTTTAGTCTGTGGTGATTTGACTTGATTTGTAGCGGTATGGAAATCTAATTCTAATTATACTCCCTTTGCTTTTTCCTATATTTTTAAAATACTGATGAACCACAACTTAAAATCTATAAGAAAATTTGTTTATTTATATTAATTTCTCTGTTTGTTTCATTAATTCCTAAATTCCAATTATCTTCACTTTTTATCCTTAAATTTTAATACAACTTTAACACTCAGTTACCTACTTTAAAAATAGTTGCTCGGACCGTTTATTGCATATTCAGCTTTCTATTATGATCGAGTAACTAAGTAAACGGATTACGTGAGAAAATCATTCCTCATATCACTTCACTGCATTGGCGGAATTAAGGTTCCGTTGTTTTATGTATCCGTTAAAACTTTTTACGATTGTCATTAGAGTTTATTCTCGTTTTGTGGTTTCGTAGATTTCGCGCAGAGCGTGAAGAAAACAATTTACCCGCTTGTGCCACTTTATTCGGTGATTTACACCGACGTGTAGCAAGTCTATACGTGCTTATGACAGCTTAGCGTAATATTTTATTTGTATTGTTTGAAACAAAAACATGTGTTTAACATATATATTTTTTTGTATTTGCTATTTCAATATTGAACTAGATAGTTTAATAATATGAAAGAATTTTTTCCAAACATATCTCTTAAACAGTCACTGATATTTTTGTTGTATTCATTATATTATGTAAAAATGCATAAATTACTATAATAACTTGCGTTAATTAATTAAATTCTTTCACTCGCATCCTCTATAAAAGAATTTAATTTGAAAAATGAAAACGCAATTAACCGCTCGCACCATATACATTTTCACATTCGATGTCAGTGGAACATGACGACAGATGTAAAACGACCGTATTATACGTTCTGCATTTGTAAATATTATATAAAATTTATAATTTCCTGTTTATTATACATTTTAGAGTTTCAAAATAACCAATAGTCTGGCATTTTGAAACTCTTAATAATAAATATTCTTGAAAATGACTATAAACTTACGCCCTACTAGTTGAAATAGCCTATTTAATCAGACTACATCATTAAAAATTACATACTATTTAAAATAATTTTCATATTTAACAATTTGACGGACAAATAACGCAGATAAGTTTCATAGGAAGTGTATGCAATGATGGAGAGAACTCGGTAGAATAGTAGCGAGCTCGTTGTTCCGCTAAAGTTCCGCTTCATTCCACTACGAGCTTTGTGCACGGTACACAATAGGTTAAGTTTATTCATATGTTTCTATTACTGTATATCATGTTTATGATATTTTATTGTTTTTATACGATTGGTAATATTTAGTAAATTAAATATTTTTACAAAGAGAATTAAATCACTTTTACTAGATTACTCTAAGCACTCTATAAACAGTTACATGAAGGTTAATTTAAAAATTAGTGAATGAATGAATAATATAATGTGGCCAAATATCCAAAATCTTTATAAATTGTAACCTACATATATGTTTTCTCATATAGTATAAGCTTTATAAATATAAAGTTTTATTTAGATCCATTTGGTAGTTATTCAGTAGCGAAAACAGCAACAAACATCTGTCCATCCCCACAAACTTTCTCATTAATAATATGAATACAATACAAAGAATTCTCATATTAATAAAGTTGACGTAGTCTGTATTGACCTAAATTTTTAACATATACCTACATATTATGTAAAGTACTTAAATATTCTTCGTAAAAAATCAGCTTAAAGCGTTTTTAAATTTCATTTTTTGCTCAGCTTTCTCTTCTGTTAATATCCTCGAATGATGTCATTACCAGTTTGGTGGAAGCGATGTTCAACTGTAATCATTTTACAAGTTATCGTGCATATCGTAAAGCTCATTTATGAATTTGGGTAGATGAGGTTTTTTCTTAATTTTATTTTATCATATTTATAACCAAACTAAATATCAATTAATCCACTTTCCACTCTTTGCCATAGAAAAGCTTGAAGTAGACTCGACAGACATCCAAAAAGACATCCAAATGTAATTATATTATAAAACATAAGAAAGTATTTAAACTTCGGCCATAATGGCCAGTTCTTATTGGGACTAGACCCTTTTTTATATGCGCGCAGGTGTTGTATGTAATTTCAAACAAGGTATGTACTTTATAGGTTGAAAATGTCAAGCTTTTCGTACTTATTTTAATAGGGTACTTAAAACAGTAAATATTTTATTTATTTGATATATTTGACGTAATCAATTTATATTACTTACTTTCTGGAAACTACGACTGTAGGCTGTATTAGTTTATACTACATATTGGTACCGATAGTGGGAAGCTTCTTGAGTCTTGATATATCACTACGTTTCTCACTGTTTATTTATAGATATTAATTGTTGGTAAGGACATTTTGCTTATGTCGGTCAGTCATGTCAGTTAGTTCTAATTTTAAGTATTTGAAACATTTATATAAATATATATATATATATATATATATATATATAATATCGATTAAGATTAATGAACACAACAATAATTGTTAACAATCCTTAAATTTGAAACTTTTTTCAAATATAATAAACTTAGTTCTTATCCCGTATACATACGAGTATTCAATCTTACAACGTAACTTCCTAAGCCATATGACCTAGTAAAGATTTCCTTATAGAAATTCAAAATGAATATTACAAATTGCAAAGTTCAGATTTGCTATACTTATACAAAGTGTTCTAAAAGGCTTTTGATGTTTTTGTATCGACCTATTTGTGACAACTTCAGTGTACTCTTTAGATACTTGACAAAGCTTTGTATTTCGTAATCAATGGTGGAGTCAGGAGAGTGGAGACCGGGTATTGTTACGAGAGTGTCGGTGCAAACGCCGCAGTGCGACAAACTTTGGCCTTGTAGACTGCACCGGTTTGGTATTCGGCTTCATTTCAACATTATTGCAATAACGTGTGAAGGTTCTGTTTGTTTATATGAATTGGAATTGTAAATGTTGAATACATTATGAAATAATTCCTCAGTTTGTTTTCAAATTTAATATTGTGTAATAACTTTATCTCAATAAGATGTCATTTAGATATCTTGTATATCTATAATACTTTTTATAGTAAAAATATAGGTATATTAATCTTTGCTCAGGGTTTTTTTATTCGGAAAATTCTAGAAACAAGCAATATTATTTTTATCAATCTGATTAATTTATCCAATGAATAATTTGACAGCTATAAGAACCTAGTGAAATAATACTTTTTATGTTATTACTTAAGACGAATGCAAAAAACTAAACTAAAAATATAATATTTATCATTTTCTTAACACACAATGAATTTAAAGTTATAAACACCTATTTTAAAATCACTTACGTGGCAACAATCAAAAGTAAAAAAGTGCAAGCTATGTCACCCGTATCTCTTGTTATTTAATGCTTTGCATGTGCAATTATACAGTTCACACTTGGTGTATAATCACGAGACAATCACACGTTTTTGTTCATCGCGTTGCCGAGAAACAATAATACAGATCTGGGGCAAGCTTGCATTTCTGAATATTAACCATGTGAACATCTAGTACCATATGTGAGGTTATTTTCACATATGTATATATCATATTGTTATTGGATATTTATATTTAAGTATACTAGTGTCCCCGTTGACGCGTTAACAACGCGTTGCCTAGCAACGTATAAATCACATTATATAAATATGAATGTTAAGCCATGGTAGTGTGTGTAACATTTATTTTTTTAATTTAAAATTTATGCATTGTTTTAAAAATTCATAAAAATATATTAAATTAATTCATCTTGCACTCCTTCGGTATATAAACTGAAGGTGTTCCAAGTTTCATGCCCCTGTGTCCGCGTAATTTTCATAAATAGGGGTACAAAGTGTACTTTATTTCGTATTAATTAATATATAGATGAACAGCATTCATAAATTATTTATTTTTAATTTTATATTTGCTATTGCTTTAGCAACGATTGTTAGTAGAAAATCCAAATAGTCACGTTAAAGTAACAAAGATTTTATGAGGAAAATTGCAAAACATATAACCAATATATCTGCATATGTTAACTATATTTGTTTTTTTTCACAAACGCATAGAGAATAAGGATAACAGGAAACCTTATTCTCATCAATTTTACCCTTTGTCTATATATTGTTATTAGGTACTGAGAGGCTATGCTTTCAAACACTATTCCATTCCATATAAAAATTATCATTTTTGTATCACATTGAAAACATTAAATATATTCTCAACAGCACTACTAAGGCACTTAGTCCATAAAACTCTTGTTCTATGACCTAAAACATCAAAAGCTAGCTAAAAACATTGTCTCATGCATCAAAAATGCAAAACAAGCGTATAACGTTTTGTTTGGTGGTAGGAGGTTCGTCCTCCGTCTGGCTCGCGACCACTATCATGTGAAAGACGAACCGCCAAATATCTTATGATGTGTTCCGGTTCGATGGCATGTAAGCCAGGTTTTCCCCTATCCCACCCATCCTTTCCCCAAAATGTAGTGGTTCTGATAGCGGACTTCTACATTGTCCTCCCCTTCCATCTGTATCCTCTAGGTTGGCAACGCATCTACAACGCCTCTGGTGTTGTAGATATTCATGGGCGAAGGTAACCACTTACCATCAGGTGGTCCTTCTGCTCGTTTGCCATCAGTTATCCATAAAAAAAAAATAACGTAGTATAATTATGACTGTAAAGTAGAAATAACGATGCAAAAGTCGCATTACGGTATACACGAAGCCAAATGAATGCAAGTGTTGATCCGCTTTGTTAACTGGGTGAATGCTTAATACTGATTACTAATTTTATCCAATGTACAAGCTGCCCTAGCATTACTTGAATACTATTAGCATTTTCATACTGCTGCTATATGGGTTTGTTAGTTTGGCTTCTTTGTTAGCTTTGTATTTTCTTTTCTTTTGCGAGTAATAGGCCACTTAACAGAAACTCTATAGTTGAAACGTTTTAAAAATCTTGTTTTATTGATTGACATGCAATGTATCTACATACTGGAGGAAGGTTACGTAGAAAGCATGAAGACCCGGAGGGCATGTATTAATGACTGTGGATGAGGCGAAAGAGGTAAGGACCATAGCGTTTGGCGCTCCATACTCTCTGACTACCCCGATAGGGACAAAGCGTGAAGCTAAGTAAGTAAGTAAGTACATATATCTGCAACAGACAGATTACTCTTGTATTCTATAGATTTGAGTTTATAATGTCATGGCTATGACCTATCATGGCTATGTCATTAATAATTGTGACTTTTTCATACCAATCATTTATTTATCAGAATGTCATTTTTTGTTTATAAATTGTATTTTCATTATATAGCTAGCTCAAATTACTTTAATAACCGATTTTAATAATGTTTTTAAATTTTTATTTGCAATATCAAGTCTAAGAACGAAAAATATTTGAGCACTTTCATTAAACGTCTTAAAATGTTTTTATTCATACTATAACAAATCATGACATCTCGTCATATGTAACTTTTCGAATAACATTTTTAAGAGTGAACTGAAGAATAAAATTATGAATACTCGTATAATTTTAGTAGTTGTTAAAAACACCTATTTAAGACACTTCCAGCAAGCAGAAAACAAAAAAAAACCCCGCTGTTGTCAGATGCAAAACAATTAGGTATAAGAACCATATGGCCCATACTAATGTAACGCTTAACTAAAACAAATATTTACTTTACGCATCCGATGATGTACGATACGGATTTTGTGATAAAAGTAGTTTTATTACAAAGCATCTTTGTTTTCACATCCTAATTTCTAATAAACATTTAATCTTCTAGAGATTCAATTTTTACAAAGAGCCAATTTTGTAAAATGGAAAAATTGTGATTTTTAAAAGGATATTTTTATATTTTACGGTCGACTATATTTTTCCTCGTTCACAAATATAAGCAGAAAATACAACAAATGAAATGTCGCTGTTTTATTAAATTATTTTATCACTTGTACTTTTTATATAATTATTTTAATATATGTTTTCAATATATATGTGATCTTATATTACCACTAGACGAAGTCCAAGTCCAAGAACAGACGTTATTTGAAAAATTGTAAAGACAAAATATAGCATTAAACCCCGCTACCCATCGAACAACGTCTCAGCATACTTACGTATATACAAGTATATATATAATAAAAATTATGTTACGTAAAGCATTGCAGAGTGTATGCCCTGTCGCTATAGAATCAACTTGCCCTTAATGTTAGCCGACTGCAATTTGCATGCAAAAAGCACTAATACAACGACGTTACGTGTTTTCCCCGTACTCGTCAACGACGTAGATAATAATACCTTTTATATGATAATTCGTAACACATAGAAATTGCAACAATCGTTGAAGTTTGAGAAAATAACATCGAAAAATTTTTATAATTTTTTTTCTTAGCTTCACGCTGTATCCCACACATGGCTGGGTAGACAGACGGAACCAGAGAAGCTAGTGTTAAGGCACTCCGTTTCCGCCGAACCGAGACAATGCGTGCAGAGTGGCTGAACTCAATGCCGCACTTTGCCTTGTTAGCAGAGCGAGAAAATGAAAATACTAAATATTATTTAATATTTTCATTTCCTGGGAATCGAATCCACAACCTGTCGCGTTTACAGTCACACGCTTGTACCTCTACGCTACGACAGGCCTCAAATCAAATTAGTAAATTTATATTCCTTAAAAATCGTTTCGTTTCATTGAATAAAATAATTTACAAAAAATGTACTTGTACGATTTTTCTTTATTGATTTTATGCAGATCAGTGCAGCCGTTGTCAGTCCACGTTTTAATAAACAGATTGACAGATCTTAAATAAATTACGATTTAATATAAAAAAAAATATAAAACAAAATCTAAGCTATTTTTCAATTAGTGTGAACAATTTTTTTTTTTTTTTTTATTGATAACGGACGGCAAACGAGCAGAAGGACCACCTGATGGTAAGTGGTTACCTTCGCCCATAGACATCTACAACACCAGAGATGTTGTAGATGCGTTGCCAACCTAGAGGATACTGATGGAAGGGGGGACAATGTAGTAGTCCACTATCAGAACCACCACATTTTGGGGAAAGGATGGGTGGGAAAGGGGAAAATCTGGCTTACATGCCATCGAACCGGAACACATCCTAAGATATTTGGCGGTTCGTCTTTGACATGATAGTGGTCGCGAGCCAGTCGGAGGACGAACCTCTTACCACCAAAACATATATTTGTAGTTAGAAGTATTTTCCAGAACATTATAACTACTATTCAGTAGGTACCTTCAGTAATTTAGTAAATAAAGTTCTAAGCCTGAATGTCGTAGTTGAATAACAAAGTAAGCAAAGTTAGTAAACCTATAATGAGCACCTAATAGCACTATTAAACTAACTTCTTTACCTACTTTAGGGTAACAAAGAAATAACATTGACGTTAGAAGATGATACTATCGTTTCTATTTGTATAATATATCTAGTAACTATATCTATTGTCTACACTAGAAAATATTCTATACGTCGAGCCTAAAAATAAATACTCACCTTAGCACACTCATTTGCACGTTAAAAGCCGGAACAGTGCAACAACAGTATGCATATATAGATTTTTAAAATATTTTGGTTTTCTTACACAAATCCTATTGGGATAGAAATTAGGACAAATAATTTGAAAATGTCGTTTGTATATAGACAACTTGTCAATACACAAAAAAAAAAACAAAAAATGTTTCACGTACTTGATAATGAATATAACAACAACAATGTTTTAAAAAGATCTGGTGAATGATAATTTACCATTTACAGAAGTGAAAATATATTTTTTATTATTTTCCAGCAAATTTAAATAAAAATATGTATAAAAATTTTACCGAGATTATATCGCTGAGCCATTCTTTTTAATAACAAGTCGCTTTCAAGGCATCTTTTGCAATGTGACTTCTCACGAGTCAGTTCCGTTGTTTCCACGTAAAAGGTCATTTCTTAACATCTTCATTTTTTAACCTATTGTACTTTCCTTGTTAAAATTTGTATTCTGGAAACGTCTTCATCTTCTTGTAGTAATAGCTAATATTGAAATTATGTTCAGGCAAATGTAAGTGCTATTTTAAGCATATAACATCTAAAATAGCTTGCTCGTTTCCTTATTGTTCATGTCGCTAGTGAACGTCACAAACAGCACGACTCCGAATCGCTCTTATCCCTTTACTAAGGTCATCTAAATGTTTCTCGTGATGGAAAATGTTAAGATTTATAAACACTGAATTTGATACTGTTTTATTTTTTGTGTGTCAGAATTGTTATGCAAAATTGAATGTTGATATAATTTCATATTTTCATAATTAAAAAAAGAGGAATTCAAGTAAAACAGTTTAAAATTAAGTACAAAGATACTACCTTAAATATTTAAAATATTTAGCATATTTTAGTCCCAACGTTTTAATGACTTTGTGCTCGATTCTCAAGTGCAGCTTTTGGCTCGGCCACCAGTACGCGATATCTCAAAATGATCGGATAATGAAGATTAAATGAGTTATTATTTAGTAATCAACTATAATACAAGATATAATAACCGAAAAAACCGAAAAAAACCGAAAAAATATATATCAACCGAAATAATAACCGAAAAAATATATTTTTGTAAATAGACTTTGTCATTACAATAATACAGTAAGCATATATTGTATTGTAAAAGCTTCCCTAAGCTTTTGTTTCTAACTTTTTACAAAGCTATTATTAATAATCTCTCGCACGGAACTGACTCTCTATAACTATTGATAAAGCACCGTAAACACAAAGTATGCCGTAGGAAATACGGGAACGACTCTACGTCACGCGCGGCACGGATGAATGCCATCGCAGCGGTCTAATCGACATTTATACTATAAATTATTGGAACAATTTACATTCTATTTGATTTTATCTAGCATAGCTTTGTAAAAGAGAAGTTTGTGTTAAACAATAGTTTTTAAAATGCTTTTATACAAATTACAATGACTATTACTACTAATAACAAATACCGAAAATAGCGATAATTCGGGGGAGGTTTACGCGGTAGGTGGGACAGGACGATAACTGCGCAACTGGAATTCCCGTAAGATTGGGTATAATTTTGCATATAAATACATATTTCATACATTCATAAATATACGTAAAACAAAATAAATTATTCATTCATTCCGCGTGACAAGTCCGACATATTCTACAGTTGTTAATCAAAAGGTTATGTGATGCTCAAGCAAAAGTCGAAAAAGTCGAAAACCGGGTTTTCGTCAGACAGGGTAACTTTAGTCGGAACATTATAAGAAAAATGATGAATGGACAGTATCTACGTGCCATTTCCCTTCGTTCTCTTGCCATTTCCCTTTCCGAACTGTGCCTGGACATTAATTTCAATTAGATTTGAAAATAAAGTAATATTCCCAAAATTTGTGTAATATGACATTTGTGTAGTATAAATTTAATCTTAAAATAAAATAAATATTAACCTTAAAACTACCACAGCTATTGTTTTGTTAAGGAAACGAAATACGTAAAATTTTATTGTATAGAGAACCAAAACGTTAACCGACCAACTACAATAGACGCCGACCATAATCGGATGATCATTATTGTCACAGCTACTATCGTTTTTAGTTTTTATAAAAATAAAAATCATTCGTATAAATCAATAAGCAATAAGATTTTATAAAGTTGGTATAATATTATATTTTATTAGCTTAACTCTTTTATGCGTAAAAGGGTAGCTAAAGAGAAAGGCACAATGTCCTCATAATTTTACTTACTGTATAGAAAAAAAATAAGCTACAACTGTTGTTATGTTGGATTATGGCGGAAAGGAGGGGCTTTTGTAAACATGCTTTTACAAAAGGTTTTCTGTTTTGAAGGTACAATTGTAAACTAATATTATATCAATATTCGAATATTTTGACAATAAACATTTACCTAAATATTATTATGAAAAACTGCAGATAGACTATTTGTTTAGATTTTGGGTTATTATTTATTTTTTTATATATAAAAAAAATTGTTATCAATTATTATTTAAAATTGTAAAAATTTGATATATCTCATCAAAACAAATTGTCCCTAGAAATACGTAAGACAATTTAAATATTACCTTTTTATCAGTAACTCTATGGGGTAGAACAATATTGATTTATCCTTTTCTAGGCAACGGGCGATGACCTTTGCGACAGCTAGGATTATCATTTCAAACATTAACATCAGCTCAAGTATTTCATATTTAAATGTCAAATACTTGATTGATGCTAAGTTCGATTTATTAACAAAATTAAATTGGCTAGTTATTCCTATTTCTTTGGAACGAAAGTTTTGATAGCGCTAGTTTTGGCGAAATATATCTCATGGTATCCATATATTAATAGGTGAAAATAGATCTTTTGAAATTTATGTGGACGAAGTAGTATAAAATTTGGCACATTTAAAATTTATATGGAGAAAAAATGCATAACCTAAATTTTTTTGCAATTATTAAATTGAAATATATTAAATTAGTATATTAAATATTACATATTAGAATGTGATTGCATACACTTTTGTGTAAATGGCATAATACATACATATTTTACGGGTCACGGAGCCACACAGTTTTTTATTCAACATGGAGGGAAGTTCATGCTTAATGTAAACACACACACATGACATTACACATCCACCTACGCATTAATACACACCCACATCTCTACAGTTTTTAATCAATATCACTAAGTAATTACATCAAGTTGTAACTCTATTCCAAAAATAAATTAATGCCTGCGCAATTTAAAAATTGTTTTATTTAACTTTTTTTAATAACTATTTTATTCTACCTATCTATCCTTTTAAGGCGACAGAAGCATTCACGATTTTTTTGTTATTTTCTGTAAACATATATAATGTTTTTTTTATCCGACTCCAAAAAAGGAATAGCTTATTCGATTATATTTTTTTATATATATGATAGCTAGTATTCCTAAAATGTTCCCATTCAAATTTAGTTAATATATGACGAGTAGTTTTTGAGTTATTCGTAATAATTGTACCATATTAATACATTTTCTTAGTAGTCTTTTTTTTTGTTAAAATCTGAATAATATTATAATATAACCAAATACGAACTCTTTACGCAATTATTTTTAAGAATTATTTAAATCAGTTACGTGATATTTAATTAAGTGAATGGGCAGCGACTTGAACAACCAGTTTCTAATTAGTCAAGTGTTTGAAAGAAATAATGCATTTTGTTAAACTTTTTTTGCCACCAAGTTACTCAGTAATAATACACATGTAAAAACCTTGGAGAAGCCATAGAAAGCAAAATGTTCACCACCTTGTCTCTGCTGCTAAGACAGGACAAGAAATTTCATTATTATTAGATTACCCGTTAAGAAAGTAACTTAATAAATTAAACGCTTACAAGAATTAATAGGACATGTCCAGACTATGTAAATTGTTTTCTAAGCCTCTTTTAAAAAAGACTACTTAGTACTTAATACATTTTACAAGAAAGTCGATCAATCATGGAGAAAATTTAGGGACTTGGGTGTTTGGTTTGGTATTTACCAAAATTTAAACAACTTGGAAAAGTTATTAAACATATATCTTACTTACTATGATTATAGGTATAAGCGTTAAATAATAACCACTATATACCTCATTAAAATTTACCATTTTATGAACCGATCGAGCAAATGATTAGCTAGACCATGGTGTGCGAATAGAGTAACAATAAATTGTTTCATTCAACTGTATGTGACCATTGATTATTTTATAAAAGGCCATCAGTTCATATAATGTTCCATTCATTTCATAAAATGGCGAATTCAATAATATGACCACTACATATATGAATACTCTTAGTTCAACTGCTTATAGCACAGCCGAGTCGTATTTTTTTTCGTTTAGGAAGTAACTATGTATTTAATGCTGTATTTATAATATATTCATTGTATTATTACTTTGTTATATTTTAAAGACAAAAAAGTATTCTGTAAGTCTGTTTGGTGGTAGGAGGTTCGTCCTCCGTCTGGCTCGCGACCACTATCATGTCAAAGACGAACCGCCAAATATCTTATGATGTGTTCCGGTTCGATGGCATGCAAGCCAGGTTTTCCCCTATCCCACCCCATCCTTTCCCCAGAATGTGATTGTTCCGATAGCGAACTACTGCATTATCCTCCCCTTCCATCTGTATCGTCTAGGTATTCAACGCATTTATAACACCTCTGGTGTTGTAGATGTCTATGGGCGAAGGTATCCACTTACCATCAGGTGGTCCTTCTGCTCGTTTGCCATCCGATATATATATATATAAAAAAAAAAAAAAACAATCACTTATTTACTATTATTTTCACATACATTCTCAACAGTAACACTTAAGTTTATATGTTTCATGTCATTATAAGCTTAGGTTATTTAACTAAAGTGGAAAATATTTGTATCTTTTAGCATTCTATTCATATAGATGGTAAAAGGAAATAAAACTGCAAGAAAAAAGTATATTAACAACAAAATGATCAAAAAACTTAAACCTCTTGTATCGCTAAGTACTTTATTACGGCGACCCGCAAAAAAAGGCTTTCATCTTATACCTTCAATTTGTTCGGACCCCCGAGCGCTTATTCAAATAATTTTATTGTGCTTTTCATGCATGGATCTGCAAATACTGTTATTCATATAAAGTAATTTTTAAATTGTCAAGTAGGCATTAAAAATTCGTAGACACTACGTTCAGAAACGTGCATAGATTAACAAATTAAAGAAAATTTATTGCCCCCACACACACACACACACACACACACACAATGTGTTTAAAAATTGTATATTATATTAAATTTACAAATTGTACATAAGAAGTGTATTTTTATATTCTATGGATTAGTTATTATTAGGGTAGAGGTCAAATATTAAATTAATTGATTCTTTGTTTTGGCAAAAAAGGGATCGAAGAAATCAACGCCGCGGCGTATCTAGCAAAGCTGAGAGGTTTATATTATATTATTAATATGTATAGCTAATTAAGTTTATTCAAGGCTATGTTTAGAAATAATAATAAAAAAATAATATAAGAAATCTTTGCACGAGTATTAGAAACCATAATAATTAATTAATTGTAGAATCGTTGCTTATATCTGTGCGTATTCCAAAAATCCAGAATGGCGTCAAACAGGGAGAAATGGCGTAGAATCGTACGGAGAGCTGTACCTGTCCCCTCGGGGTATACATGTTGACCACGACCACTCTGCCAAGAGTGATACGAAGAAGAAGAAGAATCCAAAAAGCTTGGATTTAATTTAAAAATGTAATTCTCAATTACTACGAATAGTTATTTAGACGTTTTAAGTGACCAAAGAAGTTAAAAAGTTTGGGTTGTTAAGTTATTTTAAAACTTTTAGAACTTATGCTCGAATTCAAAACATTTTGTCTTAGCTCACCGTTAGTCACTGACCTAAGGTTAGGACGTGCATACAAAGCTATTTCTTTTGTTTTACAGTTGGGTGGCGACTCAAAATAACGTTTTTTTTAACTATGATAATATATCTATATTAGAAACTAATTATGTTTCCATATAGAGGCCGTATAGGATAAAGCGTGAAGTTAAAGAAGAAGGTAATATTCCTTACTTATTTTTAATCCTTGTAGTAGGTAACTCTAATCCCCAGTATAAAGTGTGCAGACACAGTTGTTAATATCATTATTGCATTAAATGGTGCAACAATTATATTCGTACTTAATAGGGAAAGTAAATATTCATAGTTAAGTGAACTTGAGGTCATAATTACTAGTGCATTATTTATTTAAATTGCACTTAAGCGTGTCGATTATAGTGAACGGATAAGTTCGTTAGTATTAAGTTAAATTAATTATTATTAAATATTTGTTTTTGATACAAAAAATCAACATTTCAATAAAATATTAAATATTGAAAGATTATCACCGCTAGTTTACCATTTACGTATGTTTCCGGATCTGAATCAAGAAACAAACTACGGATGTTTACCATCAATTCGTTCGTTAGCTCAAAATTGAACTCGCATGTCCTCCTTTTGGCATAAACTTGTCATAACGTCAAAACCGGGGCAGAGTAAACCTTGTTTTATCAATATTTGATTCCGAGAGTCAATATGCTGTCTATCGTCTTAGTACACGTACAATTCTTTCCATGTATATTTGGATTCATACGATCGTTATTTATACATAATTATAAGTAATAGGTTTTTAGCTAGGTTAGGTTTACAATTTTGTTAATAACAATTAAAATCTGCCACTATTAATCCATTGAATTGAATTGAATCCGAGTTTTTTTATTGAATTTCGCCTTGTATAAACAACAATCGACTTATTATTAAATTTTCTTTGTTTACTTCACATAATACAAAAAATCTTGAAATATTTAAAAAGTTGTTGATATTACAATAATTACTCTAAAGTATTACTAGCTTATTAATTAAAAACTCAGTTATATAGTACTAGCATTGTAAATTAGATACTATTTACTGGTATACCTGAACTACGTCAACTGCAATAAGCAAAGTGCGAACTGCCTTTATCCCAGGATAATGAAACCGTATTACATTTGTAGTAATGAATACTTTTACGAGTAAGTGTACAGATAAAAACATTTTTACAAAGTAGCATTTAATTCGCTCTGTATATGTTACATTGAATCTCTGTATAACAATTTAGTGCCTAGTACTGAACTAGTCATTATTGTAATATTTATTTTTTTTTTTTTTGGTTCACGCTGTATCCCGCACATAGCATGGAAGGCAGAGGGAACATGAAAACATTTCTGTTCTACAATTTCCGCCGAATTGAGACATTACGTGCTGAATTGTGGAACTCAACGCCGCGCCCTGCCTTGTGATATGTCATTGAATATCTATATACCAATTTAGTGTCTAGTACTGAACCAGTTATTATTATAACATGTATACAAGTATTCAAATTACTGTACTAAATTACTAGTTACCGCCAAATTTAATATTTATAACTTATAGTCACAGAGTAGCAACAGGCGTGATAAAGTGATTTTTACAAAGCGGCCGTTAAAAGATCTAGTTCAATATAACTGTTCCTTTATTAATATTTTTCTAGCTTAAAAAATATTTCTTTATAGCGATGTGACCGCAATAACGTAGAAATGTCTGAAACATCTAGTGCACTGAAATAGAAAACGGCGTGCCAGAACTCAGTGCTTTAGCATTTTAATTATTAATTAGTAATATTATTCACAAAAACTTTAAAATAAGTATATATTTGTTATTCTAACCTTATTGGTTTGAGTCTATACTATAGTATTTATTAAATATAGAACTTAATAGATATTATAATTTTTTAATGGCCTGATTTTGAGATAACAGGCGTAAAATGTTCTGCCAGTGTTCCGTACATTATATAAATATAAATTATAATAACCGACAAATTTGACAAAATAAAAAAGACACAGATAAGTACAAAAATAATAAGTCAATAAAAGAGGTTATTCTAAACGAATCAACTGCATCAGTTATTGTGCAGTTCTAAATAACATTTAAAGCCGAAAACTTACAACTAGGACAATTTGAGTGCATTATTTGATATTAGTTCATGTTTTATTTTTGCATGCTTTGATATTGGTTGTAGCGTTCGTCATAAGCATATTGTATGTTAGTTTGGTTAAGTTCGCTAAGCATTTGTTTGTACCTATACGTTACATGAACGTCAGGTTTGTAACGGAATAAAGGCAAATAATTAATTCGTGCAGAGTCGTCATTAGACCTTTGTTATGTTTTTAATTAAGCGTTGTGCAACGTTAGCATCAAGTGACATTTTGTTTTATTACCTGTGTCCGTAAAAATGTCGGTGTATTTAACGTTCCGTTTAATTTATAGAAGTCACTCTGTAAAAAAAGAAATCCAAATTGAATGTTTATTTTATATTCATAATATTCGTAGACGATACGCCTTACTGTCTCGCAGCGTTTTTTCGCCATAGTCAGTTTTTCAGATTATAGAATATCTTATTAAAACAAGTAACAGTTTCAATGAAAATGAAAATTGGTATTCTAAAATGTAATTATACGTACCTCTTGATAGAAGACTCGTTTGGAATTGTACGTGAGGTTGTACTGTTGATCGGCCACCATCAGCAATATAGTGAAGGGTAAGAGGAAGGCAGCAGCCGCAAGAAACGCCACACATCTCCCCAGTCTCATAGCACTTACATTTCTTCGACCCATTTTGTTCTTAATGTTCCACTACACGAGTACACTCTCACTTAACGCCAAATAGTGAATATCTTTGTTCTCACATTTTAGTTATTTAAGATTATCTGTGGTAATTAACATTATAGTACCTGTGTCAATTATTTTTTATGGAGCGAAATAAGAATAAAACTCTAATTGGAAAATTACGAGAATGATTACTGTCAATTGTTTTATACGAGCTCATTATTTTTTTAGTACGAATGTAAGAATAATTTTTAAATAACCGTTATTATTATGAATTCAATTATCGTTTAAAAAATCTGTCAAAGATAAAATTTACAAGAAATTATTAGTTTATGATGGTATAAATTATTGAGAGCAACTGTATTGAAAATAAGAAAGGAAAAAAGGGAATTTAATATGAAAACATTCAATAATGCGTTCATTACTAGCTGCGAACATCTGCATCTACCACACTAAAAAATCTAATGAAGTATAAATTATTAAGGAAATAATGGGATTCACTTGCACGAACGAGTGGCGAAATGGCTTTAATATCGAAAACCAATTTTCTTGTGAACGTGAAGGCTATCTTTTGAAAATTAAATTGCATGGCCGAAGCATTTCTCGGCTGATGAGTTTTTTCTCAATCTTGTAAGAAAAGAAGAATAGTCTATTATTAATTTTTAAATTTAATTGTTAATTAAATTAAGTGTCGGCTCAACGACGTAGGTACTTTGTTCGCAAGTTATTTATTTCCTTAAAGTGGCGAAGGGTTAAAGTTTTATAAAGATAACCCGGTATATATAAGGAAGCCGGTATATATAAGGAAGCCAGTATATATAGGTAAGTCTGCATAGAACGACCTGGACGAAAATATTATATAAATTCATGGTATAGGATTTTTTAGCAATTTTTTAGCGATCTTTTTTGATGTCCTTAATTTGCTGGCAAATCCGCCACTATTTTATTGTACAATACAAAAGGTAAGCCGATGAGAATCGTGTTATTTGGACGTTTCGCCACTGGCAAAACTTTCGCGTGTGCCATTCAAATTTTAACTCCACGAGAAATAAATAACAAAAACTGACTAGCCTTGGTTAGTCGACGAAGTTTAAGAATAAATAGATGCATATGAAGATTAAAAATGACGATGAAAAAAGAATGATTGACTGACTTTTTTTTATTTATATCTATATTATCTTTATTGCAATCGAAATTGTATTGTGCGACAATTTTCTAGCAATATATTATTATTTTATTTTAGTTCTAATGGTTTAATATTCTAGTATTACTAATAGATACTATATGCAATCTCGTCACGACCCTAGGTCACGTGTAATTATATTTCAATTCTACATCTGATTTCAGGCTGTATGTGGTATTTTCCTTATTTCTCATATAAGCGTATATACCTATTATTAAGATATTAATTTACCGATATTATTCATTAATAATAAATATAATATTATATAATATTTGTAAATAATATACAAAAAATACCAACTTGATACAGACACAATGTTCATTTTAACGCTATCGTGGCGCAATTAAAATATGTAATTATTAGATGCAACAGTTGCGTATTTATATTTATTAAATCTATACACGAATTCTATATATTATTGTATTCTGTCATGGTAAACAGGTGCGGCGTTAGGTTACGCCATTGAGCTTAAAGTATTCAGCGTTTCTAAATTGGTGACAATTATTTATCACCAGTTGTTCTCTTCCTATATCATAAAATCGGATGTGTTAAAATATATGGTAAATACATTATTTTGTTACTAATACTGTCGAAATACCGTAACAAAAAAATGAGCTGATTTCTATATAAATAATAAAAACAATTATAATAATTCAAACAATTTCGGGAAATAATGTATATAGTATTGTTATATATTGTTCATACGTGAGCAACGCACTAATGAGTTTATCGCGAAATTTCATACAAATTTATCGTATGAAAATCATTAAAAAATTACGTAAGCACTACATGATTGTATTTTTTTTTTTTTTTTGACACTCCCACATTCTACCTGATGTGCCCCCGCGATTTGATACGGGCGACACAACTGTTTGTCATATTTAATTGTGTAAATTATATTTATATAGTTATATAATTACAGTTATATTTATATAATTACAGTTATATTTTTTTTGTATCAATTTATATAATTTTACTTATTAGATATATTACTACTTAGTTAAAATGAGATACATGATTGTATTGTAATAGGTCAGTTGCTCACCACTCACCGGTAGCGCATTGGCACGGCGTATCTTTAACATGCCAAGTGTTCTAATACTGGTTTGTCACGTTTTATTTTGGCAGAGTCGACTTTGTTACACTCTTGTAATTGTGCAATAAACTTTTATTTTCAAGTCTAGATATAAATAATATTTAAATAAGTAATTGACAAGGACAATTTCTACAGTTAGTTTAGTCTTCGCCAGTGAATCTCCTACTCAATGTATTATGTTCATTTTAAAGGTTAAACTTAATTCTATACATACATATTCCTAATATTTATAACAATGCAAAAATTATCAAGAAATAAGAAGATAGATGGATTAATATTTGATACTCTTAAACGCAAAAACTACTGTACGAGCTTAAAAACTTTACAGCAAAATAATTTATTCATAATAATACAAACTACAATTTATATGATTTTGTATTTGGCTGTAATATATGTATAGGTATCTTTTCCTGTATATTAATATGTATTACTCACTTAGTCACAATGTTGACTGTTGTATATGTCAACCCCAGCATGATAAACCAGTGCATAAGGAAAACAAAATATCTTAAGAATAATTAATTGCCAATGTTTCCATACATTATGATATATTAAACTTCAACTTCACACTGTATCCCGCATATAACAGAGTAGGCAGAGGGAACCAGAGAACCTAGTGTTAAGACACTCCACTCTCTTTTAACAATTCCGTTCCCCACTTTCCGCCGAATTGAGGCACTGCGTGTTGAGTACCACACCACCAGTTACACAACGCTGCGCTTTGCCTTGTTACGAAACCCAAGAAATGAAAATACTAAATTTTACATTTAATGGAGTGGGAATCGAACCCACAACCTGTCGCGTTTACAGTCGCACGCTTGTGTCTCTGCGCCATGATAGGCGTTATGATATATTAATATAGTAGGATATATTATATTAAAAGTAGTCTTTAACATTTGTATTTCTAATAAGTAACAACTGAATATAATAGATATGGGATCAAGACCACTTGTTGCATTGTGTATAATTATTTATAATATGTTTTTTTGCTCTCATTATGTTCCTGCTTACGATAGGCTATCATCAAATAGCTGAAAAGTGAATAAGGAAGTGTGTTATTGATACAGATGATCTTTATATTTTGATATAACTTGAACAGGGATTCCAGACTTATAAAAAGAAATAGGTAGAATAACCTTCTAAATGGAAGAATCTAAATTGATGCAATACACAGCTAATTCAGTTATCAAGCCAATTAGATAATATTGAAGTGGCCTAAAAATAGAATTTTAAACTCAATGGCGAATGTATAGCGTAAACGGGTATTTTATGAATTGTACATACAATATGTATGAATTTATTGATGCTATTCAAATGTGGAACTAGACAATAAAAGAAAATTATCTTAATCCTACAATGTAAACTTTCCGCTATCATTTTATGGTGTTTCTTGTAAAATATGATGGTAAAACTAAACGTCGATATAAGTTTACCTCAGCTTAATGTACGAACGATTTTGAACCGTCAGTAATCGTTGGTAATATTAATTACAGTACTAATAAGCGATATCATATGCACTTGTTTTAGATTGATCACTTTGAGGTCTTTACGGCAAAAGTAACTGGGCTTATGAGAAAGGTTCGCTGGCTGGTTCGGGTGCACTATTGATTCTTTGAAGAATCCTAAAATAAAGAACCTAATTTTTAGGTTATTGACCTGTAAAAGTTCTAATTCAAAAAATACAACCCTTATACACATGATAAAGTTAGGTAGATACTTTTGTATTCACGCGTTTTCCGAAGGTAGAAAGCTATTTTATAGAAAGAAGTCACTTTGTTCTCTTTATTCCATAATTAAAATATATTTAAAAAATGATTCATGGTAGGGGTGGAACCCAGACCTGCTCTTTGTGTAGACTGAAGATACACATCAATATACTTATATATAAAAGGCTCTGTTACTCACCAAGTGATTGACAATGCACAAGCCAAACTACGAATAAAAAATAGCATGTAGGGATCCTTGGAGATTGTAGAAGCACTAAAAATGGATATCCTAAATTGCCACGGGAACGGGATATTACGTTTTGTTATTAAAACTACTGAAATAGAAAGTATGATAAGAGCCGTATGTCAACACAAAAGAAGTTGCAAGTGCCATTTAGTATATTTAAAATATAATTTTGTCCCCCGAGCTGGATTTCAACCCGCACCCGTCGCGTTCAGTCAGGCAAATCGCGATTGCACCACGATAGCATCAACTATTCACGCTCTATTTATCAAAATCGAGTCAATAGGGGCGTAGCATATTATATTTGTGTTGGATTGTATGCAATAGTAATAATGCATGTTCACATACAAAATACGTGGTGAAATGAAATTTATGCAATTTATTTACAAAAATATATTATAATGATAAGAAAACATTTATTAATTGATTGTTGACATTATGCGCAGTAAAACATTTTGTGACTGTATATGCTACGGTAATGGGTCGATTCCCACTGGGGGGAATGACTATATTCACATTATTTTCACTTTCCCTTTCTGGTAATTCAAGACGCGGTGTTGAGTTCCATCACTTGAATTCGTGGGGAAAGCGAAGAACAGAGTGTCTTGATACAACGACTAGACTGGCGATAACTTCATGGGGTTAAAAGACGCAAAAGAAACGCAACTGAAGCTGTTGTTTTATTTAATTTCTTATATACTAGTTTAAAATTGCCAATTTCTTTTTATCACTGTTTTTTTAATGATAATATTTGAGTACATGAGTTACAGTAAACTGCACGACAATTTTCTCTCATCAATTTCTTAATTGCGATTATAACAGTAAAAGCCTTATTGGATGACATCTTCTACAGTTATAAAATGTAACCAAGTTATGTAACGTTACTGTTAGCCATTAAGAAATAACAGTTAAGGTAATTAGTAAAGTGTTTTTCATATTATAATTCGTTTACTATTAAATGAGAAACCGCTGTAATTGTAACTTGAAATTCTGTTTAAAGAATTGGTTTTTATATAAAGAATACGCCTTGTCTTGTGGCTTTGACAAAATGTAGTGACAAATTGTATAAAACATTAATTAAATTGTTAATTTTAGTAATCCATACATACAATTACTATTTTTTTAATCATAACGTCTTGAATACTACTTTTGACATCATATCTGATTTTGTGAGCAAATTGTTTTGTGATTTTTAAGAACTAGCTTTGTTATTGTCCATTTAAGGTCTAATTTATCTATTCATTTTCTTCTTTTAACACGAAATACATTTTTTTTATTCTGAACAATATAGCAATAAGATTCTCAATATTTATACTGGTTACGTCTGGCAAATGTTTTAGAAATATAAAGTTTTAAAAATAAACAGCAGCATTTACCTACTGAGTTTTGTTTTTAAACATATGACAAAATGAATGTCTCGTTAGGTTAAATTCATTAAGCGCTTCATAAATTTTAATATATATAATAAGGAACGAAACAACAAACCATTTTATTTTACGACCAGCCTCCATTGGACAAAAGCTTAATTATTAACATCAATTGTTAAAGCTAATAGGAATCTATTTTAAAATAATGTTTCAGGGGTCTTGACCACGAATTTTACTCAAAAATCAAGATCATATTCAATATCAAAGATATATTTAGCATCATCAGATTAAGGTAAATTTGTAACTACATGGTCTATATTAATTAATAGATCATGTCGACCACTCATCGGATCCCTTTATTTTAAGATAAGAAAATAATGTATTGTAAATTATATAATTGTTTGGTGGTAGGAGGTTCGTCCTCCGTCTGGCTCGCGACCACTATCATGTCAAAGACGAACCGCCAAATATCTTATGATGTGTTCCGGTTCGATGGCATGTAAGCCAGGTTTTCCCCTTTCCCACCCATCCTTTCCCCAAAATGTGGTGGTTCCGATAGCGGACTACTACATTATCCTCCCTTTCCATCTGTATCCTCTAGGTTGGCAACGCATCTAGTACATCTCTTGTGTTGTAGATAAAAAAAAAAATAATTGATTAGTGACAGATAAGTAAGCCTAAATAAGCAAATGGTTCGTATTCTAATTCTTTGATTACATATAACGGGTTTTTAATAAACCATGTAATACTACGTACGCACGCGATCTCTTTCTTTTCTAATAAAGAAGAGGTTCTCAATTCATTGCATAACTTTTTATTCAGTGTACCAATTTAGATGACTCCTTTTTTATATGATAGAGCTTCCGATGTACTCCCGTTTAAATGAAGTTTAGATCTGACGAATAGTTTTGGTGTATTCATAATTACTAGTGCCCCCGTAGAAGCGTTAACGACGCGTTGCCTAGCAACGAATATGTATACTTTATATACATGGATGTCAAACCATGATAGTGAGTGTAACATTTATTAATTAAATATTTTTTATGCATCATATTATAAATATATTATCATTCTGCACTTCTTAGCTATATAAACTATAAGTGAGCGAAATTTCAAGCTCCTCTGTCCGCATAATTTTTGTATAAAGAGGTATAAAGTTTTTGCTTCACGGATTAACATATAAATATTACTTTTGCATATCACTGTTCTGTTTGATTTCAAGATTTAATTCCTCAAAATAGAGACTACTATTCATTTTCACAACATATAACTACTTTAATTAACAGTAACTCTAGATTATTACCCTTATTTTCAGGAATATAAATATGTTTTTATTTCATTGCCACATTTATACTGCGACCATCGTAATTAATGTCAAACTTCGAGTTATTTGGTTCACAAAACGCATCTGTTTTTGTCTTCATATATCCCTATTTGAGATGTAAGCAAAAAGTTTGAACTTGAATTGATATTGACCATGACTTTCCAAATATTTTAGTAACATTGCGTGTTAGTTCAGCGTGTTTGGCGATTGAATCAACGTCATGGTTTAAACCGAGTAAAAATATAAAGGCGTAGAAGATGTAAATATTACTATAAGTGATATTTATGATATTTATATCGACAACTATAGTGTTTATACTGTTATTTTAAAACCACAAAACGGTAACGTTTCTCCTTTAATATGTCGCAAAAATTTTATCTCTAATTATTTCGTATCTAATGTCCACTTCATAACAGTTGTTTGAATTTATGTAAACGCATACCTAATTACCAATCATATATCAGCCGGGTACTTTTTATTTTTAAAACGAGCTAGTCTTTGGACTATGCGTTGAAACATTCTGTGGAAAATTTACTTTTAACAAAAAATTATTAAAATTTTAACAAAAAAATAAAAATGCACTAAAAAATAGAATTATGTCGAATACCAAAACTTAAATGGGACCACATCATCATTACAAAAATTGACTAACCAAGTAAAAAATTATGCGGACACATAAAAAATACAGTCGAATTGATAACCTCTTTTCTTTTAAAACGGTGAAAATAGATTTTTACGTTCGCCAATTATGCGAAATCCATTGAACGTATCGATATGAGAATGTGACTATTCGACGCGGAATGATCTGAAGATGGTTATATGCTATCTATTTTTCAAATTTCATTTATCCTTTGCCCTTTTATTTCTAAACTAAATTAAGTAAACGTTTACTCTGCCATTATTGAATTATTTGTTTTAGTGGTTGTTATAGTAACAATTGCGAATAGTAAGTCATTTATTTATTTTTATGTGAATAACCAAAATTTTGTATACAATATGTATATATTTTTTTTTTGTACTTTTATTTTATCACTAGCTTTCCGCCCGCGGCTTCGCCCGCGTGGAATTCGGTTATATCGCGCGACGTGCCGTAGCCTGTAGCCTGTAGTAGCCTGTAGTCGTTCCCAAGGTCCAGACTATTTGTCAAAAAAAAATTATAAAAAATAAAAATATTTTTTTTATAAAACTTTTTTCGCGCCTTTCCCAAGATTAGTTCAACCTTCATACCGAATTTCATCAAAATCGGTTCAGAGGTTTAGGCGTGAAAGCGTAACCGACAGACAGAGTAACTTTCGCATTTATAATATAAGTAAGGATTTGTGGCAATCAAACTGTAAACCGAACATGGCTTAATAATATACCAAATTAATTTGAAAAATCTTATTCGCACTTATATTTTAAATGAAAAATTGTGTGTGTCATCATGTTGCACCGATGCAATGTTATGATTTTTTTAAGTGATGATAGTTTTTTTTTTATCATGTTGCACCGATGCAATGTTATGATTTTTTTAAGTGATGATAGTTAGACGACGGTAGAGTTCAGAGAGTTTAGACAACCTTTTGAATATTAATTTACTATTTTCCCATTGACAACACGGGCGAAGCCGCGGGTAATAGCTAGTCATATATAAAAAAGTTTTTTCAAGGTTTAACGCAGCTATAGGTGACACCGAAGGGCTGGCGGCCTTTGCTTATAATATATTATTCAAATTCTCTATCTATTGCATTGTAAATTTTTTATTTGACCCGAATTTTATCTAGCGCAAGAGAAACTTGGAAGCAGCAGAAGTCGAAGGCTTTGCGATACGCAATTGCGAAAGTACATAAAACAAGGCAAATGACTAGGTGATTGATCGCCGCGCGAGATTCTCGGAAGTTTGAGATGTGAGTAATTCGAGATTTTTTTGTTGAGACAAAATTGTTAACGGATGAAATAAAAAGTGGAATACTAACATTTTTCTGGAAACATTCCAAGGTTTCCGGCTGTCAGTTGAGCTACATTCAAGTACGTATTGTGTCGTGTGGAGGGAGACCCGAAAGAACAACAAAATTTATTCACTGTTATGTAAAGAAATAAAGCTTTTATTTTGATAATAAATTGATAGTTAAAAAAACTATTGACATATTTACAAAAATAAACCAGAGATGGAAAATGAAAATATTATGTCATACACAAGGAATTTTATTCATAAGAATAAATTATTGATGCTCATAAATTGAATGAAAATGAAGCAATCCAAAATACACACCAAATATATGTTCAGGTCAGTGGGTGCAGTAATAAATCTAGTTGAAGATTAATTTGTGAAATACCATTAAGACGAACAAACTGTTTTGCAATGTAAATGGTTCTCCACTTTAAATTTAAACTTTACCATAATTCATATCGGTGTGCGGGAGACTTTGCTTTACGACGTCTAAATACTCAACAAGCAATAATAGGTATAGGAATCTTTAAGACGAACTAATACTACCAATATTGAACGTTTTAACGCCAAAAGCATCATTGAACCTAGTGTCAAGACACTCCGTTCTTCCCAACAACACATTTCACCGAGTGGGTTATGATTATATTTCAATTATTTTCCCCACTGCGTCAGAATGGTCTCCTATGGATATTTCTTTATACATTCGAAAATTTCTACTTGCATACAAGAAAAAAATAAATAAAAACCGTACAAAAAGATCACTGACGCCTTAAAAACTCAAAACGAAATATGGATCTGCAATTTGTGAATCATCTATACTTTATTTAACGGTTATAATGGTTTCATGCCCATAATGATCTATAAATTCTTACGGTATCAGATTAATAAGACTATACAAAATTTCTCTTCTCTTTTTTTAAAGTAATGTAAGAATTGTCGGTTCTAGGAGAGTTTCTTTCTTAGAGATTTAAATGTTTTATTTATGTTGTAAGAGTGTATAAAAATATATATCAATATTCCAAAAATTTATTTAGGAAAAGCAGGCACCATTTTATATTTTTTTACTAGTTCGTTGATGTAAAGATATTTGAGTGACGACTATCAGTCCTATGTCTTGATAAAAAAATATTACTTTTAAATGTTTATCCTTTGAACACGTGAAAATAAGTATACTCATATTATTAATTTTACTTTAGTAATATAATAAAATTTATATCTTAATATGTGGTAAAATAAAGACATAAAAGTCATAAGACTAGTAAGATCATAAGTAATATTTACGTCGTCTAGAACATAGTGGAATTAGCCAAACATCTTAAAGATCAAAGTGCGTACATTTTTTTTTTTATGGATAAAGGATGGCAAACGAGCAGAAGGACCACCTGATGGTAAGTGGTTACCTTCGCCCATGAACCTCTACAACACCAGAGATGTTGTATGCGTTGCCAACCTAGAGGATATAGATGGAAGGGGAGGACAATGTAGTAGTCCGCTATCGGAACCACCACATTTTGGGGAAAGGATAGGTGGGAGAGGGGAAAACCTGGCTTAGATGCCATCGAACCGGAACACATCATAAGATATTTGGCGGTTCGTCTTTGACATGATAGTGGTCGCGAGCCAGACGGAGGACGAACCTCCTACCACCATACAAACATACAATGCAATGTTTCAACACACAATTTATAAATTTTACTCAATTAATATAACATGTTTGTTGTTCTGTTCACGCCAACAAAACTACTTGTAGAGGGTACAGTAATCCTTACTAATATTATAAATGTGAAAGTAACTCTGTCTGTCTGTCTGTTACGCTTTCACGCCTAAACCACTGAACCGATTTTGATGAAATTCGGTTTAAAGATAGCACTGAACTAGGGAAAGGACATAGTATACTTTTTATGGTGAAAAAAAGGGTGGAAGAGGTTGAAATAGGGGATAAAAGTTTGAATGGAAGTTCCTTATTGTCAAACATAAAATCATGTAAGATTGTTCAATTGTTTACAACTTTCACACCTAAACCACTTAACCAATTTTGACAAATAGTCTAAACCTTCGGAAAGACTATAGGCTACTCCTTACCATGTCGCGCGATATAACCGAGTTCCACGCGGGCGAAGCCGCGGGCGGAAAGCTAGTGTGCACATAAATTATTGTGAATTAATTATATTAATTGCTGTATACTTTGCGTAATGTCACATGTAAAGACAATTTTGCATTGAAATTTTGATTTATCCTATTTTTCAAGATAGCACAAAACAAAACTTATCAACTTTTTTTTTTGTACTCTTGAAAGGAATGTAGTATGATCAACAGAAAGCTAATAATTTTTTTGGATTTTTGTAAACCATATAACACTTAAAACGTGTAATTCGATTTTCAATTGAAAATTGCAGTACCGTAACAGTAAACTGTCCTGCTCTTGGCTGAATAGTGAAACATACACTACTTTAAGTTGTTTTTCATTATGTATAGCCACTTCATAATTGTACCTATTCGAATAATAACGTACTGACAGATAATAAGGCAACAGACAAGAGGTCCATTGATATAAATAATTCAACAAATAAATAAAAATGAATTAACCAGTTTTTCCTAAAGAATTATATGTCCACGATATTGTTTTATGTTGATGTATGTATGTCACTTATTAAATATAACTAGATGCGGTTGTTATCGCCACTTTGTTATTCCACACTAATTAGTACTTGTGACTACATGAGCTTCGTGTTTTATTTGTGACAATCATAATTCGTTAAAAAATAATAATTTTATAATTATATATATCGATGTAGGAATACTCTTTAGGCTTATGTTTTTATGACATATGCTACGAAAATGTCTATAGCACTGTACAAATTTGCTAAATCTATGTATTTGCAACAACAGATCAGCTCTGTTAGATCTTCATCGGATGTTTTAGAACTTGTTTTTTAGTAAAGAAAAAATAACTTTAGTTAAGCCGTCTTTTTGAGTGTCTCATCACATTTTCCAAAGCGTGTAAAGTGTATTTCTTAACGAAAATTGAATTAACTAGGTAAAGTTTACTAATTCTCTAAAACCTATATACTTATATTAACTGCGGGGCGTTCTGGTGCATTTTACATGTGCTTTTCTCATGTATTTACTCACTAATATATTTTTAAAAATCTATGAAGGTTTCCATATCAATTTTGTAAGTCACATGAATACTTTCCCCCTTATTCTTTATCTCCGTTTAAATTTATATCTATATAGATTAACAGATGGGAAATGCGAAGGCAAAATTTGTTATGTATTGATAAGAAATATCGGAGGTTTTAATATAATATCTTATAACTGCAACTATTACCTTCTCATTTGCTACCGCATTCGTCGGTTGCGTTCTCGGTATAATATTTCCGTTAGAGTCGACCACAAACTGACCACACAGTTTTTCTTTTAAACTACTTCTTTAAAACTTAATTTTACCACTTTATAAATTAGCTACGGCTTTTTAAAAATACAGTTTTTTTTTTAAGACGATTTCACGGCGCCTTTGCTAAACTTATTGTAACCGTTCTCGACATCAACTACAACTATTCTAAATTTCGTACTACATCAAACGATTTTATTAAAAATGACATTTTTTCTTGTACATATTAATTATTACATGAAAGGCTTAGAATTATACATTATTTTGATTTGGCAAAAAGGTTTTGAAATATTTTTATTGCCTATATTTACCTATTATGTTTTCAATAAAGCTTAGCTTTGGTATTGCTCGTTGCTTACCCCTGAAGAAGCTAATAAATACCATATACTCGTATCGTTTTCTAGTTTTAATATGTGAGCGTTTACAGAATCGCAGTTTACTTCTAATATTTTAAACATCCTCACATGGGGCTTCTCTTTGAGTGCTTTTCAAATATTTGATGTTGAGTAGAACAAGATTCTTTTTTTTTTAATACTACGTTAACTTCCTCCTAATCGTCAAAATATGCAAGTTGAAGTGGCAATGGGCGGGCCACATCGCTCGTAGAACCGACAACCGATGGGGAAGAAAGGTTCTCGAGTGGCGACCACGAACCGGAAGGCGTAGCGTAGGACGGCCCCCTACTAGATGGACCGACGACCTAGTTCAAATTGCGGGAAAGCGCTGGATGCAGGAGGCATCCAGTCGTACTACATGGCGATCTATGGGGGAGGCCTATGTCCAGCAGTGGACGTCTTCTGGCTGACGACGACGACGACGACGACTACGTTAACTTCGGTCAAATATTAAACAGGATGACTAATTGAATTAAGCGTGAAAGTATTGTATGAAAATATATTTCAAGTTGCTGGGGACGATGTAAAATGGCAAATCAAATTAAGTATGATCGTGTTAAGCTGGTTTTACTGTATATTGTTATCGTGTCGCCAATTTTGGCGTTGCTTTTATAGTTTGTTATATTCCTATCACGAGTTTTTTTTTCATATGCATGCATAGGTCGGGCAGGATTCGATACATTGCGTATTAAGCGGCGGAACTTAACTCCGCGTTTGTGTATACCACGACGAAGAAATGAAAATAATTTGAATATAATCCAACACACATGATTAAATCCATTGAGTCAGGACTGAATACACAACTATCACGTTTACTTTCAAACAACGCGCCACTGCCAAACAATATTCTACAATGTATATTAGTTTTTTCCCCAGATCTGGTTAGTTTTTCAAAGAGTGATTTGGCAACCTAATAAGCAAAAAAAAATTAAGAAATTTATGGAACCCATTAGCCCAACTTGCGAAATTCGAGCGGTGCGTGACGATAAAAAACGTTTTTCCTCCAACAAATCAATTATACCATACTTATAAATAATAACATGTTATAATATAATTTGTTACGCCATAACCCGCATTTCATTAAGTCACAACACCAACGTCCTCGCGTAGTTTTATTCATCACCAGCTTCACAAGTAGCTCGGAATTTATACGATATAAAGTGTAGAAATCTATGCATAAATAACATGATCAATTACATTTTGATATGTTGTGTACCTAATGTGTGATCGATCATCGAAAGCATTTCTATAAGGTATCTTAATCTTTTGATAAAAATGAGACGCGTTGATGTTAAGACCGCAACTATCAGTTTATTAGACTATTGTTAACTCATTATTTAATTAATTAGACGCTTATAAAAACGAAGAATGTTTATATTAGGCAATAAAAATAGTTTTTATAATTTTATTTAATTGGTTTTCTTCTTAACTTCTCGCTGTATCCCACATATAGCAGGGTAGACACCGTCCCCCACTTGGTTTTATTATAACGTTATATATTTTTTCTATTTTATTAAAAGGCAAAACAAAATTTTGCAACACTCATATAGTAATAATAAACGAACGACGGAACAAGCTTGGTATTAGAAGCTACTAGTCGACCTCGGGGACAAATAGTGAGGTGTAGTGAATCACTTGTAATGCGACAAAAAAACAGGATTGCCGACAATAAAATTAATTGAGTCCCACTCCGTTTATAATTTAATCTGTTCCGGTCAGATGTAGAAGATTTTTGAAAGATAAAGAAAATTCTCTCCTTACCGCAAGATTGGAATTTAAAAGTTCATCCCTTCTTTATAATATGTTTTTTTTGCTATTTATTTCATCACATTTTGAGAACGACAGAAATATTTTTATAAAAGATGCATGTCTATTTAAGACTAAATTATTACAAATAAAATAGTTTCACAGTACATACGAGAACACAGTACATACACAATCGTGTTGTATATGGTATTTCTTAAACATGAAGAAGCTCATGCGAAGTTGAGGCTGGCCGCTATTATTAAATACCTATCAATATTCTTTTACGAAATTGAATCGCGTGAAATTTGGTAAGGCAGATAATTTTTTTTATGACTTTTTTTTTTTTTTTTTTTTTTATGGATAACGGATGGCAAACGAGCAGAAGGACCACCTGATGGTAAGTGGATACCTTCGCCCATGAACATCTACAACACCAGAGATGTTGTAGATGCGTTGCCAACCTAGAGGATATAGATGGAAGAGGAGGACAATGTAGTATTCCGCTCTCGGAACCACCACATTTTGGGGAAAGGATGGGTGGGAAAGGGGAAAACCTGGCTTACATGCCATCGAACCGGAACACATCATAAGATATTTGGCGGTTCGTCTTTGACATGATAGTGGTCGCGAGCCAGACGGAGGACGAACCTCCTACCACCAAAAAACATATGCTCGTAGATTATATAGAACATATACTCGTAGATTTCTCTTATAATTTTTATTGAATTTTCTACAAAGATATATTTATGTTATAATTAATTTCTTGAAGGTATATTTTATAAACATACTCATACAACCAATCACTGTAAACAAATAATAAACAGTATTTACTTTATTTATTTTATCTACGCTTAAACAGTCTAGTAACGTCTAATATGGCGCCTCTGCAAATCTGTAGGTAGGATTATTAAGCAGTAACAATATATCAGAACATTAGGTGAGGACTAGTGTAACGTAGATGAATGCAACTCATTCATACACCGCTATCTCCAAGTATAAAGCGTACTAATAAAGAATATCTTATAAAACAGACATACATACATACATACATACATACATACATACATACATA
>JAKGSA010000429.1:188289-254561 GCA_033558755.1 Philaethria dido | reverse complement strand
GTGGCTTACATGCCATCGAACCGGAACACATCATAAGATATTTGGCGGTTCGTCTTTGACATGATAGTGGTCGCGAGCCAGACGGAGGACGAACCTCCTACCACCAAAAAAAAAATGCGAAAAAAAAAATGCGAAAAAAAAAAAATGACTGGTCAAAACAGAATACAAATCAAGATCTTATTTCCACTGCATTTATTTATGACTTTTAACTTACTTACTTACTTAACTTCACGCTTATCCCTAGCGGGGTAGTCAGAGAGGACGGAGCGCCAGACGCTACGGTCCCTGCTTACCTCTTTTAAAAGTAACCAAGTAACCAATTTTAAAAAGTAACCAATATATTCTTTATCGCCTGGAATAAAAAGGAGTCAACGGACTTTTAAGATTTTTTTTTAATTTAAAATAGCCTTGCAGATATCATGTCCAGTGGCAGTGAGACATGTCTCAAGAAGCCCAAGCAGCACTTTCATTGTTATAATTTATCATATCGACAGATTCATTGTTTTGAATAATTGAATATGTCTTAAAATGGAATTGTTAAAAAACAATATCAAATAATAAAATTATAAAATGTTATCTAACCTAACAAACAGGTTTATTTTATCTAAAAATTAAGAAAATTTAAATGCAAATAATATTATTAATGTTTGTCTTCAAGATAACTGCCTTGGTATTTAACGGAGTTCGACTGGGTATTACATAATCAAAACTTTCGTTTTCTCCTATTAACAAGCGAGATTCCCGTTTACGTTATAGAGATGTGTAAATACATATAATACAGAGAATATATATGCTTAATAGTATTGTGTTTACGAAAATCGATATTTATTTTTATAGACATACTAGCTTTCCGCCCGCGGCTTCGCTCGCGTGGAATTCGGTTGTATCGCGCGACATGGTAAGGAGTAGTAGTAAGTGGTTTAGGTGTGAAAATTGTAAACAGTTGAACAATCTTACATGATTTTATGTTTGACAATAAGGAACTTCCACACAAACTTTCATCCCCTATTTCAACCCCCTCTATCATTTTTTTCGCGATAAAAAGTATCCTATGTCCTTGCCCAAGTTTAGTTCTATCTTCATACCGAATTTCATTAAAATCGGTTCAGTGGTTTAGGCGTGAAAGCGTAACAGACAGACAGACAGACAGACAGAGTTACTTTCGCATTTATAATATTAGTAAGGATATTTTTTTAAATGTAAGTAAATAATAAAAAAGCTTCGACATACTTTGCTATCAATGTCTATGTATACTTTTAAAATAATAATACTTTTTAAAATTGATTTTTGAATTTAAATATATATATATATATATATATATATATATGAGAATTTTCTCTCGGGATTATTCCATCTTGTTTATATCATAAGCACGAAAGTTTATGAGGATGGATATCTATCCAAATATCTATTTGTTATCTTTTTACTCAAAAACTTCTAAATTGATCTAGATGATAGTTATATTAGCAATTATTTTGTCAAAATATAATTAGTATACAACATATTATCCTTTTTTTACTATATATTGATTTTAGAAACATCCTATATTTATGTAAAATATTTAATTTTTACATATATTTTACAATTTAGTTATATATAAATAGATACCTATTGCATTATTAGTTAATGTATATTAAAGACAAGTAGAAAAACATCTACGTCCCGTCACGCGCTTACAAAGACCTACACAGGAATCATATTAAATTGATAGGGCAATCAAATGTGATTTGAAAGTAGTTTGCGGACAAATAATTTTGTTAGCGCATCCGTAAGTATTAAGATTGCTCGCGATAAAAGCTTTGGTCACGCTATTTTTTCATTCAAGGTAGACTTGTAGTTCTGAAATGGTCTAAAACCAGATTATAATATTAGGTTGTTTTCAAAAATTCCGAGAATATTTTTTTTTACAAGAAAAGGTTGTGATTACTAAATTACTTAACGTTATTTGCGTTTTGATAAAAAAAAAGGGGAACATAATGTATTTCTGCAATAAATTAAACAGACGGTAGTAAGGCCTCCATATATACGATTCAGCACAATCTATAATATTCGATTTACATCTAATTAAAGCAGCCGTAAATGTACAAGTCATAAATGAAGAACGTTACATATTTACTTTAAAAAATGACATTTACTTGGTAGATTATTTTACTCAAAATGTCAATTGTGACGTACAAAGAATGTTAGGTAACATAATATTTATTATATAAAATGGAAATTGGAATCTAATAATTCATATATTTTAATTTTTATAAGGAGGTATGACTTGTATACTACGCAAGCAATAAAGAACGTGCGAACATCAAAGGCGTGTTTGGTCATACTCATGTCATGTAGATATGGTCGTACACAAAGTTACCTATCAACGAAATAGAAAGTTCGCTGACAGCATGATTGCTGTAAACCAACATCTTGTCTAAAATATTTATTTATGCAAATGGCAGCATTTCCCTTATATCATGAGTTTTGTGTACATGAAGGGTATTTGGTAAATCTTATAAGATACGTATAATTTTCATACCTACATACTATTAAATTTTAATTAATTACCTTTAATAAAGGCTTGATTTCTTTTTTGCTTTTCCAGCTGCTGGATAGGATATATTTTATAATAATGTGATTTTCTAATAATTCCTACGACAGAGCTTTACAGGTCGCAAGTCAATTGACAGTTATCATTCTCATAATAAAAAAAATGTCGCGATATATTAATTATAAAAAAATATGATTTAATTTAATATGGTATTATCGATTACCAACCAACTTTATTTATTAAAAGATCCTGTATCGGCACGTGCGCTTTCACCTTTCAATATAAACATTAACCAAAACAAATCACTTTCCACTAAATAATTTCACTTTTTGATTAATTTGTCAATTATTTACAATATTAAATAAAATAATAGTTGTATCAATAAATAAAACTCATTTGTTTATAAATAAAAGCTTCGAAGCGATACAAGAGAACGGTACAGATTAAGGGGAATACCCAGTAATACAACCGCGCACGGAGGCAGACGCGCCGGCACTGGACGGGAGTCGTATCGACCTCATGACTCGACTCATGAATGGAAAGCCACCATACCGCAGTATCTCGCTGCAAACACGCTACTGCACTGCAGCTTTATTTTTGGCAATCACCCTGGCATCTACGGTTCTTACGATAAGTAGCGCCAAGTGACCCGTTTACATTTAACAAGTGTATCCAAGAATTAAAATTACGAACGTTTTTGATTGAAAATCAAATTTAGACGCATGCGTGACACAAGAACAACCGATGAATGACCTTGTTCCCACGGCAGTAATTGTGTCTTCAGCTGGATGAAATAGGCCTAGAGGTCGAGTCATGGCCGAACAAAAATAAATTGCAATAAATAAAGTGACATACGACTAGTGTTCAAAGCGTTACATTTAATAACTTGTGAATGCTTAAGTTTCTTAATTTCGATGTTCGTGGTTGCGTAGCACATTCGTATAGGAGTTTCTTTTCAAAGAAATGTATTATTTACTTCGCACGAATTTTGTTTATTCGTAAATTTAAAAGGTTGGATGTTTTACAAAAAAAACATTAGGCAAGATATAAAACCTTTAAATAAAAAACCTTATTGATAGGCTATAAAGAAAATTTTAATAATATCAGTAGATAACTAAATATAGATTTAGAATGTTTTGAACAAGTATTCATATAAAGGATTACATAAATCATATTATTGTCCTATCTTGACAGATATGTTTTAATAGCTATAAGATAAACTCCTTGCGTCGACGTAGCTGTCATAGTCATGTTACGTAGTGTCATTTTCCATCTTGGTCGCCTGTTGAGATAACGGTATTGGTTAATGTCAATCACTTTGCTAAGATAAAGGTGGGCAAGGCAATTGAAATGAAAATATACGTAAAAAACCGCAAAATATTTAGAAGATTGGGAAAACCGGATTGGATTTTACAAAATGTCTAAGTAAAGATTTATATTCTACTAGTTGTTGTACATAACCTCGTTTGTGTGGACCGTTTCTTTCAAAAATTGGGCTCAAATAATACTGACCATCATCAAAAAAGCTAACACGCTAATTCCATATTAGCTATAATGTAGCAGGTCTTTTAGTTTTTGACAAAAACGTTCGTCAGGTTTACTTTTGTTAAAACATCATTTTTCTTATCTCTTGGGCTTTCAAATCAAATGTAAGAGACTTAAAAGTTTCATTCCAATCAGTCCAGTAGATCTGAAACTGAGTGTATCTATCCGATAAACAGACAAACAGACAAATAACTATTAAAAATAACATATACTAGATACATATTCGAGATATTACAATTTATTCACCACACTAAATTACTTTTTCTTAATGATATTTAATATACAGACAACGTGTAGTACAGGTAGGTGTAATAATTACTGTCATTAGAGGAGAGATCGTCTGAAGGCGAGACTCGAGAGCTACCCAAATAAGTTGTAACGACTTAAGAGAAGATTCACGAGTGCTGTGTCGTCTGCTCTGAGACGTTTACTTTTATAAAATATATTCATAGTTACCAGATTCTGAACATTGAAACAAACGATTAAATAAAAGACATGTACTACGTTACACGAATTTTAATATGAATGGTAATAGGTATACGTGAAGCGATTTATTAGGCATGAGAACACTTAATTTTTTTTTTTTTATGGATAACGGATGGCAAACGAGCAGAAGGACCACCTGATGGTAAGTGGATACCTTCGCCCATGAACATCTACAACACCAGAGATGTTGTAGATGCGTTGCCAACCTAGAGGATACAGATGGAAGAGGAGGACAATGTAGTATTCCGTTCTCGGAACCACCACATTTTGGGGAAAGGATGGGTGGGAATGGGAAAACCTGGCTTACATGCCATCGAACCGGAACACATCATAAGATATTTGGCGGTTCGTCTTTGACATGATAGTGGTCGCGAGCCAGACGGAGGAGACGACGGAGGAGGCTGGGGATATGTACAGGTGTAAAAGTTGAAATTATCATTTCATTACGATTAAATGGTTTTGTCCTCAAAATTTTATAACAAACAAGAACTTAAAATAAAATATTAGATTCATTTTACAGGTAATACGTGACTGTTAGATATTTTGTTGTACGCATATGTACGTATGTACCTATGCACGTATTATTGGACGTGCCGCGTTATTTAAATATACCTAATACGTTAACAGTAGAATATATCACAGAGGGAATTTTAATAAGATTTTTTAAGAAGAAGAATATTTAGTAGTTACAATAGCCTTAGTTCGTATGTGGTAAAAACATAATATATTTTTTGCTACGTTAAACATAGCCTGTACTCGTATATCTGAATCTGATATAATTGCAATCAAGCATTCTCTATATAATAAGTAGACTGTTAAAAAACGTGACTTGAAATTCGTGGATCGAATTCCTACCCAGATATTATAAATTATAACTTATAGGAATGTACCATTACCATATAAAAAAGGGAGTTACTTAAGGGTAAAGGTACCCAATAAAAAAAAACAACATTGAGTGGTTGGTACATCTTAAAAAAATATGTCAGTAAGCACTAAGGCGCAGTGAGACAGTGAGACAGTAGAACACGGCGTTGAGTTCCAACACTCGACAAATATCGTCTGGAATTCGAACGGAAAGGGAAGAACGGACTGTCTTGTCACTAAATTCTCTCTTACACTGTCATAGGAGAAAGAGATAAATATTAATATTAATTTATTTTTGACCTCAGAATATAAGAATAACGGATGCAAATTATCTGTATGATAAAAAATGACACTCCTATTATCTTTTCAACGAAATGTATCCTGATTGAATGGTCTACCTACATGCTTTCATTTAAATATTTAAAATTATTTTTATATTGTTTACACATTATCTATATTACATACACATACTTCCATAGCTTCTCGCTGTATCCCGCATATAGCCAGGGTAGGCAGAGGGAACCTAATGTTAAGACACTCCGTTCCCCACTTTCCGCCGAATTGAGGCATTGCGTGCTGATTGGTGGAACTCAACGCCGCGCTTTGCCTTGTTACCGAAGCTAGGAAATGAAAAATTCCATTTCCTGGAGTGGGAATCGAACCCACAACCTGCCGCGTTTACAGTCGCACGCTTCTGCCTCTGCGCCACGACAGGCGTTATTATCTATATTTGTGACGTATGTTTTGTTAATCTGTACTAGATGTAGCAAAAAAAAACAAAAAAAAGTGTCAAATTAAAAATTTGAACGCATACAATGAAATAAAAAAAAATGGAATAGAATATATATCATGATTTTGAAATTTTAATTTGCCTCTTTATCAATTTGTCTGCATTTTGTACACGCTAATCTCTGGATTTACTGGATGTATTTAAATACTTTTTTGTTATGTCACGAGCAGAAACTCCTTATATATAAAGAAATAGTAATATGAAAGAAAATGCACTAGTAAACTATTAAGAAGTGTCATATCTTTTGATTATTTTTTTGTTATACGTAGATATTAAAATTAAATATATTTTTGAAAAACTTACCACATTTAATATATTTTACAGTTATTCCTAATTTATTCTATTTAAGTGCACACACGTATTACAATAATAAATAATGACAAAAGTTGTGCATCGCCGTTTTGGTGACAGTCATGTACCATTGAAAGGAAGTATGCCATTTAAAGTAACTATTTTAAGCCGCTACCCACGACGTACGTAGCTCGTGGAGGTCTCTAATGCTAACAGATAACAACGTATGTATTAATCTGTGTATAAGTATATTGCTGCCTGACAATAGAGAACAGTCTATGAAGCAGATGGAAAAGATAGACCGGTTCATCTTAACGAAATAATAATTAATATATGTGTGTGTGTAAAAAAAAAAAAAAGTCCCGCTGAGTTTCTTGCGCCGGTTCTTCTCAGGTCTGAGGCATTAAATTTAGTGAACCGGTGGTAAAATATTTGACGTTCAAAAAATGAAGCTTGTAACTTCTTTGACTTTGACTTTGACTTTGTCTCTAAAATGCTTCTCTAGCGGGAACTTGCAACTTTTCCATCTCTGTTTCACAATACATATAATGGATAATTGTTGTTGTTGAAAAGTGTGTTATTTACATCAACAATAATTTGTAAAAATCAATTAAAACCCAGGGTCAAGCAATGTAATTGTCATGCATAAAAATTGCTGGCGGTACTTATTAAATGTAATCGACGTCTTATAGGTACATAGTACGTACTATAATCTAAACATTTTTTTGCGGCCATTGCCACATAGCTATGCATGCATTATGAGGCAGAGAGAAGCTAGTGAAAGAAAACTATAATTAATGCAAAAACTAAAACTTTATAAGTATTTTTATTGACGAAACTGTATTTGATTGGCTGTGCTTATAAAAACAGGATAAAATATTAAAAATATAATTGTGGTCCCAACGTAACCCCGTAGGGTTCTGTGATAATATCCCTGAGTACTGAGTTACAACGACAACAACTGTAACCCGACGGTGTTAATTAATTAGTTCTACATGTAATAAATTTTGTTAAAGCGCGCTATTTGTTGATCTTGTGCATAATAGATAACGGGTTTTATTATTTCCCAGAGTAGTCCATTTTTTTTTTGGAATAATCCATTGCTTACAATATTATTCCGTTCCAATTGTTTCAAATCTGTTCTCATAGTATTTTAAATACCTACAAATGAAGTGACACTGTTTATTTTGGCATAGTTTAGGTAATATTTATTACCTATACTTCTTTATATTTTTTATTTTCAACTGCAACATTTTATGCTGAATACCAAACATTCCAATGTATTTTCTACCGGCCTTGACTATTTAATTTTAGATGGAAATAGCAATTCATGTAGGTTAACAATTCATACATATTATGATGAAGCTAATGATACATTTCCTTGTTACAAGTATCACTTAGTAACGCATTCACTTTATAAAATTAATAAATTATTAGACATCATAATTTATTTCAGCTTCACGCATTATCCCACGTAACAAGAGAGACTAACTATCAAAACACTCCGTTCTCTTCTTTCCGCCCGAATCCGCTCGTTTTGAGTGGCGGGACACAACGCCGCGCGTTGTGTTACCAGGGCGGAGAAATACAAACAATTTAAATATAATCACCTCTCCACCATTCACCCGCTTGGGAATTGAACACAACCACTGGTGTTTACAGTTAGACGCTGTCCCACTACGCAACGATGGGCTCAACATTTATTTAATAAAATAAAATGTTATGTTAAGGTATTGATATTTGTTAAATTTTGATGATTTGTGTTAACAGATTATGCATGGGTTTAATCAAAATATGTAAACAAAGATTTAAAATACTGATATCACAAAATTGTTTGTTATTCAAGAAAATGAATATTATTTTAATAATAATAATTAAGATTTTAACTAAAAACACAGACTTTAAAAAAGTGCACTATAAGTAATATTATTACGAATAACTCGAAAACTATTTGTGACATCTTACATTTAGATACCAAACAATTTATATACTGTTTGTTATACAGTAGTATATCAATACAATTGCAACGCGAACAAAACGCCAAGGGCCCCCTGACCGAAGGGGTCTAAGATTACCGCGAGCAGAGTATGATTATTAAAGTGGCGTTATTATGCAGGGAGGGCCCCAACACCTTAAATAAGTCAAGTCAAAAGTATATCTTTTGACATAATTATATAATTCTGCCACTGTTTCTATAAGCCAGTCTGTTGCCCGTCTTTATGATGACCCTTTTGGTAGCAGATAGATTTATATACATAAATACTTGTCATTAACAAGTGTTTTAACCCTTAATGGTCTGATTTACGAAAGTGTTTTTTTTTTTAATATTACTGTGTTTGCTTGAGGGTCTAGATCAGTGATTTATTTATTTATTTATTTATTTATTCATTTCCAACATTTAGCAGGACATCAGAAAAACAAAATTGTACGATAATAACCGCATTAGTATAAAACTGTGTTGCGATTATTAACGCCCACCTCACAAGCGTTCTTACTAACAATACAGAACTAAAGTTGTAAATATATTAACAAAATAACATAGAGAGAAAGTAATGACAAATTAGATAAATATATAGTGATGCAGAGGCTTGAGTGTCGGTTGGTCAATTTTGTGAAAATATTAGACTTTTAAAATACAAGTTGGTCACAACAGTAATTTTTTTTTTTATAAAGAAAATGTGTATTGGGGTCAAATTATCGAAGGAATTTTGTTCTGGAAATATCGTGCGGGTCAGATAAAAGTCTCGGGTGGGTCCACTATTGACCTGCGGGTCGGGGGTTTGCCATCACTGATCTAGATGAAGGGAAAAATAGGTTAAAAAATCACAATATTTATTTTACATATTTGTTTAGAAAAAAAACCAGGTATCAATTTTGATACTTAAGCCATGGCCATTAAGGGTTAAAAATACGTAAGTCCTGTGAAAATGATCTAAAAAGTAATTGCTGTTAAATGTACATGTTTTTTTTATAAAATATTGCATAAATTCACAAAATAGATTTTTACAAAGTGCCGCAATTAGTTCAATTCAATTCGTTTTTTATGATCGATCATGTTGATTTAAAAAGATGCTCTTTGAAAGTAGTAATTTCGCATTATTGCATCTATCGCAAAATTCATTTAGCAACCAGATCAACTCGGATGCATTGGACCGTGGTTCCGCACTGTGACGAAATAGATCGTCATTTAGCTTCAAAACCAAAGTAACACAATAGTGTCAAGTGCAATGACCTTGTAGTAATAAATAAAATTTGTATGATAAAGTATTCAATACTTTTCGGTGGCTTTTCCGTTACTTGAAAAAGAATCCAAACTTCAAAGATAAACAAAATATGAAAAGAACGAATAATGCCAAGTATGTGAGAATTGAGATAATAGTAATTCATACCGTAAATAATATCAAATAGTATTAAAGAAAAGCTTAAATTTCAGAAGTAGTTAAAAAATATATATTATCACTGTATTTGTTATAGTTTCTATTGTAAGATATTGTATTCATTCGAAATTGCAAAAAATATATGTTCTTTTATTCTCTAAATTATAATACTGTAAGATTTTTTAATGTTATAGTATTAGGTACAATAGGTATTTAAATAACTTTTAACAAAAGCGAAACGTAAAAAATGTCTTTGTACATTGAGTAAATATAATGAAAAAAATTACAGAATATAAAAAAAATGTTTGTCGTTTGTCGGGTTGTCTGTTTGTACACATTAATCTCTGGAACTACGAGATGGTATCGAATAATTTTTTTTGTGGTATACGCAATTATGACAGAACGGATAAGTGTGACTGAGCTTAAACTTAATAAAAAAAAAATTGGCCCATCTTGTGTAGAACTCTAGGACCTAAGTTATTAAAAATTAAAAAAAAAACGCTTTAGCAAAAGTTATTCTGTTTAACAAGTATACTTTATTGATGTATAAATTCTAAGATCTGGAACATCAGACGTGGAACTTGATGCTCAGTATCTGTATATAATTACATAAGCTGGGAATATCTTGACGTGGGGAAATCAGTAACAGTTTAAGTCCAATTCCATTTTCAATGACAACGAGTAGTAAATGTAAATGATACGGCAAGAGTCATAAAATCCATGCAAACCAAGTTTCGAGCAAAAGCCGCCTAGTAAAGAATAAAATAGTTAATATATCTATGTATTGTATATATGTTTTATATCCATTTAAATTTGCTATAAGAATTAAATAAATCGGTTTAGCTTTGACTACTTATGAACTAAGAAAAAAGACTATGATTATAATAAAAGAACAGGAGATGACTTAGACATACTGATTTTAATATTTTTTCATAGTTCGATTTTTCTGAATTTCTTTTAATTATACTAAATCTTTTAGTGAGATTGTGGAGTTGAATTATATTTGGAGGAGAAATTAAATGGAAATATTACCTTCTTGATTTAATTATGCAGGGTGTTGGTTTCTAATGGAAGTGAATAATTTTTTTACTATGTTCAACTAGTAAAATATGTTTGTAACAATTAAGCTATCTTTTTTTATTATTAATTAAAAATAATTTAACGTATAGTCAACTGTAAAAAAATAAAAAATGAATAATAACATTTTTTAAGAATAAGTTAAATTACATTTTATTTTTGAAATAAAATATTTCATCAGTTGGCTTTTGTGCTGCCATCTCTCTGTCGTCCCATAATCTAATATAATTGAAACATTTTTTATAATAACATCTAATCAGATACTAACAGATCAATGAATACATTTTGTAATAAATTATTGTTAAAATTAAAATGTATTCCTTTATTGTATAAATTTACTTTTTATTTTTTATTTATGTTATATTTTTGTGTCACTCGGCAGTAAAGCTTATTCCTAAACATTATTTTATGACATATGGCAAACTCAGTCAAATGTCAAAAGTATTTAGAAAGAAGGTAGTATTTAAAAATTGAAAATAAACATTACCAACAATGAATACATGGGGGTGTTAAAATTATTATAAAACAAAGAAAGTGGCCGTAGATAAAATATTTTTTGTGTTATAAAATTTCCACTTTCATTTTATTCGTTAGAAAATATAATTCATTTGGCGTTAATAGAGAGACTAATTTAATACAGAAAAAATTACAAAATATAAGTTCAATTATTTATTTTATAAATTATCAATAAATATGATTCAAGCTCCAGAAAACGTACATCAAGCTCTTCTTCAGCTCCTTCCGCAATCGGTTATTAACGATGTAGCTTGTTTTGTTTTTTACGATAATCATCCCAGAGACCAAAGATGTTTAGATATTACTATTTGTACTTTAAAAGGAGAAATAAAAGAATTTTATCAGCGTGAATTAATCAACTCTATTTTAATAGAAAATATTGCACCTATATCTGAAATAATAATTCTAAGAAATAATAAATGTGACCTTTTTTATTTAGTGGTGGCTCAAAATGAAATTGCTATCTTATCCAAAAAAGAAACCCTTCAGTTACGCTTTAGAATACCAAATGTCGAAAAATATAAATTTGAAGAAGCGAGTTGTAGAGGACTTAAAATATTTTGTAATGATGATGCAGTACCAGTAGTTTTTGATGAAGATATGAATAAATTAGAAGAAACTGAACTAATCATATCTGCTGCAAAATCTGAGGATTCTTTGCCTATAATAAATCAATTAAAGAGAAAATTGATTGAAGCAAAATATACCACAAAGCATAATGAAAATATATTAAATGACTATATAAAATTAAGGCAATTAGCTGCATTTGAAATGTACAAGAAAACACAATTGAGTTCAAATGTTTCTGCTTTTAAACTTGACCAGAATGAGGTAAGGAATATTACATATTTTTATTTAAAACAATTGAATGCATCAAAAAGAGCAAAATAATTAACATGATCCGTTTAATAATGTTGTTTGTAGATATCCAATGCTCTGCAAGTTCAAACTCAGGCACCTATTGTCCGTCTGTGCAATAAGAAAATAGTAATATTGTCTAATATAGTCAACAAAAATAAAGAGTAAGTATTACAGACCTAGTGTTTTTATAACATTACTATATGTTATAAATGAGATTAATAATTCTATTTGAAATATTTTATTCCAAATGCATATTATTTATTTCAATAAAATAATAATTACATAACAATAGAAAAATATACAAATTACTTTTAGTATAATGTGTTGTATAGTAACAAAGTTGTTTTAAAGATTAAAATTTAATTAAAAGTTAGTTATGTTAGGTGGTAGGAGGTTCGTCCTCCGACTGGCTCGCGACCACTATCATGTCAAAGACGAACCGCCAAATATCTAATGATGTGTTCCGGTTCGATGGCATGTAAGCCTGATTTTCCCCTTTCTCACCCATCCTTTCCCCAAAATGTGGTGGTTCTGATAGTGAACTACTACATTGTCCCCCCTTCCATCAGTATCCTCTAGGTTGGCAACGCATCTACAACATCTCTGCTGTTGTAGATGTCTATGGGCGAAGGTAACCACTTACCATCAGGTGGTCCTTCTGCTCGTTTGCAGTCCGTTATCAATAAAAAAAAAAAAAAAGTTATTAATCCACATTTTATTTACATTTACAGCACACTGGAGGATATTTGTGTGCTTGTCCATGGAACATCAAGACTGTCGATTGAATATACATCAAAATTGTTCATCCAAATACCTAACTCTCCATTTTGGTCTGAAACAAATTCAACACTTCATAGTGAACAAAAATGTACTTTAGTTATAATTGTGGATGTGGATGAATTAAAAAATGATATCGAGAGCAGAATAGATCTTGATGTTGTTATGTCTTTGAAGTTAAAAGAAACTGAATATCTGCTTCCTTTAGATACTGTGTCTATATCTTTAACGGAAATGATGGGAGAGAAATTTGAAATACTAGCAAATGATACAGAAGGTACTTTTAGTTTTATTATTTGAATGTTACAATATTCTTTAAAAATATAATAAATAATAGTCTAGCAGTAGTTTGCTAAATTTTAAATTTTAGTAATATGAGCATGGAATTACAATTGGTTGTGAGGGGAGACTCAACCTACTAGTCTATCTGTGACCACAGACTACTGTAAAGTGTTCAAAACATTGGGTTTCCAAAAATGTATTTTCGAATACTAAAATATATGCGATTAATCCGGATAAAATAGTTTCATTTAATACGTATAATAATCGCGAAAATCAAAGAGCTCGTTATATTTAAATTATTTTTATTTCTCCACTATTGCTTCAAAGTGTGGAGTTCTATTTGGATTGCTGGTGGAAAGTGGAGAATGAAGTGTCTTGAAGCTATATCTCTCTGGCTACACTCCTATTACAGAAAAACTTCATTGTTTACTATAATAAATAAATGTATATTTGATGTTTTCAGACAGCAACAACATTGTGTTATCTACACTTGCCACATCTGAAAGAGTAGATTTATGCTTGAGACACATTAGAAATGATGAGAACAACATTCTTACGTCAATAAACTTGTTTATGGATTATTTAAAAATGGAAAAGCTTACAAACATAGATAATGCTTTTATTCATAAAAAATCACCATATCATATTCTCTATGGTGTAATGATCATTCTGGAAGATAATAGTGAACTTGTACCTAATCATATTATGAATGTTCAAGTGTATGTTCGGTAAGATATTTTTTATATTTACTGTTAAAATGTAAATAATTTTCATTTCCCCACTTTGGTAAGACAAAACGCGACGTTGAGTTCCGCCAATTAACATGCAATATATATATATTTTGGACAATAAAGATTTTCTTGACATTAACTTCTCTCTGTTTATTCTTCTAAGTGGGAAGTGTGAAACTGAAAAAAAATATTTGATATTTCTGTGTTTTTTGTTTCGTTTTTAGTTTTTAGCTTTGTTCAAACTTTGTATGTTGGAAAAAGCATTATTATTACAGTTATAATAGTATATGTTACATATAACTTTACTGATATTGGTACAAATACACAAATTTGCTGATTTTATTTAAAGGGTTATTGATATCTTTGACTTTAATTAAATAATATTTGAATTTCATAATTTCCAGATGTACGTCTCAAGTGTTGCAATTTATACACTGCATTTATGCCTCGGTCCCTCACAAAATAATAGTAACTACACCAGACTATGAATTGACTGCAAAAGTCAATGAATTATCCAAGTACAACGAAAATAAGTCTTTTATATTAAATTACACAGAGTGCGCAGTATCAGTTGTAAATCAAATAAAAATTATACAAGAACATATAAATGATTGCTTGGTAAAAATGACAGCTGAAAGTTCGGGCAATGAAGCTAGTAAAGAAGTAGATTTGATGGCTCAAGGTGTACCAAAATATTTAGAATTCAGGAATAAGCTTCTAGATGAATCCATTAAAGGGATACGATGCTTGAATTTTGAATCACAAATACTGCCTGACACAGATTCTGATGTAATAATGATAACCGATGATTAATATATTATGATATTATTTGTATTATTTCATGTTTCATAAGTGTCATATAGAAATTACGTTAAATATTTAAAACAAATGCTATCTCTAAACCTGGGAATGAATTTGGAGAAACATTTCTATGAAAAAAAAAAAGTAGATTTTGGTGTTGCCGAGTTATCGATTGTTACTTTTAATAATTGTAAGATTTTTTAATATAATATGTTATAAAATCAGTTATTTAGAACTATATTATTAAATTATCGGTTCTAATTTTTTTATTGCATTTTTAAAGTGATATAAAAAAAAACAAACTTTTTTATGTTTACGACAGCTGCTCACACATCCCAATGATCATCTAAATTAATAATTTATTCTTATTCGATAGTTTGTCTATTTTATTACTGTTTTCCAATAAATGGATAGGCATTTAAAAGGTGATAAGTAAGAAATGCTTGATTATTGAAAAAAAAAAATAGATTTTATTACAAAAATAGAATAACTAAATGTGTACATTTTTTTAAGAAAACACTTAAAATAAATAAACCTTATTAAATAAATATAAAATTACTTAAAAATACTGTATGTATAGAGAACATGTAATAAATTCTCTATGAATTTGACAATTTATTTATTATATTGAGCATTTAAACTTAGGTATAATTTAATGTTCTTTTCCTTGTAGGACAATAAATAGTAAATTATTTGAAAGAAATATTAAATTATTAATAAATAAAGTCTTTTTAAACTAAATAGTTAATATTAGCATTTACAGATAATATAAAAAAAACATATTGTTTTAGTGACGTAATAAGTAAAACAACTAAAAACAAAATAGAAAAAAAATATTCATAAATTATTGCAATACCCGATTTTTTCCTCTTATTAGCACCATTTGTCAGCTTTATCTTAAACTAAAGTAATTATATTACTATAATTCTTTTACTTATAAAAAATAACATGTAATTTATAATGCGTCGCGTAATTCGAACTAATATGTCTTTACTAATATATTTTTTGTATTTATTAAATTTTCCTAAAATATTAGTTATTTAGTATTTTCATTTCCTCGATTTGGTAACAAGGCAAAGCGCGGTGTTAAGATCCGCCACTCAGTATACAATGCCTCATTTCGGCGGAAAGTGTGGAACGAAAATCTTAACAAAAGAACGGAGTGTCTTAACACTAGTTCGTTCTGCTTTGTTATCCCTGCTATATGCGGGATACAACGTGAAGCTATAAGAAAAATAAAAAAAAAACAGTTATTTACTGGAAGTTAGCATTTGTAACCATTAAAATGTCTTTTTTAAATAACTCTGTCCATATTTATGAAATGACGGATACTAGACGAATTATGAGAGTATCACGACTTACGAGACGCATAACAAATAAAAAAATCTAATAAATAATTTATAATTAATACTAGCTTATAAACTTATTTCAAATTTGTGAACAATGCACTTATAATGTACCCACAACCTGCGAGCTTCATGTTGGGAATAAACAATCGGTAACCTTAAAAACTATAGTTTTTTATGAGTATTATCATAATAAATTATTTTTGGGCAATAAAAAATAAATTCTTATGCTTTATGTGGTCCCTTTACAATTTGTATACAATGTATCTATTAAAATATAATATATACAATAATTAAAAAATCCTATGTTAATTTATTTCACTATTATAGTAAAATTATGTATAATTAATATTATACATATAATATAATACAGGTTTGTAATTACACATGCATATCCCACATGAATTACAATTATTAACTGGACTGTAGTTTTTTTATGTGTGTTACCGCAAAACGTTATTGGGTGAACTGATTTTGATAATTCTTTTTTTATATAATAGCTGGTGCTTCTGGGGTGGTCCCATTTGAACAAAGTTCTAATCGAAAATATTTGTTGAGTAGTTTTTTTTTTTTTTTTTTTATGTATAACGGATGGCAAACGAGCAGAAGGACCACCTGATGGTAAGTGGATACCTTCGCCCATGAACATCTACAACACCAGAGATGTTGTAGATGCGTTGCCAACCTAGAGGATACAGATGGAAGAGGAGGACAATGTAGTATTCCGTTTTCGGAACCACCACATTTTGGGGAAAGGATGGGTGGGAATGGGAAAACCTGGCTTACATGCCATCGAACCGGAACACATCATAAGATATTTGGCGGTTCGTCTTTGACATGATAGTGGTCGCGAGCCAGACGGAGGACGAACCTCCTACCACCAAACGAGTTATTGAGTTATTTTAAGACAATGGCTTTAGCTTTAGTCGTCATATTGTGGAATATTTACGACTTCAATAAAATCATATTATTGCGCTGTGTAAGATTTGAAATAACCTGCGTATATCCTAACTATATGTCATTTAGATATTTCCTATTTATTTATTATTTAATATATACATTTAATCCAAGATTGCTTATTCTCAACATTTCAATTTAAATATAAACATGCTCTATTACATAACGGGGAGGATTAAATAATGTGCTTTAAGCACACCTCTCCGGAGCAACCCATACGTGTCAGGTACTAGGAAGCTTTTCAATGCCGCCTGACTCTTAACATATTAATTACAAAAAATGTCAGCTTTCTAATATATAAACTTAAAATATAATTTGAGCAATTTGCCAAATAACTTTACTATTAAATTATCTATTTTTATTTTATTAATATTATTGGTATGTGGAATAGATTATGATGATGATGATGTCCTCCTAGACGTATCCGTCGATGGAGACACACTGTTGTTATTAGTTCGACGTTCGTGAGCGCGAAAGTGACTCGCAAAACCGAATTTAGTTTTGAAGATTTGGTCGCAAATAGCGCAATGAAGCTGTCCGCTATCATTGTATGTGTGATTATAGGAGGGCTTGGGTCGAGTTTTCAGAAGCTGGCGTACAACAAGACGCAAGACAAAACCATACATATTATGCGACAGGAAAATTGATTTTTTATAATAATAAAAAATATATATATTTATGAATGAGTTATTCAGGGTCTATGTCCATTTTACATCACATACAGTAGATTTTGAAGATTTTTAACATACTTTATGTTAATGTAACAACAAACATATTCCTTTACCTGCTCGTAAAGTGTTGGATATTGAATATACTTAACATAATTTATTACTATTATTGCTTTTTGCTTATTTCTATTATTGCATTGCACGTCCGGCCATTCTTCTATCTATATATACATATACATATTCCGAGGTATTTATTTAGAATATATTAAATTACTTAACCATAACTAATGAACTACTTAAATTATAATATTGCACTCAGTTAATTATTGCACATATCACTGGCTAATATCATCGTCACTATTCGTTTTTATTTTTCTCTTGCTGTCTCTCATTCAATTAGAACTTTTTGTATTTTCTTCACACTGTGTCACTTTTTGGCAATTACCAAAGTATACAGAATGCGTTTCTACACTTTCAGCACCAGATTCACTTCTAGCTTCATCTGCAGAATCATCACTTTCCGTACAACTTGCTATTTTAGCAATCACTATTTTTCTTGGTACTTGTTTAGAACTAGTAGAGTCGCTGCTAAGATATCCTGAGTCCTCTACATTGAGCCCTTTTTTTCGTCTAAACTTCGTTCTATGTCCATTTTCGTTTTTTTGACTTCGGACAAACGTATTGCTATTGATTTTGCTTTGGGAACTCGATGAACGCAAAGAATTTCTGGTGTTATCAAAGCTTGTTTTGTCACTGTGCGCTGTAGTTAAGTTTACATCTTCGTATTCAGCATATTGAGATCGTAACGACGTCCTCCTTGAATGTTTTGAAGTACATATAGAACTGTTTGGTGAGAAATTTTCATTATCAATGTTTTCCTTCATTGTATTAGTAGATACTCTTGGATTTAGATTTCTATTTTGAAGATGAACAGAATATTCTGAGCCGGAATTATTACATTGAACTCTTCTAGGAGGAATTGAAGGTTTTTCATATACAGGACTTTCTTCTGTGGGTGGTAATGGTGGAAGTATATCGGGTCTTGCTAAATTTTTAAAGTGCTTTATAGTAGGTGGAGTAGATTGACGCTGTCTTTTAGAATGTCGTAGCTCCAGGGTCAGTATTCGACCTTCTTCTGATGACCAGTCGGCGTTGTCTTCCCAAGCATCATCTGTTGTATCGTCTAAGGATTTTGAATCACTATAAACACTAGGAGACAATTTTGGTCGATTTAAAAAATTTCGTGAATTTTCATGATCATTTCGTAAGCTGTTAAATTTTATAATAGACCCAGGTTTATCATTATTTTTTACAAAGGTACCACTGCTTCGTAATTGTATACGCTGACTGTTTCTATGTTGTGAACTATCTATATTTTTTAAAAGGTCTTTACGACTAAACTGAGTATTGTCTACTATTTCTCTTTGTTTTGGATGTTTACGATCTAAAGTATCAGGTTCGAAACCGTCAGATTCGTGAATTTTAATATAGTTTTCAGGTGGATCCTTTACTTCTATGGTCAAACAACCAGGTTTTTCTTCTATTCTTTGTATATTCGATAAATTTAGTTTTCTACTTCCCATAGAACACTCAGACCCACTGGGTGATGTTGGTGTACTATCAAAATTGTAATTATTATTTACATAAACTTCGCTTACTAAACTATAACTATTGTTACCACGATTTAGAGGCACAGTCGTATTAGGTTCGACTGGAGGAACTGGCTTCTTTAGTTCTATAATCTCATAGTGATTATCTTCTATACAAATATCTCCTTCTGGCGAAGGTGTATTGCTATTGCTACTTGAATTTGTTTTATATATTGCATTCCGCATAGTAAGTTCTTCTTCTAGGGGTAAAGCATTGCTAAGGCTTGGGCTCGCTTGTGATGACGGGACCTCAGGATAGTCAACGGGAGTGGCTTTTCCTTTTTTATTTGAATTCCTTTCTAGACTATCTGTCTCGTATTCGTTTCCTGAAGGACTATCTAAAATATTCCTTACAAATGAATTTTCAATATTTTGAGATGCTGTATTTTTAGAAAACCTTTCCTCATCAGAACTACTCATGTTATACGAAGATCTTGAAAAATGATCCAGCGCTATGGCTTCATTGACCATATCTGGTAGACCTGATTTGTTTTTAATTAACGATTGTCGGTGTCGTTTCGTACTTACAATATTGTCTCTGAGACTTCCAGAATGACATTCTTTTAATCCTATAGGAGTTATGTCATCTGTTTTTGATACAGTTTCACAATGATTATTCTGAGTATCGTCAGTATCGAAATTTGGCAAAGGTATATTATAGTTCCTAATTGATGGCTCTGATCGAACTGATCTAGAGGTTGTTTTTTTATGATGTGAGAATTTTCCTGATAAATGCACACTGTGATTAGCACAGAAACTATTATGTTTTTGTAATTTGCCTTGATTTTCATTGATTGGTAACGAGAGTAATGAGTTCGCTAAGGTGTTTGGAACTTGATTTGATGCTTGATCATTGTACAAAGCTTGTGATTTAATATTTGGAATATTTTCTAGCCACTTTCTGATGCTGTTTTGTTTCTCACCTTTATCTCCTAGGCAGTTGGAGCAAGTTGTGATGTTATATTTTATAAAATTCGGAGTATCGTTATTGTTAGACTTACATCCTGGACAACCCAAACAATTAGATTTCTTCCTACTATTTTCTCTTTTTAAACTAATGACACTACCACTACGCTGACTGCCTGTGTTGTACAGGTCAATGCTATTTCCATTTGACGGGTATGTTTCTTCTTCAGGTATTTCATTTAATATCGGATGAAAACGCTTTGCTGCCATTTTTTGTTTGGCTATTGCTATCACTTCTCTTATTTTAGATAGAAACTCGATTGCGGCAGCAGGAGGATCCTGAAAATTATATGATATATTTCTTAATAAAATAACTTTTTGTTAAATTATAAATGAGTATGATGCTCAATTAAAAAAGAAAATTAGATAGTTTCTATTATGTACATACCTATAGTTTAACATACACTATGAGTTTTCCATTTTCAGTAAAATAAATATATATTTAATAAATTATAAGGTTATATATTAATTAATTAATTGCTAAAGATACGTACTGCCATTAAATGAGGTTCAAAGTAAGCCGGGTTGAAGTATAGCTTGCGGCGCGTAGTTCCCACTGGTCTAGCGATTTCACGGTCGTCTATTGTCTCTACTATAGAGACGTGCTCGTCGGGTAAACGTTCAATTCCCGATTCGTCTCGATGATTCATTTCGTAACCATCACCTTGATGACGTATTTCTTTTGAATTCCTGTGTATTACTGCGGATGTTGTTTGTTTCTAGAAATTGAATAAGTCTTATGACATATGTCTTAAGGTATATATTTGTTTGGATTAAAACTGAGTAGTTATATTTAAATCATACTAATTCCCATTAAAAAGAGTACTGATATAATAGATATTCAAATTTATATTTCGTCCTATAAACAAATGCTATCTCAGACATCTCAAGTATAATTAACTTAGTTGAATTTTTAGAAAACTTTGAAGCTAAGCATCATTTTTCTTTTAACTGGCAAGGAAATGCTACGATAAACTCACTTTAAAATCATTTTCTTCACTTTGCATACTGCTATCCGGAAAGTCTTCCAAATCCGACAGATCACTACAAAAGCCTTTATTATCGTGAAACTGTCGTCCCACAGTTAATAAGGGATTCTTCTTTATTACACCGTCATCTTGGTTCGGCAATGTTGGTATACGTTCATTGTTAATTCGTATTATATCATGCTCAGTAATAGAGGTACCATTTGGTTTCTTTAAGCCTTTTAACTTTTTTAAGGCACTTTCTTCACATGCAGCTTTTCGACGTTTTTTTATATGTAAATAGAGAAAAACAGACGCAACATATATGAGACCGAGAAGTAAGGAACTAATGCCAATAGCTATGTATTCTGTCACGGTGAGTCCAGACGTGGATGTTTCCGAAGCTTGCGTATTGGTTGCGAATTGGACTTCAGTTATATCTGTAATTAAATGTATTAACTATATTATGTTTACAATATCACGTTGATAAGTGAGCTCTTTGATTTTCGCGATTATTGCACGACGTCAAAGACGAATGCCACCTCAGTCTACCCGTGACCATGGACTACTGTAAAGTGTTCGAAACGTCGGGTTTCCAAAAATGTATTTCCGAATACTAAAATATATGCGGTTAATCCTATTAAAATAGATTCATTTAAAACGTTGATAAGTGTAAGAGGGTCGACATCTGACTGTAAAGGCCTAGAGCTGAGAAAAAAAAAAAAATATTTTTTTTCTCAGCTCGGCGCTCATCTTCCCAGCACGGCGTTCAGTTCCGCCAATCAACACGCAATGTCGATTTGAGTGGAAAGTGCAGAATTGAGTGTCTTACACTAAGTTTTCTGTCTTGTGGGATAAAGCGTGAAGTTGATAAAAAGAAAGGAAGTATAAGCCTAATATGAAATAACTTGCTCCGTTACATTATTTTTATATATCTGATAGATGTTTTAGGAGCCTAGTAGTAGTAGTAGTAAAACCTAGTTAAGGGCGTCGCAATTAGACTAACGACTTAATAAGTAAAACCGATAAATACAAAATATACTTACTATTGCCATGCTTAGGCGGTGTACCCTGAACTCTGAAAGCTACGCAAGGTGTAAAAACACCTCGTAGGTCTAAGGGCGAGGTTGGCGTGGCTGCTATATCCCTACACAACAGCCGTACTACCATTACACGACCTGACATCCTCGTCCTCACTTCATCCTCACCGCTCCACTGAAATATATATATGCACCTTAATAATACATCCCGTCCCATCAATAATGTAAATGATCGAAGTGCCAAAGAGTAGCGTCATATGTATACTTCAAAGGTATACTTTTTTTGGATGGATAACGGATGGCAAACGAGCATAATGACCACCTGATGGTAAGTGGTTACCTACGCCCGTCGAAATCTACAACAGATCACCAGGAAGAGTGATACTTACATACCAACACACCTATATGTGGTCGATAATCTGATTATGTCATTGTTGCCTGCTGAAATAACACAGGTCACCTTACTTTTTGAACACACCTCGTATATATAACAATTATAATAGATAATAGAACTGTTTAAGAATAAGTGAAAAATTATAATTACAGAGCTAATAGAAGAGAGAATCGACTGTCAAAACACTTCGTTAAATAAAGCATAATTGAAATCGATATCAAGTAAAAACAAATAATATTTTACCTGTAAAAATGTTCTTCCTTCATCTCGAAATAAAGTAAATGGCACGTCAGCATCGAGTGTATTGCGTAGGTCCAGGAAACCCTTGCGAGTTAGAAACTGAGCGCCGGATACAGCACATATCGGTGTTTTCACATCTACAAACATATGTGTATATTTAATTACAACATACCAATTAAATACAAAAACATTTTATTGAGTAATATTAGTAACTTAAAATTTATGTAAAAATTGAAAGAAATACAAACAATATAAATATGCTTACTTTGAAAAGTGATTTCTCTTGATGGATGTATTATTTGACCTTTTAACGGTAAATAGATAAATGGTATCCTCTGCACTCCACTGCCGGTTCCGAAAGTTGCCAAGGAACATTCTGTAAACAACATAAATTGATTGTTAAGCGTTTCGATTTTAGATTATTATTAGCAGCTATAGCAAATCAATTAATTTAATCTCAACAAAGATGAAATTTATAATGAAAAAAATTCTAGTCCGTAGATAAAAAAATAAAGTCATCAAAAATATATATAAAAGTTGTATTATTTATTTAAGCAGGTTTTATTCCTGGATATAATATATTGCTGGATATAATAATGGTATACATAGAATTCTAGAAGTCTTATAAATCTTGTTTTAGTAATGGCAATGTAAAAAAATATAATAAAAAAACAAATTTTATAAAAAAAATATATATAATAATAAAATTCCCATAAACAACAGAAATGTGTTCTGGTACAAAAGCAACTTAAAAGAATTGAAATCTCATTTTATTGAAGTTTCAGTACTAACTTCGAAGATGTTTCTGTATGTATATATTATTAAGTATCCTTATATATATTTATCTTAAAAAGATACACACAATAAAAGAAATTTGTTTAAAAGAGATTTAATAATATAAAAAAGTAAAATTATTACAGAAATCGTATAATAAAGAAACAACTTTACATAAAATCGAGACTGATTAAATAATCAAATGAAATGCATTAAAAATATTTATACAATATTAATATATCCAGACATTTTTAAATGCGAAAATACTTAGAATTTATCGGAATTCATTCAAATTTACATATGTACGTCTTTAGGAACTCGTGAGAGGATCTCTAGGTCTTTCAACGTTGACGATAGCATCCGTTAACTTGCTAATCCGATTGTGTAAAATAAAACAAGGTATTAAAGTCAAATTAACATTGTTTACTCTTCATATAAGTTTAAAGAAGCTAAGGAGTAAACAAGTTATAGTATTCTTATTAACTAAGCTGTTGCATTGGAACTGTTTAATGTGTGTAACTATACTTTAACTAGCGATATTATAGGCTTTAAAGCTTATGTGACGATTAGAAATCACTATATAGCGCAAAGTATTCAGTAAGTAGTTGATAGAGCCTACATACATGAATTAGTTATAAATATTATGATAAAACTGTTACAGTGTCACATATAATGTACGTAGAATATTATTTAACATTTTTATTTAGAGATAAATATAATAAAATTGAGTATAAAAAAGTAATTTAAAAGTTGTCAAAATATTAATTTTTATTCAAATTATAGAAATTTGTCTATAAATAAGTACGTACGCAAAACTGCATCATTTGTAATCTAGCATGTTTAAAGGCCTGTTTTCAGTCACGGAAAATGAAACCCCACAAATATTTAAAAAATAATCACTTATACAAATATGCTCTGCTTGTGCTAAGACATCATCTGAGATTGCCGTTCCAAAAGTTTAATATTAAAAACAAATACATTTATATATATTTCACAATAAAAGGCTTAAGTAATATCTATTAATATGTAAAACTAATTAGAAAATTGGAAAAAAATACCCAAAAACATTAAAATGATTGTGCGACGACGAGAAGAAAAAGGCTCTACGATAGGATTTCCTGACACCGTATGAACAATGAATTTATTCGAAAACATACATTTTTGACTTTTTAATAAGAAGTGTCAAGAAGTAGACGTGACTGTGAACTAGAAACAAACATGTTTTAAGATCTACTTGAAATATAATTCTACATATTTAGAGTGCGACTATGTGTGACTTGCGTTTTGAATGGATATTCTAATATTTTAAACCATAAGCAAATCACACAATTATAATAATATATATATTTTTTCTTCACGCTGTATCTCGCATATAGCGGGGTAGACAGAAGGAACCTGAGAACCTAGTGTTAAGACACTCCATTCTCTTACAACAATTCCGTTCCCCACTTTCCGCCGAATGGAGGCATTGCGTGCTGAGTGGCGGAACTCAACGCCGCGCTATGCCTTGTTACCAAACCCAGGAAATGAAAATATTAACATTACCTGGAGTGGGAATCGAATCCACAACCTGTCGCGTTTACAGTTGCACGCTTGTGCCCCTGCGCCACGACAGGCGTTCCTCTGTTCCTTTAATAATTTTAATATATATAAGTATAATTTTTCAAAAATAACTTAATTTTTCCTAATTATTTGTACTTAATGAATTTCATACAGAAAAGTTGTAAGAATTTTATAATGCAGCTTCCTGTTTTTTCGCGCGTAGTAAAGAGAATCTAGTGTCAAGATACTCTGCATTCTACTTGAATTAAAGACATTACGAGCTAACGCTCTTTATCTTATCAATCCCCCGACAGTGGATCGACTCCACACACCAATGTTTTTATTATTTACCAATACAAATTAGTTACCAATATTTTAGATCGATTTATTTATTTAGTTATTTTTGTTTTCTGTTATAGTTTTTGCACCGCACTATGCCCACTTTTATCTGTAGATCCCTTCAGTTAGGTTGCCTGGAGATCACTTTTAGTGATAAGGCCGCCTTTGTGAATTTGTTATATTATTTTAAATTTTCTTTACGTATAATTTCAAATGTACAATAAAATTTTTATCGGTCTATCTATTTACCAAACACGTTTACAGTCAGACGTAGTCCCGCTGCTCCAAGATGGGTTAATTTTTTATTGAATGACATTTTAATGACTTATTAATTTTATTTAATGATTAGTCATAAACAACCCATTTTACAATAGTTGTACACATATATACGGAACCTTTTGTGTGCAACGCATCCTCGTACGTGGTATGCAAAACGATCTTGTCTCTAATGCTATTTTCTATCGTGACGGGTTTACTTTAAAAATATTACAAGATGTTTGTAAATATTAAAAATCTATATCTACATGCTTTTATTTATGGTAATGAGATACATTCTTGGTTAAAATTTAAATTATCATACAAATATTAATTTCAATTCTATTTATTACAACAAATCATCTTGAGACTATTAATGTGGCGTTCATTTCTCATATTAATTGGCGCATTAGTCTATTATTTATACTTTTAGAAATCACTGTTTTGTTTAAAATATTTAAAAAATTTTGAATATCTTGGCGCAGTGTGAATTGGGACAGTATGTGACTGCAAGCGAAATGGTTATGGGCTTAAAGTATTTTCGTTTTCATTCTCTAATAAGACGAAGGGAGGAAAGTAGAAAGTTGGCAGAAAAGTAGAGAATAGAGTTTCTTTAATAAAGTTTCTTTAAGTAGTGTCTCTCTGACTACCTATATACGAGAGATGATATAGAAATATTCGATAACAAAGAGAGTACCTACATTCATTTGACAATCTCAACGGCTGCGTGTAAACCTTTACAATTTAATTTAGTTTTACAACGAACAAAATACTAATAATATATATAAATAATAATAATATGAATAAACAATAAGCATACAAATATATTTTGTGGGAACATAATTTCTAAAACTAAATCAGTTGGATGTTGTATAAAATTACAATATGCACTAATTTAAGAAGAGGTCGGACGTTCAAGAGAGAAATAAACAATGTATGTTTTTATATCAATTAAGCCATGTCATTTACCGATATAATAATTATCATATGTAATATATCTATCAAATTCTATCTAAATTCGATAAGTGAACGTTTTTTGTGTTTAATGTTGAGGAGCTTAAATATTATAAATTAATATTTATATTTTTATTTTTATAACACTATTAAAATCAAAAAGATCGTAATTTGTCAAATATATTGTAAAAGATTTCTCAAAAAACGTAGTATACAATATAAATTGTATTTTATCAAAAAACCGCTATTTTTGAATTTTGATAAATTAGATGCAAAATGCTAAAGAACATGTTTAACATGAAAAATAAATTCAAAAAGCTTTTATTTTCATAAATTTCTAATACTCTAAGAAATACGGAACATTTATTATTTTTCAAAAATATTTATGTTATGACAAATACCTACTTTGATAATAATGTACTACTACATCTGTATGTTTACCAGCTTGTTTATGTTTTGTGTGACTTTCCGGAATCATATATACCTACCTATATAATTTTTCTCGATTTTCATTATTATATTTCTCACTTTTATTTTCAAGGTAGGAAAAATAAGTAAATATCATATCACACTGCGAAGTAAATATCAACGCTGCACCTTGGCTACAGCAAATATATCTATGATCCATTATATAAACAAGCATTCCGCTGTAGTAATTGAACTTCCAAATACACATATAATTAGAAAAAAATAGTGTTGTTAATCTATATGATTATAAAGCTTACCTGGCAAATCATCAACACACAGCTCACGGTCTTCTCTAAAGAGTGGCGCGCGCTGTGGACATGCGCACGCGCAGCCAGTAACATCGTTGACCACGCCCGCGCTCGCGCCCGCACCGTGCTCAGCACATCGCGACGCACCGCATTCACCACCTTGCATTTGAATATATAATTAAACGAAAGTTTTAACTGTAACCTAATAAGTAAGTCTTGCGTAATGTTCGTATAATTGTTTGAGATCTGTTTAACAAAAAACAATAATTAAAGTCTGAATCTTTTAATGTACTGAATATTTAATATATCTTACGAAATTTGGACCGATCTCTGTGTGAAGTCACTGGTGCAGTTTTAACAATTTAATTTTACATTCCTATGGAAACAATAATTATTAGTTTTAGATGAATAACTTAAACAAAAAATAATGAGAATTACCAAGTAATGTAAAAACATCGCCGGTGTCCCGTCTGGTTAGATCGCCGAGGCTGGCGGCGGCCGCAGCTGTCACCAGCAGCAGCAACGCCGCCATGCTAGCCGCCGCCGTCGCGCTCGGTGACTCGCCACATTCTCAATATCTAAACAAAACAGTAAAAATATAACTTTCCTAGAGAAGGTTTGTAAATTACATTTATTGGAATTACGTAAAGTATATTGGGGTTTATTATTTATGTTAATATATTTTTTTGAAAACTTAAATATGCGAAAAAGAGTGCGAGGGCCCTTTTCTTTCTAATATAATTAAAAATTAAAGATTGCAATTCAAATCCTCAACTATTGTTTCTTTGAAGCTATCAAGTTGTTGTCGGACTCCCTGGAGTCTTCTATTATTTATAACAAAAGAATTTAACAATTATTACGTTAAATAAAATAGTAATAATAAAATTGCGCTACTTTGACATCTGAATGTAAGATATGATAAGTGGAGACGCCTCGAGACGGTCCCGATAAAATATAATGTCGCAGTGAAAGCTCGCACGCTATTGCAAAAATTCATTGTCTGTGTTCGATTTCACTTAGTTCACATTATTACTTCAAGATAACCTTAGAAAATTGATGAGAAAATATAGACGCATGTTTTTCTTATTCACAGTGTCAATGTAAGCTACACGTTACTGGTTTTTATTACTTAGTGATCTAATTACGATTACTACTACAAGGTAATAACCATTTCCTAAAAAATATTGTTTGATGTCCAGTAGTACAAAATTTTAAAACCTTTACTGAAGTTTTCTTTTAAATTAAATTTACAAAATAAAAATAATATTATTTAATTTCAACATGTAAATGCGCTGCTTCAAGCGCGTGCTTTTTATAATCTTTATTTAATAAATATTGAGATCGCTAATTGCACGTGCAATAAATATTGTCTCACTTTGTTTGTAGCTGAGCCAGTGAAGCTGCAAGTCGTGGCACGCGTCCACTACGATTGTTGACTCTTCGTAAATCTGTTTCCGTGTTCGACAAGCTTTTGGTAGTGTTTACTTGGACGAGCAAACATCGCACTAAAATTGGGAACGCGGTTTAAAATATTATTGAAGTGACAATGTTTCTGGCGGTGTAATGACACTGACAAACTCTCGCAGCGGCAAGTCGACCTTCCAGCCGATTTGCCAACGATGTGCCTTCATCATTCAACGGAATCATCATGCTCGGCATAAATGTGCTATTTGATAAATCATAAATTTATTACAGCCGTTTCTTGCAATTGAATTTTGTCTTCAGCCTGTATTATTTATCGTTACTCAAATATTTAGTATGCCTTTATAACCTTACTTCGATTTATCGTTCCAGAAAGAATTTTGTATATAGCGTCTATTTTCGACAAGGTATGCTTAAACTGACTTCAGTTTATTGAGCCTCTCTGCAATCAAAGCAATGATTTTTTCTTTACGATATGCATACATACATAGTACTAGGTACTGATACGAGAGATACTGGCCTTTGGTTTAAGATGCCTCTTGTGGTGGTTCCATGCATGGAGGCATATGTACGATCTATTGTTAAGGTAAATCACGTATAATACATTTTGGTGGCAAAACAAAGGCTACATGATTTTCATTTAAGCTTTACAGCATGTTTTTGCGAAGGCTACATACGTAAGAAGTGGCTATTTGTGGCGTAAATTACTTAGAGTTTCGAATCATTCATTGGAGGCTGCGAACCTTAAAAAGCCGTTTCTGAACCCTAGAATTAATATTGAGGGAACTGTTACGCTAATAGAATAGTATTGTACTTCTGATTTACGTACGAAAGGTTTTTACCCATTGATGAATTAGGTATGTGATTTCCTGCGCCATTCAACAGTCATGCAGTCGGCTAACTGATGCAAAGCGCGCTAAGTTACACATATTTTACAGTTTTTAATGTGTGAAACTAGCTGAAGTGGAGAGAATGAATGGATATACCATTCATTGGCTTAGTAGTTACGGAGACTGAATATTTAATCAGGGGTAGCGAGTTCAATTTTCATCTGCAATGCATGTTAAGCCTAATTATTCGTTAAATATAAAGTCATAACGATCATGATCATTTGTCTATCTCAAGATTCCATGGTCTTGTGAATTCTTTAATCAATTTTTTGCTACACTTCAATTTTGTTTTCTACATTATTTTAAAATATTGTATATTCATGAAGTTAATTACTACTTAAATTGAGATAAAGGCAGATAATACAAGTAATACTAGAAAATAATTTTATATAACATAATATAATAGTAGTCATTACAAGTGGGATACAAATGTAGAGCAAAATGTACTTCTAATTTCGAAGCAGAGCCTACTATTACTGGCAGAAACTCCAGGAAACCATTGCCATGTGCGAGGTCTGTTGATGTCAATAATTATTATTGTATCGCTACTGTTTCAACTCGTCGTACCGTACGGAAATGTATATTCTTATACAGTTATAAAAATATGTTCTATCCTTGAAGGATGACAACGATTTCTGGTACCAAGTTGAACCTAAGAGCAGGGAGCTTGTTTTACTTATAAAGCAGCAAAGCAAGTAATAGGAAGAACTGGCTGCTTATCTCGTAACAGATTTTAAAAACGCTTATTACGTAGCAGTTAGCTAAGATAAGATAAGCAGTAATTCTAATATTATTTCTTGTAAAACGTATTAATTTTAAAATAATAATATTTTTTTTTAGAAAGAGAAGAAACTCTTTAGCCATTCATGGATTTATCGTGCCGGTGCCGGGCTCATCACGTTGCAGAAAGAGGAGTTTGGAGCGTGCCTGGGACTTAAGACCCAAGTGTAGTTTAAGAGGCCCTTTAAAATGCGTATAAACGTTACGTGTAGGTGACACTGTCCGAGTGGACAAAGTATGAAAAATAATTTAAATTTACTTTTAGAAAATTATAAACTTCTAGATAATACCACAGCCTCAAGCTCGCAAGTTAAATTTTATATAAGAGAAACTAGAAGTTTTAAGGTTAATAAATAAACGAAATTCATGCCTTTTTAATGATCACACTACAAGTAAAAGTGAAGAATAAACCGTCTTAATTTAGCTTGCCCTCTATTGTAAGTTTTCAACGTGTCTTTACGACGTAGTAAAATATGAATATACATACATGAATTTATAAAATATTTTCTTAGAATTTTACGATCTTCACAAACTTGCATAGTTTATGTTGGTTACCCTAAAATATACAAAAAATGCAGTTTCACGTTTTATTCCGCATAGAAGGAATAGAGAGGAGGGTCAGAGATAATTCAGTGTCAATATACTCCGTTCACCGTGTCTGTCCGAATTCAAGACATAGCGAGTTAAGTGACAGAACTCAACGCCGCGCTTTATTCATACAGTTAAAATATTGACCTATCTGAGTAACGACTGACGTGCTGAAAGAGAACGGAGTGTCTTAACACTAGGTTCTCTGGTTCCCTCTGTCTACCCCGCTATATGCGGGATACAGCGTGAAGTTAAAAAAAAAATCTGAGTAACAACGTTGACCACTTCAATACTATAAAATACTAGATTATTCAAGGGACTTCTATAAGTTCCAATATATATGACTATATAAATGATTATGACTATATATGACTATATAAATATTAGATAGTTTCTAATATTTATATAATAGTCATATAAGTCTAGTTCCATGTAGTGTAGAAAAAAATGATACATTTAGCAAAAGGTACAGGCCATATTGTGCCTGCAGGAAATGAAATAAAAATCTTAAAAAAATATTTATCTATCTCTTAAAACTAAAATTATATATTTATTTGATATGTTTAAGAGATTTCGTTTTCCAAATAATTCTGTTTAGAAATTTTTACTTGCTTGATTATTAATAAAAATAAAGCATAAATACACTACTTGACACATTTTGTAAATAAATATTAGGTATGTATGTGACTTTCAGAAATTTGAATCTAAGTAAGTAAGTATAATCTAAATTTAATTAGGTTAAAATGAGTAACTATTTGTATTAAAATTTATATCCATACGAAGTAATGAGCGAAAAATTGATCCGTTTTGCTCTTTAAAGCTGAATTTAAATAAATTACAAGTTATAGCTAACCTACTTTTATTTCTAATCAAGTCGTCTAAAGCTGTTATTAGAGCGCTGCGATAAAAAGATATTTCAATATTAATCAGCAACGCTAAAACCACTGGGTAAAACACATTTTAGCCTTTTTGCTCCGTTATCATACGTTTAGAGCACCATGACATAGTATTATGGACTAATTTAGTGCAACAATTTATGGAAATTCATTCAAAATTGCTGAGGCTTCAAGCAACGGGGACTAACGCTGTCAGACTGGTTAATTGTTAACTATTATTTACATCTAATGCGACTTCTTCGTAGTTATGAAGATTAATGATTAGTAGGTTAAGGATTTCTAGTTCAGATGTTGTTCCGGATGCCTCAGGATAGATAATAAGGAGTCATTTTGAAAAGCCACATATTTATGAAGACTTTTCTAATACAAAGCTGTCTCTTATAGATAATTAGAGGTCCTATTTAACTGCAAACGTTATTATCGTGTAAATTATATATCTTCTGAAACCTAGTTGTATTTACTTGCAGTAGAATAATATTTAGTAATTGAAGGCTGTTTGTTATAAAACCTCAGATTAGTTAAACATATATAAACCGTACATAGAGCTTATTTCCAACTAACATTGAATCATAGCCACAGTTTGGAAAGGCTTAACATATCTTTAATGACTATAAATGAGCTTAGCAAAACTTAGAAGTTTTGAAGCAAAACTTAGAAGATAATTAATTAAAATTCAAGATTATCGTTTAGCCGTACTTTATAGACATAACTGATCGCCTTAAGCGCTTAAAGTTTCATAAAGTACATACACGAGCAGTAGACGTGTTAAGTAAATGCACGTTTACGGATGGGATCTCATAAGTATGGAATAAATACATTTAAAACTTATGGTGATTAATTAAAAATAAATTTAAATATATTGAAACACACACTTATGAGATAAATTAATAAATGATGAAATGTATTGCCAGATTTGGGTACAGAGTGTCATAACAACATAGCCTCTGCGTGAAGATATCACATGTGTAATTTTTTTTTTAGCTTCACGCTGTATCCCGCCTATAGTAGGGTAGGCAGAGGGAAACTGAGAACCTAGTGTTAAAAACATTCTGTTCCCCACTTCCGTCGAACTAGAGGCATTGCGGGCTGAGCGACGGAAGTCAACGCCGTGTTTTGCCTTGTTACCAAACCCAAAATGAAAATACAAAACTTTTTACGTTTCCTGGAGTGGGAATCGAACTGACAACCTGTCGCGTTTATGTCTGACAGCAAAACCAAAGCAGGCTGTATTATTGGTTCTCATCTATCCATTAATACGTGAAAACAAAATTTTGATCCCTCGGATACATAGATTTTGTTAAAGCTTATACGTACTTACAATAATCATTTCTATAGTTATATAAGTTATAGAAAAGTGCAGAAGCACAATATTTCATTGAAAAATATTACTAAAAGTAAAGGTGTATTCCAATTTTCAGTTCAATCGGACACAAATTGGTCAAAATTAGATTGTAAGATTTAACTCACTCTAATAAGACAAGTTAAATAAAAAAGCTTGTAATAATAAAAACACTCTACTACATACAATTTTAATTACCAACACGTGGCTGGGCTTCTTTCCACTAACATCTAGCGTGTCTTTGTAAAATTTAAGATACAAAACGGAAGCTGTTTATCACTTCTTTAACTCGTTACTTCTTTCTTCATTTATTTATAAATAAATACCTGGATTTTTCATGTATTTTTTATTTTATATATGTAGCTCGTTACCGAAAATCTTTTAAGCTTCACGCTATGTTACTAACATTAATATTTTCACTCCTGGAGTGGGAATCGATCCCACAACCTGTCGCGTTTTTACAGTCGCACGACAGGTTTCTAGAGCTTATTCCCAGTAAATACACGGATTATTTATATGCTTAAGTCAATATTCTCACCTTATAAATTTAATGATGATACATTCGTCCTGGAATTGCATCGTCCATTAATAAATTAAAAACAAAGTATTTTATGAGAGGGCAAGAAGGTCATATTGGCACATGCATTACAGCAGCTATTGGGTTAGTGTTTCACTGGCGTAATATTTTATGTTAGAAATTAGCTTTAACACAGTGTAGGTAAAAAAATACCGCTATTATTCACCGTTACTACACATTTACAAATTGTGTAAGAAATTGAAATATTAGGAAATCGTAAGCTTAATCGTAGTAATATCAATGAAGCGCTGGTTCCATTCTTTGACTTCATATCACGCGAAAGTCTAGTACCTGTGTAACTGACTGTGTACTCGCCTACAATATTGCTATATATATTTACTTAGTTTATTGGTGGTAAAATGTAAAAGTATTCAAACAGGAGAATATATTGAGTATATTTGACTCTACTTATTCATAGTCAGCAAGGGAGCATTATAGGAGCAATGGATTTGCATTTTTTAAATATTCTATGTACACAAAGTCAATGCCCTACACAATTAAATGGATGCTCAAATACATTTCCATACATAGCTAACGACGTCCCAGAGTGTAACGCTTGTTTTAGTGCGTTAGTCGGCGCGCGACTCAGGTGAACAACAATAACACAAAAGTTTCTGTTGACTGTTGCCATGCTGCTCGACGAGTGCTTATTGAAGTCATTTGTAAATTCTTTTTGTATATATTATTATATCATTATCAATAAGCATCTAAGAGGTTGCTTTTATGTGAGTGCCATAATAAAAAATATATACAATAAAGAGAAAATAGTTTTGCTTTCTGATTTTCTATTAACATGAATTTCCCATACTCCCATCCCATATCCCATACATTAAGACTAAAGTACGTCAGATCAAAATATTTCATTTAATATTTATTTACCATTATTGTTAGAAAATATGGCAATAAATTATAAAAATAATAATAATATGTTAGAGTTTAGCCGAGTTACATTCAACTATGGCTTCAATCTTCAGTCATAAAGAACCAACCACAGAGAGAGGCTCTTATACCTCTTTTTTAACTATCGATACAATTAGGAATTTGAATTTTGATAAAACGTGAAATCTTTCTATATAGAGGTAGAAAAAAGCTATGATTCCGACAATCAGTCATTGATTAATTTAAAAAAAAATATTCAAAAGTTTTACTTAAGTAAAGCCAAACTAAAATATTGAATGATATGACAAATGTAAATTTTAAAACTGACCAAGAATTTAGCTCAGTAAGTGTTTGAAAAAGAGTAACATTTTAATAAATGCCCATAAGAAGAATTACTAAGCAGAAAATTAATTAAAATATTTTCTCCTAAATTCAAATATTGACCTACTGATTTAGGCAGAATAAAATATAGGTAAGTACAGTATAGTTTTTACCATTTATTAAAAAATATTTAATCAGCTCAGCAAGATATATATAATCAGCAATTTCTTTGAAATTACAACAAGCATTACTTGTAAATTGCAGTTAAATAGATGTTTTGAGTAGTATATATGATGGTACGTGGTATGGTATTGTGACAAGTAGACAAAGGGATAAAAATAAAAGTTAATAAATAATATTTTTTAAAAGTTATTCTCACAGTAAAAATGATTAATTCTATGTTTTTTTTAGTTTTTCACAGTTTTTTATATTTCGTCAAAAACCTGATACCCTTTCTATTAGTTATACTCGTATATTCACATCCGACTACCACAAAACATCTTCTTTATTTGTATTGCTAAATTATTATGATGTTCGGTGTCATTTATAAGCTTAAAAATATAATTCAATATAGTTACTGATATTCTGTCATTATTTTCTCTATAACTTTATGAAACGTAATTATAAAAAGGCGGCACAGACATTTTAGTCCTTATATAATAATTTGATATAGAATCGTAAAGTTTATCGACGTTGTAATGAAATTGGGAGCGCTCGGTCGATGATCGGAGGTTTAAATACCGAATGTCACCACGGCGAGCATATTTAGAGATACTTAAAACATTCGTTACAAAATTAAGTGTCACATTCGCACATGTATGTGACCGCAGAGATGGTAAAAAATCGTCTAATTGTAAAAATTTCACGACACCGTTACAATAAGAGGCAGGGTTTCGGATGCCTATATATTTTTACATATTTAGTTTCAATGCCCATTTGGCGTCTTTATTCGTTTAAAATAAGGGCTTCAGCCTCCCAGAAAGCTTACATTAAAAATATTTAATATTTTTGTCGAGATATTAAATGTTTGCCGCGCGGTTAAATTACTCACTGTTAAGGACTATCCTTTCCACAAAAAAAAACGTTAACTGATCAGTCTGATGGAGGTAGGTAATTATTTTATAAACATAGATAAAAATAAAATGTATGCGTCACAGTATGTTAAAGGACTAAACAGACTACTTTAATATTTGTAAAAAGCTAAAACTATATGTCTTTTATTTTAAAAGGGTGTTTGTATATCTTATATTATATATTGTTAGATTTTATACAACTAGTACAAATTATACCTTTTAAAATAGTTTCAAAATAATTATTGTGACTTTGTTGGTAATACTATAAATAATAATAATAATAATACTATATTCTATTATTTTAAAATTACTACACATAAACATAATTACAGTAATTTCGTTACATTAAATTCTTAAATTTCATGATACATGCTTTTATTAGCAAATAAAAAATCATATAACCAAATATCGAACTACTTACAACGAATTTTAGTGAATCATTGTCACTAATTCCATTCAAATAAAATTGAACCTATAATGAGATTAAAAAAACTGATTTAATGATGGTAAGAATTTAATTGAAAATATTGAGATGTAATTTAGAGTCATCAATCATTACAAGAAATAGTTAGTTTTGGACACAATAGCTTTGTGTTAATGTTACATGTTGGAAAGCGATCGATCATTAACAGCCGTCTCATTAATGTGACTTTAGTACGTGTTTACTGATATTTAGCGGGATATTAGTTGAGATGAATCCATTTCTTAATAATTAAGTCTACATAGATGAATTTTAAATCATTATTTGATGAATCGCTGTTCTTATAGTATTGAAAGAGAGTTTATTGTACGGCTATGGCTTTTTTAATTACAAATTGTTGTATTGAGTGAGTGTATTTTTGTCTTAATTAATAACTTATGAATATTGATTAAACTTTTTATTCTTTTCAGCTTCACGCTGTATCTCGCATAAAGCAGGATGGGCAAAGGAAACCTGATAACCTAGTGACAAGACACTCTGTTCCTCACTTTACGCTGAATTGAGGTATTGCGTGCTGAGTGACGGGACTCAACGCCGCGCTTTGACTTGTTACTAAACCCAGGAAATGAAAATACTAAACTTTTACACTTCTTGGAGTGGAAATCGAACCCACAACCTGTCGCGTTTACAATCGTAAGCTTGTGCCTCTGCGCCATGACAGGCGCATAATATAAATTAAATAAAACATAAATAAAATAAAACATAAATAAAATAAAATATAAATGAAATAAAAAAATAAATATATATATATTTTTTAATTAATACTGTATACAGTATAAAATATATTATGCCCACTAGAAAGGACTAGTAATAGAGCGTGGCCATTTAAATATTGCACATTGATCTGGTATCATAATTTCATAATTTTATATAGAAGTCTAGTAGGTAAAGTAATACTGAAAATTAATACACTTATATCATAGGTACTTATAATTTTTATCTTCGCAAATATCCCAATAATAAATATAAAAGCTTCCTTTTAAATACTTATTAAAACGTGCTATGTACCTATATAATTGATTGTAACATATTTAAATTTATATAAATTGCATTTCAACACATCAACAAGTTGTAATTACTATATGAAATAACTAGAAATATAACGTACATTGTATTCCTCATGCATGATTAATGATAAAAACAATTAATTCTGAATTTATCTTCTAAGTACTTATCCCAATCAAAAATCGCTAACTGTAAATTAATTTCGAATACAATATTGGCATTGTCTCGTTCATTGAAGACGTCATCGTGTGAAATCTTTCATCGTGATGTACTGTCGGTACCTTGTGACAGAAAACGTTACTATTTTATCCAATTATGATTATTATGCTAATGTATGTAAGAGTTAAATTTCTTTGTTATATTTGTGATATTTTCTCAGTGAGGTGGGCACATCAATTGTCAATCGGTTGGGGCCGTGCTACAGACGAGGTTCCCATGAACGATTTCGCATAGATACGTGACACTGCGACTTATTATGAGAGCGCAATTCTATAAATAAGTGGGTTTGATTGTTAGTAGGGACATGCACCGAAATTTTAATTTTAAGGTCAAGGCGACGAGCAATGCTGATTAATATTTAATATAACAAAGAATATGTAACGACACACAAATGAAATTGTGATTATATTCTATAATTTACAATGTATGTGATCGAACGTGAATAAAAATCCACGTTACGATCCCGTTTTGCACGTCAATGGATCTTTTGTGGACATAATAGTGTCTATTCTATAGTGCATATTTTCTTCGTATGACTATATTGTTCATGTTATTTAATTATCACTTTTTTTTTTGGTTTCTTTTATTCGCTGTAATATAAGTTATTATTAAAAAAAGAATTGAGATAGTATTTATTGATAAAAGTTATTATTTAATTTCAATTTTATTTTCAACCTCGTCACCTAACATCGATATCGTTAAATATATCGATTTATGTTATTTTCATTAAGTTTTAATTTTGATAACTTGCGGCAGTCCTTAAAGTTTAATGGATTTGTTTATTTCTCGATTAAGTGCTTTACTTTTTATGTGAATTTAATAAAAATATCACACCTTAAGTGTTAATGAGCTAATAAAGGAGCAAATTAATAAAAAAATATTTATTTCCACTAACATATGGACGTATACATATGTGACACGGTTAAAAGATTTATTGCGATCGTTCGTCGCTCTTTAATAAAATAAATAAGTATAAAAATGATATGAGAGAATTCCAATCATAAAATTAAGCAATATTAACTTTAGGGGGTCATTACATAGAACTGCAATTAATGTAATGGGCAATAAAGATATAAAATGAATCCCTCATGTATCTTATATTTCGGTAGTTACATTTTAGTCATTTAATTTTTATTCACGTGCGCCATATGCAATGAGCTACACATACAATATAGCCTGTGGCTCCTTCATTTTGTATTAAAATTATTTTTTTTACATGTTCAGTCCAATAATAAATTAGTTAAAATAAAGCTAAAATGAACACGCTTTAAATTATTTTCTCTTTATACTGGTCATCTTGGCAATAACATCAGATATCCTTGTTGGTATTCACGTCAGTTAATTAGCCGTATCAATAAAAAACTTAATTGGCATAAAAAATGGAAAATCTACGGGCGAATTAGTGACTACGAGAGGTTTTCAGAAACTAGGTCAGAAACGAAAATTTTGGAGATGTATTGTTATAACATATATTTGGCAAGAGCTGAAAGTAATATTTCTTAATTCTAAGTACTTCTGGTCTCTTATAAAGTCAAAACGTGATCACACTGGAATACCTCACACAATAGCATATAGGATAATATCATATTTTTTAAAGGATTGAAGTCATATGTTATTAGGAAAATTTTCCTCAATAATAAAATATATTAAATGTGGTTACCGGTACTAATATATAATTTTATGGTTGCGACAAATATAACTTTCGAACATAAATGTAACGTTAAAATAACACGGGGAGCCATTAAGCTTCACATCTTTATTTACAATGTTTGACAACAGGTCAGCAGAGATGAATGTTTTTATTTTTTCGTAATAAAAAATTGTAAAGAAATATAACATATTAACTAATGAAATAGTTTTTACCTCACAGTCAATAAATTTCAACATCAACTTACATTTTTAGGTATCAATGACATTTAAGATTAATGCATTCCATATCAATGCCTAAATATTTGCAAATAATTTTAATATATAATATTAGTTTTTTTAAGGAAGACACCTGACGTGGCGCAGAGGAACAAGCGTGCGACTGTAAGCGCGTCAGGTTGTGGGTTCGATCCCCAGTCTAGGAAATGGAATTTTCATATCCTGGGTTTGGTAACAAGGCAAAGCGCGGCGTTGAGTTCCGCCACACAGCAAGCAATGCCTTAATTCGGTGGAAAGAGGGGAACGGAGTGTCTTAACACTAGGTTCTCTCTGCCTACCCTGCTATATGCGGGATACAGCGTAAAGCTATGTGTGTATGTAAGGAAGACTGTTTATCTGTCGTTTTTGTTCTTAAATAAATAAAGGATTTATTATTTAAAAATAGCAAAGGTGGATGTAAAGAATTGTATTTTAAATGCAATATATCTTCATTTTAGAGTACCATTTAGATCACGATAAAACTTACATGATGACAGACACCTAGGTGTGTTTGTAGTATCATATTTCATGTTCTTACATAATTATAAAACCGGTAAACAGTTGTCGAACTTGTTAACAGCGCACCGGACAAACTCCATCGGCGCCTACAGGGCTAGTTTAGTTCTTCGCTGGAAACATGTGTCAGGATATCCTTTAGCGATACAAGTTTTTAAATAATTTCTCTAAACAAGACAAGAACACAACGGGATGTCAGTAATTATTATAGATAGACCTAAAAATTGAGTATTAAATAAGAAATAATTAATTTTCGTATTATCCTTACTTATATTATAAATGCGAAAGTAACTCTGTCTGTCTGTCTGTTACGCTTTCACGCCTAAGCCACTGAACCGATTTTGATGAAATTCGGTATGAAGGTAGAACTGAACTTGGGAAAGGTCATAGGATATTTTTTATCGCGAAAAATTTTTTATAAAAAATATTTTTATTTTTTATATATTTTTTTTGACAAATAATCTAGACATTGGGAAAGTCTATAGGCTACTCATACGTCGCGCGATATAGCCGAATTCCACGCGGGCGAAGGCGCGGGCGGAAAGCTAGTATATTATATATCTATTAAGTATTTAAGGTATTTACAAAAATAAAACAATGCTACATTATTCTGGACAAACTTTTCAGCCATATAGTGATAGTCAAAACCGCCGTAAGCCATACGATGTCGACAGTGTTAGATGAAAACGTCCAAACGTATTTTACTATATTTACTATAGAGGAAATGTATAGACACATGCTTTAACTATTAATATGATATATTATAAGTACTAGAATTTAACCCTACCCTATTATACGTGCTTTAGAAGGCACGCTTAACAGTCGGTTCCAGTTGTTGATCTACCATCAAAGATAATCGCTACGCAGTCTGAGGCCTGTATAATTCTGATAACAAGTCCAACTACTTGGTTACAAACACTCAAACTATTGGTCGTAGTTCCGAACGTACGGAGGCCATAAGACAGTCGTTTCGTACATCTGCATATATTCAAATATATGGGTAATCAGCAATGCTTTCAACCTCTACATATTTCGACATAATATTAATATTTTTTATTAAAAGCACTTCTTCAAAGATTGACAAAACATTGGATTATTTATAATAGCTTCACGCTGTATCCTGAATATAGACTAGGCAGAGGGAACCTGAGAATCTAGTGTTAAGACACTCCGTTAACCACTTTCCGCCGAATTGCGACATTGTGTGCTGAGTGGCGGAACTCAACGCCGCGCTTTGCCTAGTTACCAAACCCAGGAACTGAAAATACTAAACTTTAACATTTGCTGGAGTGGGAATCGAACCCACAAACTATCGTTTTTACAGTCCCACGCTTGTGCTTCTGTATTGCTTGTGTTTTGTATATATTTATAATAGATATACAAAACAGATTTATGAACAAATTATAAAGCTTAATATGTATGCTATAATACTTTTATATAAATCCTCTTGTGGATTAGATACGTAGTAACAATTAAGTTACACTACCGTGTCCAATATTGAATATAACAAATTTAAAGTAAATGAACAACCAATGAATTGTCAAAACAAAATAATTACGTCGATTTTTTCATAAAGCTAAGACTATTCACCAACCGTATTTTTTTTTTTTATTAACTGACTGTATGGTACATCGTATTCGTTATTGATTCTAAACAACATTTATGCAATCCTATTAGGTGGTCTCTAAACCCTCTTGAATGGTTCTGAGTAGTAATTGAAAAGGTACTTATTTATATGGGCATTGTTATATGGCCCAAAAAAACAGGAGTAAGGGCACCTTTATAGCGTGATATACTCACATTTGTAAATAGCATCATACTAAGTTGGGATGTGCCTGATTAAATCTTAGAACCTTAGGTTCAAATCTAACTAAAGGTAATATTAAATATTTTTATATAGAATTAGTACTAGTAGAATTAAGAACAGCACTGAGTTCCGATATCCGGTACAAAAAAATAGGATGTAGAAGACAGAGGAAGGATATGTGATAAAAAAATCAAGAATAATATTAAAGTAAATATTAACGTATAAATTTTGAGAATTATAATTTCATAATTTATAAATCATTTGTCCCTAGTGGAATTAACCTTCAAGTAAGTTCTATTGTATATAATATTTAGTTAGTGTTAGAGCTGCTCATTTTTTAATTACGACAGATAAGAAAAACTTATCTTATCTTTATCCTGCAAAATATTAGAGACTCTCTAAGAATTGTTAAATTATTGTACATCAATGGTGACGGGTGAAAATTTTAGCTCTCACACCTTGTTTGACTTTGTTAGTTTCAAGCTCCACATTTTCCTGGCGACCTTTTTAGGTCTTACACTTGTAATTTGAAAAGTTAGGCAAGCCGGGAATGGATGGCAAGCCGGGAATGGGGATCGAGTTGTATGGACGCCTCGCCACTGTCGTACATACATACATTATATATTTGATAGAGTGTTATTTATTAAAACTGAAACAAAGAGATTTAGGTGGTAGCTAAAATTCGACTCACCCATATTTAATATTTTTTATTACGGTAAATGACATGATTGTAGTCAAAATCTGATAAAAATAATATTTACTTGTCCCCATTTTGATAAATCCTGTTACTTACTTATAAATAAATTTGTCAGTCAAGTAGGTAATTTTGGCTATCAAGTAAACAGACGTGTCAGGCGTTAGTTTTCGCTATGTGGAGCTATTGTACGATGACGGGTTTGTCAGGCTTTGCCGAAACGACAATGACCATCGTTAGGAATTGTACATGCCCCGCTGACCCGCGGTTAGTAGAATTTCTTTATAAATCCCCACTTGATTTTTAGAACGCGGTCCAGAAACGGTTATTGTTATGAGTGCTTACAGCGAAAACGTAAATGATGACATTTTAAAATATATATTTTTTCGAGTGTCATACTTATCTTTCACTACAGAATAATGTGTATGCTTTTTAAAAAAATATAAGTAAATATATTTTTTTAAATATTTGAATTACGAATTATAAAAAATATAAAAGTCCAATGTATAAGATTTTTGTGAAATTAATGTGTTCATATACATCATCATATTCCAAAATTATGCTGGATTATTCTACGATAACAAATATCACAGACGCAATAAATTTGAAATATTTAAAACTTGGCAGTTTGTATTCATTTCCTGTTCTTATGGTAATAACAGAGAAATTGGACCACCATACTCGCTCTTTGTATGCCGCCGGTATCTATGGTACTATTAAGATGTGTTAACAATGGCTTCTCGCGAAGCTTCTGGACACTAAAACATAGATCTATATCTTACTCTTAAAGCTAGAGAGACCTGTTACTTTATTATTGTAACATACAATTTTACAAGTAAAGCATATGCTTTTGAAAGATATGAAATGAGATTGAGAAAGCTAAGATTGTTAATATTAAATCCTACTAAAAATACAAAAAGAATGTAAAAATTTTCAACGTTTTTTTTCGGTACTTAAATGAACTATTGCACAGTCACTTAGGACTTTCCGCTGCTTTCGAGATTTTAGTGTTTAACAAAATGTAGGTACAGATGTGTCTATTATATTAAAAGAATAAATAATAAGAAAAAATACCTATATATTTTTAAATAATCGTAAATATTAAGTTATATAACGGAGCAGTGTCTAAGTTCTCTCTCCCTGCTCTGCTAAATATGGGAGCCACGCTGACGCTATTAAGTTCTCTATAACAACTCAAAACAAAAATATGTAATAAAAATTCTAATCTAAACAAATCATCACTTTTTACTTGCTACATATTCATATTACACGATAAACTTTTGCTAACCGGATCGAGCGTCTGGATAGCTTTAATGATAAATTCGTCTCGCTTTTGAGTTTAGTTACGTGTCGATATTAGTGCTCTTCATGTAACGGATGAATGCGCGTATTGCATCGAAACGCGAGTATAGTGTAATCTTTGAGATTGCGCACGCACCGGTGCGACGTGACATCGACCAGACCGTATAGACACCGACGCTATCAAAATCACGTATGATTTCTTTACTTGATGCGATATATTATTGCTATTAATGTGATATTAAAGCTCATCTCTTGTTCAAGTGTCTGACTAAATAGGAATTATAGAGAAGCAAACAAATTTTTCAAATTGGTTGGACAAAGTGTGATGCTAGTTTTTGCCACTGAATACGCAATATTTATAATATAGAAGAAGAGCCTGGGGGCTGAGTAGTATATTATACCATATAGTAAATAAGACAGCGTATCATCTTGGTAATTTATAATCAAATTCAATGATAAAAAGTTTTTCGAAAAGATAAAATGATGAATAAATACATACCTACTGACGAATTTGAGTTCGCAAAGTATGGTACCGCTTAGCGGTTCTTACTTATATATTAAGCACTAGATCAATATACCGCACTTGAATTGCGCTATTTAAAATGGAGTGTTTCAGGATAATAAAGTATTTATTTATCCACTACCAAATAGTGATTGTATTTAGAAATAGCAAGAATATTAACAGCTTTATATGGATTTTTATCACTTAACTACATAAAATAATGAAAAAAAATATTTTACTTACCAGATACAACATACGACACTGGATTTAGCAGTAATTCTATGTATATATAAAATTCACTTGTCACGCTGTTTACCCATAATAAAGTACATAACAGTGATTTTTACACAAAGCCAAATTTAATATGAAATTGTTCTATTCACATCAGTATATATCAAGCTAGGCTATTTCATATATCACGAGCCTTAGATTACCCCCTCTTTGTAAGGTTGTTTTATTTAGGTACGTATTGTGGACACAGTTAGACTCTAATAGGTATTTAACGTCAAGAGTTTTGTTATAACAGGAAAAAGTTGTTCAGTCACAGTGATTTACAAGCAATTAGAAGAAATAATTGATATATTCGATACAGTAATCTTACGTAATATGGAATCTTATTGTATTCGTAGTATTGCGACACTCAAATAATAAAAGCAAGATATATTCCGGAGTGCACTAATATAATAGGAACTAACCAATTACATTTATATATTTAAGGAATTCCCATACGTTTATCTATTTCTTTTTATTTAAAAAAAACATATTAAAAGTGAAATTGTTACTTTAGTATTCAATAGATAGTGTTTTTAATCGTTTTAGTAGCAGGTTGTATAGAAAGCTAAACAAAAGCAGTATTTACTATAATAAGTATCCTCTATTAATGTAATCAGAAGTATACGTACGGAACTTAATAAGCAGGTGATAGGAGCATTAAGTCTTCATTGCTGCTTTCTTATAAATGGTATTATACAAAGAGACGAGTCGATTATGTGTTATAAAGTATTTTTTGGTGGTAGGAGGTTCGTCCTCCGCCTGGCTCGCGACCACTATCATGTCAAATACGAACCGCCATATATCTTATAATGTGTTCCGGTTCGATGGCATGTAAGCCAGATTTTCCCCTTTCCCACCCATCCTTTCCCCAAAATGTGGTGGTTCTGATAGTGGACTACTACATTGTCCCCCCTTCCATCAGTATCCTCTAGGTTGGCAACGCATCTACAACATCTCTGGTGTTGTAGATGTCTATGGGCGAAGGTAACCACTTACCATCAGGTGGTCCTTCTGCTCGTTTGCCGTCCGTTATCAATAAAAAAAAAAAAATAAAAATAAATATGATTAAGTCTTCATTGCTGCTTTCTTATAAATGGTATTATACAAAGAGACGAGTCGATTATGTGTTATAAAGTATTTATATTAAAAAAAACGTCTACGTTGCAGAATTTTCTACTTATTAGTTAGAAATCAACCATGCGTTAGACGGTACTCAATCAGCATCTAATTTAGCACTCTATAATTAAATATTTATGCTTCTTGAAATCTGCAATATAACCACTTATATATTTACAATTTTACACAGTTAATGTTATTAGACTTACAACCTCAAAATCTTATCATAAAAGTTATCTCTATTAAAAAAACATTATGCCATCTTTCAAAACCAAATTCTCTACACCTGTTGGAAATAAAAAAAAGTGTGTCGAGTCGTCTCTTAAATAAAATATCAATCAATTCAAATATGGCGGCACGCGCGCCGATTATTTCCTTTCCCATTGTATTACTCGTAGTCGTGAAGAACGTAATGATTTTGGACCTTCTCCCAAGCTAAATAATGATTACAGACGAAACGGAACAACTAACGTACGCGTAGTGCTCTATCAAAATAACATTAATAGGATAAGTAATACGTAATTGTTGATTCGAATTTCTTGACCCCAATATGAAAAAATCAACAAATCATGACTCGTAATAACACGTCTGAAGAAGCCATTAGGCATTACAATATTTATTTTTTCAATAAACTTCGTATCTTTTGGTTAAAGGCGGTAGCAGTTAGATACGAGGTTATTATGATAACAAAGTATTTTTTTATTACTACTTATCTATATAAGAATGGAAATCAATATATAAATACGTGAAGCAAAAACTTTGTACTCCTTTTTAAGAAAATTACGCGGACAGGGGAGCATGAAATTTGGCACACTTATAGCCCATATAGAAAAGGAGAGTAAATAAATGTTATACACACTACCATGGTTTGACATCTATGTTTTTATAAAGTGACATATACATTGCTGAAGACAATGCGTTGTTAACACGTCAACGGGAACACTAGTATTAATAAATCGTAGGTTCTCGCAATCACCTTTCTAGTAACAAAAATATCTTTTATCCAGTTACCATTTGGTTAGAAGAGAATAAATGAAGCAGGAAAGGTGGTATTTAACATTATGCTTATAAAAAACTAATATGTATTTTTTTCTATGTAGTGACGTGTATTATACGTTTTCCCAGGACGTCTGGTTGTGGTAATTAATGACATAGGACTTGATGAGTATAAATTTCTTTATATTCTATAAATATATACTAGGGATGCCATTCTGTATATATGTAATTGAAGTTTTAAGTAGGTATACGATGAATAGCGAAATCAAGAAAAAGGAGTGGCGGAACTCAACGCCGCGCTTTACCTTATTACCAAACTCAGAAAATGAAAATATTTCATTTCCTGGAGTGGGAATCGAACCCACAACCTGTCTCTTTACAGACGCACACTTGTGCTTCTGCGCCACGATAGGCGTTGCCTCAATCTGGCGGAAAGTGGGGAACGGATTAGTTGAAAGAGAACGGAGTGTCGTAACACTAGGTTCTCAGGTTCCCTCTGCCTACCCTGCTATATGCGGGATAGAGCGTGAAGTTAAAAAAAAATGAAAAAAAATATATCTATACCTATCAAATCAAACATTTTAATGATGATATTATTGTTAAAGCTTCTTACAAACACGCCTTAACAATAGATATATAAATCAGAAGACAATATAACAATAAAGCAAAGAAATGGCCGTAGCTACTATTTCTATACCTTTTTATCAATTTTTTGACATAATTATTTTAAAAATGAACTATAACAAAACTATCCCATATAGTCTAACCCTTATACAAACCGACAACTTAGATTTAGATAAAGTCATTAGAAGTTTTAATTGCGACTCTGCCGACGCGTAGACGCGACGCGTAATAACTTATTTGGAATGGTAATAAGTTAACGCAATATATTGTAGATACTGCTGATGAATAATGAATTTGAAAGTTGTGATTTTATATTAAGAAAAAAGGGAGCCCCTATTTGCAAAAGTTATGCTGACGGGAGAGTATAAAATTCGGCACAGTTAAAATTTATAAGGAGAAATAGTGAAGAAAATTTCATAAAGATGAAAAATTTACTCGTCAAAGGTCTTACTAGTATAAAAATTATTAAGTATGTACCAACAATTAAGCAATACAATTATTTATTTTATCGTATCTATTTTTTAACCTAATAAAAATTATATAAAAATATTTCCTCAAAATTAATCTACGCCAGTGTACACTGGTTTGCAATAAGGAAATGAGCTGAAAGTTTTCACTTCGTTAATTGTAAATGAAACCCTCATATTCCATAAATAGTGCAAATATTACCAAGAAAATATGGTTTATTAATATGTAATAAGCATGTGTTGAAATTGAGTATTTAGCTCGAGAGGAAATCTAAAACACAGTTTGTCAGTTTACCCTGTTATTTCATACTAGTAATTGTAAGGTTATGTTGTGAACTAATGCATACGTATTCAAGATCGTTAAGCCATCTGATCCATTATCGTAGACTGATAAATTAATGCAAGCTCACTCTCAGCCACTAACAAGGTGCAATAGTAATTTTATAGATAACGAGTGTCTTGTATTGCTACGTAACGAAATTTTACAATTAAATGCAATATATATGGAAAAAATGAAAAATGATAGGGAAAATTTCGTATAACTATTACATATTTTCCTAGATTAATTTTGATTTTAACCTGGTTGTGTCCTAATACGTTGATGGTATTATTATTAACTATAGGTGAGATAACTACAAGTATATATTTATTATGATAGTTGTATATTCGAATCTCATTAAAGAAAAATTCTTCATGGGAAAATCTCTTACCTGTACTGTAATACTGTTTCTGGTTATACATATGATTGCTAAAATTTGGTTAAACTTTAAATAGGTACGCGTTTGTATTATAATAAATAAAAAATACATATGTATACATATTTACATTTCTTCATACGATAAGTACAATATTGATCCCTCGGATTATATATTATTATTAAAATAAGCGCTTATCAATAATGTATTAAATGAACCTATTTTAACCGGATTAATCGCGTATATTTTAGTATTCACAGGTCACAGGTAGACTACCTGTGACCACAGACTACTGTAAAGTGTTCGAAACGTCAGGTTTCCAAAAATGTACTTCCGAATACTAAAATATACGCGATTAATCCGGTTAAAATAGTTTCATTCAATATGTGCAATAATCGCAAAAATCAAAGAGCTCATTATATGAATAATGTGACTAAGTAACTTTTAAGTTATTTACAATACAACTCTTTTTTTCCTATTGTGAGAAAATGATATTTTGATATATTTCGCAATAAATATTAAGACATGAGAATTATTGTATGCTAATAATATGATTATATTATAAATTTACGCAAAATTATATATAAATATCTTATATATTTTAAAAAAATCTTTTCCAAAAATAAACACATATTTCAAAAACATATAACTTTACAAAGCAATATATGTACAAAACGCAAAATAAGAACTAGGCTTCACAACCGATACAGAATAACAGTCGTACTATATAATAAATTTTCATAATAATTGTCTCTCAATTTTAAATGTGACCCAAAAATATCCAATGATTTACCTAACACAAGAGGTCAGATTATTAGATAAAGTATTTATTCGGTCATTAACAATGACTGTCAGTGTCAAGCCTTAAGCGGAACACAATAATAGTCAATATTACAAGATGATTCTCGGAATCAACAAAAGACAACACTTGTTTTGCTTAGACGTCGACGCTATAAGCCTTTTTAATTTAACTTATGTGCAAATAAAATTTTATATTTAATTATTTAATTAAAAGAATAAATATTCAATCTTTTTATTGTGTTTTGATAATTATGTTATGATGATGACCTGACTGCAAATAATTTCTATATTTATATTAGAAATGTGTCTTTGAACTTGAAACACTCACAGTACTTCATTATCCAATTAAATATAATGGGCATATGATAATAATAGTAATACAACAAAAAAGAATAAAAAAGGAATCCGGTTTACTTTTTTAACTCCTGGAAATTATTTTCAATACGTACGGCGGTGCAAATAGTTTGACTACTTTAGGCAAGAATCTTGTTACCGTTACTTAATCTGTTTTAACCATAAAAGTCAAGTAATGCCAACTTGCTATAAGAAAGTATCCGTTCTATTAGAAAAGTGCTTAAATCTCTGCTGCGCAGTGTTTACGCAGTGATCGAGTTATGTCGTAGAAAGTAAGGGGACAACTTCAAATTGCCACATTAGAGTAACACATGCCATGCGTGCAAACGGTAATTTTATTTGCAATTGACGGCAATTCTGTAGTGTCATCTGGTGTGTACGTAATTGTGATATCAGTAGGTACTTCAGTCACGAGCAATGTGAAATCCAATCGGTTTACATTCGTTTCATACTGCTATTTCATTTTTTGTAATAAATAGAAATTTATTGTTTTATAAATAAAACTGTAAAATAACTTTGATCATGTCCTTTTTGTAATGCAATATCAATTATGTTTTATTACCGATTTGCATATAATTAGTAATTACTAAATACATATTGTTATAGCTACTATACGATTTATTACCTTCTGTAACTGCAGCTTTATATTCTTTATCAGAAGGGCCCTTTAGACTAGCAAGAAAGTGTCATTAATCAATGAACGCACTCGCGCTATCTAATCGGAATCCAATTTGAATCTTAATCAAAACTCCAACAAAAACTATTTTTGCAGATAAATAGCAAAATCACAGGGCACGCTGTGACTACGAATAACCAGAGTTTGATTTATCATTCTTGTCTCTCAAGCGATAATCAAAGATCCATTACCGCGGTTTCATTATATGAGAACAATTGCTGCGATACGTGTGTACTTCGGCGCTTTTAGAATTGACCTTCCGACCTCCATTTCGTTTTGAGTGACCTCCGATTTGAGAAGCCCAAAATCTTTACAAGCCCAAATTTGCAAATCATGATCGAATAGAGTTAAAGCCCCGATACGAGTGGAATGTTGATGATATAAATTCCTTTATATTTATATGAACGAGGTTCGTAATGATACCGTCTCTAACTATAGCCTCGACCATTTCCTTCTACGACGTAGTTGGATCTGGTCAATTATTCTCCATTGAACAGATGGATTATGTGAAAAAACCGCATACCGTGTTGCGCACGCGCCGCTGATTGCTTTCGTCCGCTGTCCCTTTCCAACGTGATTGTAGTGTTATTACGCTTAAAATGTTATTAATGTACTTATATATATTATAATAAAATAACTCAATGGTGTATCAATAAACACCTAACAAATGCAATGTCTATATTAATATAACAATGCACCTTGTTGTCTTTTTACTAAGATTGGACGCGTTACTAAGACTTAAACTGTACAATTTTTTTTTATATTTAATAACTGTTTATAGATAACTTAACATAATAACGTAAAGCAACAGGAAACTTCTTATTATATTCTAATAGTTGGTTAGCAGTTTACGCAATACAATTTTTATGTAAAAATTATATGCATATGCATGTGCATATAATTATACTTAAAGCTTTCTTTTAAATATTTCCATCTAAGCTTTACTGTTACGTTTTCAATTGTAATTACCTATAAATATAGATTATACATTCACATTATTATATTGTAAATATAATTGTAAATATAATTGTTACTATAATAGGCTTAGTTTACAAAACAAAATACTGCTTTAGATACTCATAAATTATGGCAATTTTTTATATTTTTTATTTAACATAAATTTTTATTTTCCACATGTCCGAACTATGTAACATGTAAAAAATATATGTTAACAGTATCAAATACATCCATCAGAGTAAACAAAAGGTGGTTTTATTCATAAGTAAAATATTTTAATATATTTTTCTTTTTTTTTTTAACTTCACGCTGTATCCCTAACTAGAAAATCTAGTGCTAAGGCACTCCATTCTCTTTCAACAATTCCGTTCCCTACTTTCCGCCGGATTGAGGCATTGCGTATTGAGTGGCGGAACTCAACGCCGCGCTTTGCCTTTTTACCAAACCCAAGAAATGAAAATACTAAATTTTACATTTCCTGGAGTGGGAATCGAACCTATAACCTGTCGTGTTTACAGTCGCACGCTTGTGCCTCTGCGCCACGAGATGTGTCAAATAAAATTAATACAAAGTAAGTGAAGTAAAAAAATGAATAACAGTGTAGAAGTCATCGCTTTTAAGTTGAGTTACAGAGCTTGGCATACCAGCAACGACATTGATCGCGTGCCCAGTTTTATGCGTTGCTAATGCCGTACTATTTGCGGTTGGACACACTGCGATTATGTCTCACGTAATGTAGTCTATCATAGGGTATGATACTATCGACGACTTCTGGATAATAACATATCGTAGATCCTTAGCTGTTTACGTTCTTTTATGAAAAAACTCAATAAGTGAATTCAAAATTCAATGATGTTTACTTATATAATTAATTTTCTACTGATTTATTTAAAGCTTTCTTTACAATTTAATATATTTATATGATTTTGGAACGAAAAATATATATTTTTAACTTCACACTCTGTCCCGCATATAGCAGGGTAGGCAGAGGGGACCTGACTAGTATTAAGACACTCCGTTCCCCACTTTCCGGCGAATAGGCAAAGAAATAAAATTACATATGAATATAGCTTTAATGTTATTAAAGGTTCACGTTGTTATTATAACTGTGTTGTTTTGGATATTTTTTTATGTATGTTTTACTGTTGTATCTTTTATTTACTTCTTATGATAAATTCAATATATAAACTAACCTACATACATACATAACTTCACGCTGTATCCCGCATATAGCAGGGTAAGCAGAGGGAACCTAGTGTTAAGTCACTCCGTTCCCCACTTTCCGCCGAATTGAGGTATTGAGTGCTGAGTGGCGGAACTCAACGCCGCGCTTTATCTTGTTACCAAACCCAGGAAATGAAAAATTCCCTTTCCTGGAGTGGGAATCGAACCCACAACCTGTCGCGTTTACAGTCGCACGCTTGTGCCTCTGCGCCACGACAGGCTTTACTAACCTACAGAACATAAATTAATAGAATTAATTAAGGTAAAGCTTAAGTGTTGCTTGATATTCCTAATCTTTCTTTATATGTATACAAATCAAATGAACATTATGATTACTACACAACTACTGAAAGTATACAGAATTGCAAGCCGCTGTATATGATGATCAGTTTATAAATAGACCTTTTATAGTAACCAGTAGCTCGAATAGCACCTGAGAGCGATGATGGATTACGCACTCAACAGTTATTAAGGTCATTATGGGCAAAAACAACATTAATAGGTAGGGCTATAGAATTTACTCGGATTGTATCTATCCAATAATGCGCATTCTGTTTGCTACATGTGCTTATCTTTTGTAAGTTTATGATATTACAAATTAATTATTAATAGTAATAAATATTAATAAGCTCATATGAATTGTAGCACAATTTAAATAAAATCATTTGTTAAACAAATAGCTCTAAATGGAAAAATAGATATATAAAAATACATTTACCCTCCAAACGGGCCATAACGATCTGTTAAAAACAGTCAATCCTTTACAACGATAACTTCAACTACCATTTGTTCTATTGAAATCAGTTGTTCAACAAGGACCGGTTCGGTTCTATGTCAGAATGCTCAGTCAGCTATGCAATCTGTTAAGGGAATAACTAGTCATACGCTGGTTCAAGTTAATTTATTATATGATTAATTACCTTATTATCGTAGCAATTTTATATTTTATGTTGTGTTGTGTTTTGTTTGCCATGTAATAAAGAATATTCTATTCTACTTATATAAATTATTATTTCAGAACAACATACGTATAATATCGTCCTAAAGTACTGAAAGGTATCATTTTTGTTAGTTAATATATAGTTGGTTATTAATTAATAGAATATACGGTATACATATGTCGTTAAATAATAAGTATTTACACGAGAAACATGTCATTTTGGTTCATGAAAGAACACACCGACATGTTTTTAAAATATCAAATAAAGTACATATGTGAGGTTGCGTTTTTCAAAGACATTCGTAAAGTACATCAATCAGTCTGTCGTTGTCGTTGCAAGAGTCGATCTCTACTACATGTTATTTACAAGAGCTATATTAAAATCAGTCTCATTTCTGTAATTGTAATAATAATTTATTTAATACTGCAACTCACCTTACATCTTCATTGTGTTTTTTGTTTCCGGTGTTTATCTGTGAATAAAAAGGTATAATTTGAATGCAAGATCAATAAATTGTAGTATAAGTGAAAGTGTACCTGTAACAATTTTTAGAAAAATTGATTAAGTTCTAACTATCTCATCATCTCTTTAAAATGTCCCGTTCCGTCCCGTCTCTATTTAGTCTCTAGTCCCGTTCTCTATTTTCGCGTTATTCTTTGACGCTTAAGGGACATTTCAATTATTGGGTACCACACTTAAAAAATACAGTCGATATAACAACCTTCTCCTTTTTTTAAGTTAGTTAGAAAGCAATAAAAGTCACAATAATAATATATCACTAACTTACTGATAAATGCAATAAATAATGATTTTAGCATAAAATCAAGATGCCTAATAGTATAAGTAGCACAAATTGTCCAAAAAAATTAACCTAGCTTGTTTCTAAACAAAAAAAGTTTAGGCCGAAAGGCGCTTGAACTTTAATGTAATTTATTAAATATTATAATATCATTACCGTTACAATCACTAATATTTGGTTGTACAAAAATCATGTATGCTCATTGCGTTAGTTCATTCACTTAAACGCAATTATTGTGTAGCGCGGAGTGTGTATTTAACTTATTCTTAGTCTTTATGTTAAGGGTCTAAAGATGATTTTAGGTAGGTTATGATGTGTGATTATGAAGCATTAGCCAGTGCGATATGGTACGATGGTCGGCGCTGGAGCGTGGCGCATAACTGCCCAAGTACACTGTCTTAGAAGCTTCCTAGTTTTTTTTTAATTTATAAATTGCAAGAATTGATAAATATCACTGACTTAAGTGTATGGTTTTTCAAGTATAGTTTTTATTCCAGGTTCATAGAAAGCTGAAGTATAAACAAGGAAGTAATCGCTTATTATTTTAATAAATCAATTAATCATTTAATAATTACGATATTTAATTTCATTATTTTACTTAAATATATTAAAAAATAATTATAACAATATTGCTGTAATTAGAAAGGACTATGTATGATAATTATTTCAAAGTAGTTATTAACTTAACCTGGGTTCTTTAAGTCTCTCTGTTTCCCACAGAGTATAAATTTGAAATAACCACAGTTGATTTGCTTAAATAGCCGTGGTTAGCATTATATCAAAACTAGTTAGTCATGTCACATTTTGCCTTTTGACTTATATACTTCAGCTTCAAGGTTTTTTCCGATTAGGAAGATAGACACAGAGAACAGTCAAAGTCAAAGTCACATTCAAATAATTTTATTCAAAATAAGAAGTTATATGTTTAATTTTTTGAACATCAAATAATTTAATACCGTTTCACTAAATTTAATGCCTCAGACCTGAGAAGAACCGGCGCAAGAAACTCAATGTCAAAGCATTCCGCTCTTCACTATGCGTGTTGAGCGGCGGAAATTAAATTTTATGGGTCTAAAATGTAAAATAATTATTGCCGCGAATAATACTCGAACCCACAACCACTGTTAACACTCGGACGCACTCCTACTTCGCCACGATGGTGTTTCGTTTCATATACGTATAAAAACCCTAAGATATATTTACAGGAAATTTAAAAACGTATATATATACATGTTGATGATTTGAATAAAGCAAACATACTATACGACCCTAATCAGTTATGATAATATGAATAATAAACAAGAAGTTCAAAATTTTCATGGTAAATATACGGTATGGTTATGATATAATTATATAGTATGGTGAAATAATCAGTATTAAAATACTTACTTCACATAAAATTTGTCACAAAAAAATGTCCTTCTTCATCCATGAGATGAAGAGTGTGTATGTAGTATGGTTGCAAGTTAAGAAAAAGTTGATGTTATTCCAAATCTATAGTTAAAAATTTAATCCGCTATAAGCTTGATTACTAACATAAATAATTAAATATATGAATTCACATAAAAAATTGAACTTTAATCTTAGCGCATATAAAACTAACAAATATTTGTAATATATTTATGTTAAATGCGAAATGAAGTTATAATTATTCAAATTAGCGGTAAATTTTGTTGAAAATGTTGATATAACATATCATATTTACAATTGTAACTGCTTAGTTAGTAGGCAATACCGATAGGATATCTCAATTAGACCATATATATTTTATTCGTACATTCATTATAGGTGCGTGTAGTTGTAACACTCGATAAGCTTTTGATAAGTAAACTAAAGTTAAATTTCGCCAAGTAGTCTCGAACTCTAGTTAGTTTAGCGTTCGCGAATTTTGTGTATCGCGTATCAATATGTAAAAAATTGTACAGGCCACGAAGTTTAAAATATGTCATACTTGCAATTTTTATGGTGAAGAAGTGTTAAAAATAATATTTTCTTTAATACTCCATAAAATATATGTTACGTAGACTACTATGCTACTAAGCAATGGTGTGTTAACGCGTCAGCTAGGCCACTAGTAAAGAAAAGTATCCAATTACTTTGTCATTTTTAAATGATATGTTGATATTAATATTAATTATATTTTTTAGAACGTGATATTATATCATACAGTTTTTTTTTCTAACTTTACACTGTATCCCGCACATAACAGGGTAGGCAAGGAGAACCTGAGAACCAAGACTGTCAGTTCTCGTCAGAGTACGGAAATCTTTCCGTTCCCTACTTTCCGCCGAATTGTGCCATTGCGTACTGAATCGCGTAACTCAACGCAGCGCTTTGACTAGCTTTACTAGAGGGAGGAAACGAAAATATTAAATATGAAGTGAAGTGAAGAATGAAGTGAAGTGAAGTGAAGTCCTGAAGTGAGAATCGAATCCACAACTTGTCGCGTTCGCAGTCGCATGCTTCTGCACTACAACTTTTTACTTTTTTTGTAGTTCCGTATTTTTTCTCACATAGTAGGGTAGTTAGAGAAATACTCATCTGGACCGAAGCCGACATTGCGTATAGAGTAACGGATATCAACATCGCATTTTACCTTACCAAAGCAGGGAAATTATAAAAAATTGAGTTCCGTCACTCATCACGCAATGCCTCAATTTGGCGGAAAGTGGAGAACGGAAATGTTGAAAGAGAATGGAGTATCTTAACACTAGGTTATCTGGTTCCTTCTGCCTACCCCGCTATATGCGGGATACAGCGTGAAGTTAAAAAAAAAAGAAAAAAATATATACAACCATCGCGATTATAGCCAGACAATGTCCTATTGTGTCATGATGGCACCAGATTTAACTCTTTCACATATTTTGTATTTTAAATCCCTCTAAGTGCATAAAAAGAAACAAATCAGTATGTCGAATAATATGTCAACGCATACAAGTAAATAAATTACTTTACATTACCTAATCTAGATTTCTCTTATTATACAAATTCAGATCACGAGGATGTATTGGTAACTACCAATACTTTCGTATGCGGTGAGGCCAATACGAATTCATTTCTATTTGCTTGATCGCCAAGATAGCAGACTTGTGATGTCACCATATGGTCACCATGATATTTACTAAGTTTAAAACTAAAAAAAACATAGGTTCAACGTGCTCGTTTTTTTGTCGTTCCTATTAATTAAAATGTATGGCCACGTTTACATAAGATCTTAGAGTCGATCTCGAGTGTTTGTATTTTTTGCAAAAATGCCCTGAATCTATAATGCACGTAAAATCCCGCTATAAAATACATTTCGGAAAGCTTAATGGCTTGTTTCTTGGAGTATTTTTATTTTAGAATTACTTACTACCATAGACGGTATTATGGTAATTTGCATTTGGTTCATAGATATGTTGTAATACTACTTTTAATTATAATTAATTTTATCTGTATGCTAACTACTGTGTTTAAAAAGACATCTTTAAAAAAAGACAATTGCTGGTCAGCTTAACTTCTGTTGACTTTTATAAATAGTAATATTCAACCATATTAAAATTCATAAAAGCCATGCATGTTGCGGCAGCGTCTGTCTGTAAGCACGATTGGTCGTGAGTTTGATTCCCATCCGGGGGAACAAAATTATTTTCTTCCCTATTCTGTTAACACAAAGTGCGGCGTTGGTTTCTTCCACTCAAAACGCCATATCTAAGTTACGGGCAAAAACAGAACGGAAATTGACACAAGGCCCTCTCTAACTACCCTGTTATGAGAGAAAAAGCGTATCTAATAAAGAAAAAATAAAATTTAAAACTAATATGCGAATAAAAAGAACTTAAAAGAAGCAATAAATGTTAAATATATATTATGTCATGGCAAGACTTACTAGTTTTAGGAATCATTTTATAAAGAAAACTGAGGATATTATTAAATTATGGAAATAAATATAACTTAGCCGTGGGTGCGTCTAAGGTACAGCACGGAATAAATCTGTATGATTAATATCCTACATGATGATATCGCAGAAAACCGCACGTTTCGCAATTAAAATTTCAAAATTGTATACACTTTGTGCATTTTATTTATATTAAAACAAAATACCAAAAACTTTTACTTTCAAATAAAGTAAGGTCCTAATTATTTTGTTATGTCAGATAACATATAATGCAGGAAAATTACTTGACTACACGAATTAAATTTTTACGTAATAGGAACATACTCGTACATATGAATTATATCCATATTCTTTAAATAAGTGTAAAACAAATTTTTATCTCTTTCGTACATGTCAACTATAGAGTATATAATTATTAAAAATAAAGGATTGAAAAGAGAATAATTTGAGCTTAGCTTAAGACATACAGTTTTAAAAATCTCTTATTAATTATTAAAATAACATTTATGTACGATGATTTTTTTTTATCTTATCTATAATATATTCATTAATGATTTGTATTTCACATTATTTAAATTAACCGATCAAATCTAAATATTGTTATATTTGTTTGGTCTGGGTAGAAAAGATATGGCGCCTTTCAACGTTGTAGTCAATGAGTCTTCAATGTCGGAACTTACACACCGCATTTTGTCTTAATAAGCGGAAAATTGAAATACAAACATTCCCACGAATGGGATTGAACCCACTACGATTGTGTTTACAGTCAGACGCTGTCCCGCTGCGCTACGACGGTTGGTGGTTACATATAAATAGGTAAAAATTGGAAGTTATGGAGTGATGTGTCATTTAGTTCTATATGGCTAAATCGCAAAATCCAGTAAATTTGTCATGTGAAAATAAAGAAAACAATAAGTGACGATTAACTAAAAGTATTAAATAAACGTGACGAATATGGAACTTTTAGTATTAGTTAAAATATTTCCGGACAACAAATTATGCATGTCGCGTAGATCGGACATTGCTTAGTTCATGGTGTTGCTAGCTAGGAACGTGATGGCACATTAGTGTTGCCAGTTAAACACACACGATAAACATTGCTGTCTGTTAACTATAATATTTGCTTTAAACAATTGAGTATTACGTGCTTGTTACCTGTGGGATAGTGTGTGGTCCTCATAATGGCACTCATTGTGTCGCAGCAATTAAGTATCGTATTTGACTAACAAAGCTTATACCTAAAAGTACAGCTTTCATTAGCATTTATTGAAGTTTCACGTTTTTCCCGTGTCGTAGGGTAGTTAGGGTTAACCTTATAACAAGACACTCCGTTCCCCGTGTTCCGCCCAAAATCGAGACATTGTGTCGAGTAAACAGAACTGAACACCCTGTGGTTCACAAATAATAATTCTCTAATAGAAATATCTTGTAAAAAATACCAACATTATTTATAGAATTACGGGTTTATAAAAAAATCACAAAAGATTAAAAATGAAAGTAAACAATCTACGTAAATATTATTTTCAAATTTGATAAACAATGCAATTCAAAGATACTGCAATCATAAATTATTTCTATTTTAAGCGTTTAATGAAATGTATGATGTGTGTAAATATGTTTTGTAAAGATATATTGCCAACTAGTAGCAAAAGAGGTCAAGCAATAAACATACCGCTTCTGGAAATTGTTCAAAGTGATATTAAATGAAATTTAGACGTGATTGCGCTACTGGTGAGAATATTCGGACGTGCAGCGCACGCGGTCAGAGGGTCATTGGAGAAACTGATGATATTTATGTATAGTTCAATATTCGTTGTAATTTTAATATTTAAAGATATCATTAAATTATATCATCGCAATGAAAGACTGTGGCATATATATAAAATATAACTGATTGAGTGTGATATACGTAGATGTTACTAAATTTAGGTAGACAAAATGTGTTTACTTTCAATATTTAACTCACAATATCCCTAAAATATTGCAGTACTAGCTTTCCGCCCGCGGCTTCGCCCGCGTGGAATTCGGCTATATCGCGCGACATAGTAAAGAGTAGCCCATAGTCCCAAGGTGTAGACTATTTGTCAATTTTTTTTCGCGATTATAAGTATCCTATGTCCTTTCCCATCTTCAGTTTTACCCTCATACCGAATTTCATCAAAATCGGTTCAGTGGTTTAGCCGTGAAAGCGTAACAGACAGACATAGTTACTTTCGCATTTATAATATTAGTAAGGATGTTCTGTTCCGTACCAACCTAGTTCGCAAAATCGCAGTGACATTAGTGACTTTTATGTATTTATTTGTTTATTAATCATCTTGTATCATCTTAGAACATTATACGTTTAAAAGACCTATATAAATATTGCAAAAGTTTGTGCAGCGTCTACAACACGAATTATCGAAGTCATCGTGGCGCAGTGGGACAGCGCTTGTAAATTATAAACGCGATAGTTATGGACTTCGAGCCGATATCGGGGAATTTAAATAATATTTAAAGTATTGCCATTTCAGTCAAAAAGGACGTCAAATAAAAAGATGGGAGGACGATTTACCAAAAGGATGGAGACGAATTGCTAAAAACAGAGAGGAATGGAAGTTAATGGGGGAGGCCTATGTCAAGAGACATCCTGATCAACAAACTGGCTGCTGATAAAAGAAAAATATATTTATGTAAGAAATATTGTATTATGGGTGTAGAATAAAGGATATTATTATTATGTATCTCGTTACAGGTTCTCGGGTTCAAAGGAACCCGGTCCTTTGGAAGGCTTGCGTGGGGACACAGGTCCAACACGTAGAGGCCCCTTTGAGACAACAATATTTTTTAATCTGACGCATTGACCGGGTCCATCTCTGAGTAACCATAGGCAATTGCTCAGAGATGGTCACCGGTCAATGCGTAGGAGCTATGGAACATATGGAAAACTAAAATAGGGCTATGGAATGGAGATTGGATGGACTAAGTACTGGGCTATTGATTGAGACTACCGGACGTCCGCCTTTTCAACAGTCTCAAATTGAAAGGTTAGCGGACGGTGACTCGCCTCCCACTAGATGGGCCCCCACAAAGCGGCGTAGTGCCTCGGGCGCAACATCGGTGTGGTCGGCTAAGGGTGTCGAGAGGTGTGCACCGGTTTCACCATCGCGAGTGCGCTCGTGAGCGGGTTTCCCCGCTATTACGCAGATTGAGCACTTCCACCCTTCCGAGCATATAGCTCTTGCGCTCCACTCTGCCGGCCAATGAAGGCAAGCCAGAGGCGGGGGATAAATTACAATTCCTCTCCGGAGGTCTCAGGTCCGTGGGGTCGCCACTCCCCAACAGCTCGCCACAAGCTGCCCTGCGGGCTTATTATTATTATTATTATCATTTCAGTCTGGTAAGACAAATGGTGTCGATACAGTTAGTATAAAATGTTTCGATTTGGCTTCTCACTACGTCTACGATATTATATATGATCACCTATAGCAATGTCACTGTCAAAAAAAAAAAATTATAAACACTTCACATGGTTCTACTGTATGACTTACTCAAACTAAAAATTCTATTAATAAATATGAAAAGCTCATTAATTAAAATAGCATTTAATTAAATTATGCATTCATAATTTAAAATCAAAGAAACGAAATAGTCATAAATATTATATGAGATATAAATTTAATATAAACTTGTTTATATTTTACCGTTTACATTTTACAGGATCACCTCAAATTTCTATAATTAGATAAGACTTGTATATTGACACTAATAGTAACTAAAATATGTTATATTTAAATTCTTTATATAGACTCATATTTTATGGTCACATTAAACCATAGCAAAGCTATTTTTAAAATAATACTTTTAAATGTTATTTATCGTTATGCTCTTTAAATTGATCATAGATTATATTTTTTTTAACTTCACGCTGTATCCCGCATATAGCAGGGTAGGCAGAGGGAACCAGAGAACCTAGTGTTAAGACACTCCATTCTCTTTCAACATTTCCGTTCCCAACTTTCCGCATTGCGTGCTGAGTGGCGGAACTCAACGTTGCGGCGCTTAGCCTTGTTGCCAGATCCAGGAAATGAAAATTTTAAATAATTTATATTTTAATTTCCTGGAGTGGGAATCGAACCCACTACATGTCGCGTTTACAGGCATGTGCCTCTGCGTCACGACACTATTACTTTCATTATATTTAAATAATTTTATTTGTAGATAAAAAAATACATGCGAAAGCGATAATACATGCACAAACTATGCAAGCTAGTTCCCAGAACACTTGAAATTTAGAAATGATCAGATCATTATATGAAGAGCTCATTAGCCGTCGATTTGTTCCGTGAGATCAAATTTATAACACGTGAATGATTTTTAATTTATTGATCATCTTATAATAACATAATATTCATATTATTCGGATTAAAAAATCGTTTCGCGTTGTTGCACCGTTGTATCAAAGCTTTTTATTTTATGAGCTTTTTTCACTCTTATAAATTACTGGCTGAGCAAAGGCTTAATAAAATTTTATTGGTCACCGCCATAGTGTTAGATATGGTCTGGCTAGCACTAAGTACACTTTCAAATTACGACGATTTCCGACGAATTTCAATTAGCATCATACAAAAATTGACTTTTGACTCGATTTGGAAAACGTAATGAATAACTTTTTGTCCATCTCAAGAAAAGGACGTGACAAGTGATGATGTCAGAACCGTGAGAAAGAAAGACAAGTTGTTACTTTATATGAACAATTATTTAGGAGCTTTCATTTTTAGTGGTAATAAAAAACTATCAAAATTTATGATATAAATTATTTAAAGAGAAAGTGGCTATTATAATGTAGCGTTAAAGATATTTTTAAGACTTCTTATAGAACTTGTCAAGAGAAGTCAACATAGTAAATGAATTTAAAATTAAATAGTGTAGTAAACGACAGGTTATGAAAAGATTTTCTCTTCAATAGTTTCTAGCGAAATAATATATCATTAGATAATCATGAAGAGCTTGTTTTTTATTAAACGTAATTAAAATCATTTATTTATTTATAAATTCTTTATTGCAGGCTTTATTCTTTCAGTACAAATATGCACAAAAGGCGGGCTTACCGTATTCTCTACTAGCCAACCACACATTATATCTGTAACATAACCTAAAGAAATTCGTTCTAATATTATAAAATATTTGTTGCTGCCTGCATTTTCGTTACGTAAACCTTACATATATTTTGGTTTACCACCAGCTGCCATCAAATAAAGGTCTATAATTTTACCACCTACACCGCATGAAGGGACTCCCAGCTCATTTTATTATTCCTTGATTATTCCTGCCTAATAATACTTCTTCAGAATTTTAGGGTAATGCTATGCTATGCCTCGAATTTATCGAATCAGAATGGTTGTTTCAGCAATCCAAACAAGCAAACAAATCCTTCAGCTTCAATATATTACTTAGTATAGATTTAAAATAAATTTTCGTCTAAGACTAAGTGCATATTTCAAACTTCTAAGTTAAAAAAATGTGTAGGTCATTAAAATAATTATATATATATATATATATATATATATATATATATGTATTATTAAATATATTCATTTCTTTTTCAAGTTTACTTTCAAACTTTTATGAGCAAAAATAACTATTTTATGTTTCCAAAAATATTTATTGTAAAATTTAAAAAACGACAACGACTATTTTATGCAAATGTGTTTGCTATTCTTTACGTTTATATTAAGATGTGATGACATGATTTGTTTACATCCTCGATATCATGATGACCCGTTTGTGTACCTCCACATATGGCCAAAAAATATATGGCTAATGCGATAGATACTAACATAATTATTAGTGTCTATCTTCTATAACGTTAAAAATATGTTATATATGTTGTAATTAAGAAGAAATTGCATACTTAATCAACGGCTAATCAGAAGCTACCGAATAAAAAGAGCTATAGTATTTGAATTAATCCCACGATATTATTGATCAAGTTTTACAATTATTTCGATAAACAGCATTTTATTGTATCATTGCTACTAACAACTTATTTATATTTGAATGTTAGTACATATATAAGCATAAAAGAACATTAATATGAAGGATATTCAAATAATTGGAGTTCTCGAAAACTATAAAATATAGTTAACGAGAGTATTTAATGAGATTAACATTAACAGTACATACGACATCCGACCGATCGCATGATCTACATCGTCGCGTGTTATATGAATGTTCCTCCGTTATTCTTTATGCGGTTACCGTTACGGAATTGACCAAATCCCGTTTACACTATGTCTGAACGTTTTATGTAGACGGCTTAAATTTATTAGAGTATTCTTGGAATTACGTATGGTTACTCTAAGTGTAAGCTTCAAATTAGTCCATTCAGTTTACTAATTTATATTTTCTACCTATGTTAATTTATTACGTATACGTAATAAATATTAAGTTAGTTAGTTAAATTGTATAGATCTATACAATTTAACATAAGCAATATATATTTATTAAATATGTTAAAAAAATATATTGAATATTCAAGTTTATATGATATGCAGTAAGTATTGTTAGATTAAATTGAACACTTAAAAAGTTTTGTATTACGTAACTATAATAAAACGGTTAAAATACCATATATGGTAAAATTTTATTATAACATAATATTAACGTCTGCGAACCACGAAAAGCCAAGTTATTGCCCAGATCAAATCATTGTGAACGGGATTTACAAACTAACCAAAAAATAACGGCGCGTGCGCACCATACGATATAATTTTTATGTTAATTTAAATAGTTCCGCCAACGTTTAAGAGTACCTGTTTAATTTTTTGATTCACTGACTTCTTTATTCTTATACTTAATAATTCTAATGAGTTAGTTAAAATTCACTCTTTTACAGCTTAAGTTGTTGAATAACTCAAGTTACGTATAATGTGCTATATTGCTGCCAGTATTTTTTATCTTGTAGTCGTTTGCAAAAATTGCGTTTTTTAAGGCAAACCAACAAGGTAGTACTTTAAATTTAACTAAAAATATGTCAGTATATTTAAAAAGATTTTAATAACTTCTTAGCATTTTTGATTATGCATAATTTTTAACACAAATAAGTAATATGTTTACCTAAGGACTGAAGATCAATGAGCTTTGTCATCTTGTTGACTTTTTATGACATAGTCCTAAAAAATCACTTATATGAATTTAAAAAAAAATCCTAAAAGTAATGATAGGTATTATGAGTAGTGGGGATTGTCACATTACCGTTAAGCTGGCCACATTGGCCGCTGCCGCAACGCCTGCTAGAAGGCGGTACCTCTTGTAGCAAATAATGAGTGTTTTAACTGTCAATTAGTATAAACGTATGAACAGTTAACATTATTAATATAACTAGAACTTATATTTCTAATCACTATAATGTAAATATATTCTAGAATACTTTGTCTTCAATACATTCTAAGCTTTTTGGCCAAGGAAAATACGCGCATAAATTATTCATCCTATAATAAATTAATATTAATTATATTTGATTTAAAAATAAGAATTCACATTAGAAATTTTTATACCA
>JAKGSA010000429.1:151376-183283 GCA_033558755.1 Philaethria dido | reverse complement strand
CTATAAATTGTTCTTTGAATTGTTTTAATATGCTTTTTAATTAGTACCGAGTAAGCACTCAGATACTTATTGTATAACAAAAGAATATTATGAACAAAATAAAAAAGAAATTATATATTCAATTAAAATTAATTATCACCTTTTATAGACGTTATTTATTTAAATCAAAAAAAAAGAAATAAAAAAATATTTGGCAGCGGTGGGATTCGAACCCACGCCTCCGAAGAGACTGGTGCCTTAAACCAGCGCCTTAGACCGCTCGGCCACGCTACCCGTTACGACCGAGGTCGAAATAATGTATCAGTTACTTTTGACTGTATAATAAAGGTTATGTATGTATTTAAATATTAATAGAATCAATGGTTATACAGATATTGATCTTTGTAGTTAAAATTTTAATGGAAAAAAAAAAGCGATTTTATATGAAATGCACCAACAAAAATAAAATTATTACGAAACTAAAACTACTCTTAATAAATTTAAGTTACGTCAGAATCAGCTATAATTTAAATAAAGACAAAAATTGGTTTACCAAGTAAAAAGTTAGGCGGTAACATACATGAGAAAATATAGTCGAATCGAAAATTCATGTTTTAAATTTGAAATTAATGTTGTCATCAGATATATTTTTTTTAATTTTATTTATTAAGTCATTAAAATTTCGACATTTTTTTGATGACATTTTTTCATTTCTTTTATTGACGTAATATGACGTAATATGAATCTTCATTTAATGACGTAATATATGATATGTATTGACGTAAAATACATGTCGTCTTAATTTCCAGCCTCTACTAATATTTACTTATAAAATGCTTAGACAAATGATAGTTATGATACCACTTACAAATATTCTGAACTAATATAGACTAAGTAACACATATCAATATACTCGTATGTGATATTAATTAATTTGTACTTTGTCAATTTGTTACAATTTTTCATAAGATAATAAATATTTACGTAAGATGGTAAATAATGTAATAAGAATATTTAATCGAGGTCATCGTAGCGCAGTGGGACAGCAGCTGACAGTAAGTGCGATTGTTGTAGGTTCGATATCCGCTCCGTAGACAGATTACATTTTAAATTCATCACTCTGGTAAGATAAAGCGTCTTCAATTCGGATGGAAAACAGTTAGCGAAGTGTTATGACACTAGATTCTCACTGACTATACTCATAGCTGTCTATGAGGGATACAGAGCGAAATTACTTGTTGATAATTTCATTGTCATTGATATTTTAAGATACAACTATTTATATGGAACTTATATTTAGAAAAAAATCTGGTGTAGTGTGTAATATTTTTAAAATGAATTCCTTCACAAATTTCTTTGAAATGACGCAAGAGTTTACAATTTCATAGAAAGCCGCTAAGGTGTTACCTGTTACTTTATGAGGGAACGACGTACATGTGACATTTGTATAATATATTTATCTGAGAAATTTTGCGAAACAGTGTAAAATATTACTTACTTAAGTGCACTACAGTTAAATAAATGTTATGAAAAAATATATATTTTTTAACTGATTACCTTTTTGACTTACTTAAAACAGTAAAACGTTAGCTTGGCGCTGTTGGTACGTATTTGAATGAGTGTAATGGTTGAACCCCGAAATTGAAATTCTCCGTATGCCTTAGCACTTTAGACAAAAAAAAAGTTTATGTAAAGTATATGGTAGCGTGTACGATGCTTATTTTATTATTATATTTCTTAAGCTTTATATATTAAGCATATTATATAAAAAAATATTATTTATCTGTACTTTGTTCTCGATATTAATATAAGCTGTGTCAAATTTAATATTATTTTAATTGCATAATTTTAAAAAAAAATGTTCTTTTTTTTTTAAATCCTAAAACAATCGAAAAATAAATATGCAAGGGCTTTCGATTAATTTTATTCCGCTTGACTTGTCAAACATGGGATATATGTGAAAATAAATATAAAAAGCTAATATTCTGCGCATTTACAACGCGCAGTGCTTTTTGCTTAGTTTTCGATTACAGATAAATTTTCTTATAATGCATTTTTATAGATGGATTCTTAAAAAGTAAATATATAATTTGTATAAGATAAAGATAATAATTATAATACACGTCGTGAGATTATTTCATAGGACATTCGGTAGTAAAGCACTGATCATCTACCGTAAGCAGACATACCCTATATTGAGGAAATCACTATTGCATCCATAAAAGTAATAATCTTTGCTGCCGTCACTTGCTCCTCTTTATGATAACCTCATACTTTGTACATAATTTTTTTTTTGATGTTTTATTTCAATTCAGCTCCACGCTTTTTCTAGTATAGCAAAATAGGCAGAGAGAACTTACTGTGTGTTACTTGAAACACGCAGCTATCGACTTTCCGCCCGAATTCAAAACATTGCGTGTCAACAGGACTCAACGCCGTACTCTATGTAGGTAGAGCCGAGAAATGAAAATTATCAAAAGACTTATAATCTTTCCCCGGATGGAACTAACTGTCGTGGTTACAGTGTTAACTCAAAAGAAGAAGTTAAGCATAATTTTTAAAGACATTTTCACTATCTAATATGTTACAAGATTCTATAATAAGTAGGCGATACAAAAATCACGTAGCTTTATTTCGAGTACCGTGTTTGTCTTCATTTATTATAATGTTTCTAAAAAAATTGTAATAGATACATAGTAACAGAAACTCATTCGATAACTCAGCTAATATTGATATATTCTATATTAAGACTATAACTTTGCAAAGAAAAAAAGCTCGTTCATTGGACTTTGTGTCAATTAAGCATTATTGAATTAGCCAGTCACAAATCACAAAAAATTATGTATTACATACATGACAATTGTAAATTACAATTGTATAAGAAATTATAGATGTATCACAAATTTTGTTCTTATAAGTATTTATATAGAGACTCTAATTGCAGTTAAATTTATTGGGATGGTTAACAGTAAGTAGATAACTTCAAACAATAATCCATAATTGCGGGATTGTGGACATTGAGTTATTTTGAATAAGCTTGTAATAAGGCGTAAGCAACCACTCAATCAGAGGCTGTTTGTATTTCTTTGTTTATTAGACAAGCATAATTTTTTTATAATATTTTTTTACAATACGATACATATACGACGCGATATGTGCTTTTTTATATACTTTAACATAGGTACAAGTGTCTACTTGAAGCTGACGAGTAAATTACGCGTTGCCTTAGCAACATGTGTCACTTTTTAAAAAAAAGTGTATTCAAGCACATGATACTGTGTGTAATATTTCTTAAAAATGTAAGTTTCTACACTATTTCCTCATTAAACGTTAACTAAGTATGGAACATTTCGTACTACTCCATCTGAATTATTTTTGTTTAAATGTCTTTAATTTTAAATTTTTCCTTCACATATTGATATGAAATCGTAAATGTATAATATAAAATAGTTAGATAATAGCTCTCCATTTTATAGTACTAAATGTATAAAAATAGTAATAGTTTAAAAAACAACTATAAAAACACACCTTTGTGCAAAATTGAACAAAGAAGTAAAAAAAAGTTTTTAAAGTGTGAGGTATTGGTGCCAATAGATTATTTAAAAAGCACCTTACTAAAGCGTGTTTTCTATAATTTCTTATCTTATCTTTTTTCGTATTTGTCATCGGTATGTCAACTATGCAAAAATTCGAATTAATCCAATGTTCCAAAATGGGTCAAATTCACGTTCAAAGCATCTGTTACAAAGATATACCATATATTTATAAATATCAAGCTAATAAAAGCGTTTTAATAAAAATAATGTATTGAAATTAGAGATTATTTTAATAGTAGAGTAGGACAGTAATAAAAGATATAAGCAACAACAAGTATATGATCTATTAATATATTTACCTTTATATATAGACAGTTAAGAAAGTACGCGTATGAATTTATCTTGATTCTATAAATATCTCAAGGTAGAGCGATATCCTATCTATAATTTCGAACAGTGCAACATCGGCCCATTAGCTCAGTTGGTTAGAGCGTCGTGCTAATAACGCGAAGGTCGCGGGTTCGATCCCCTCATGGGCCAAAATTCTTTTATATTTTTGTTTTCTTTTTACCAATATTTGTATTATATATTTGGAAAGTTTCGATAATTAAGACACAAGTTTCTAACACTTAATGTCTCGAAATAGTAAATAAAGAGGAAGTAGTAATTAATAAAGTGTTTTAGTTGTCTCTCTATATTTCCGTACCAAGCGTGAATAGATGGATAAGTCGACTTACATACTATTCCCATTACCATTTTTTAAATATAGGCAAAAAAAAAATCAAACAAATTAAACACTTTCAGATAAAGTAAAGTAAAAGTACTTAAATAACATAAAAACTGAGTTTGTTTTATTAATTTATTCGTACCTAGTACGCATGTATGCCTTAACATGTGACTGAAGATTATTATAAACATTTTATTGATATCGAAACGATCTGTCTAGTGCTTATTATAGATTACACAGTCGTAAACAAATAGAGACAGATCAATGTATGGTATATGGTATGTACAAGTCCGATATATAATTGTCAGAGTTGAAGATGACCGTGGGATACAATCCCAATTGACGAAAAAAAATATTTTTATAACAGACGAAAGTAATTGCTCAGTCTAGCTCGAAAAGAATTTTTGCCACATTACAATTCATTACAATTTCTTTAGGTGGGCAGAAAGTGGAGTGACTTATAAATTTTCACTTAGACTCTCTCTGATTACTAGAAATTTTATCCTTAAAGATAAAAAAAATAATCAAGAAAAAATATAAATTCACACAATTAAAATGAGAGCGACAATAGATGTAGATGGAGACCTAGGTTGACCTTTGAGAACACAGTGTTGATGATATTGGAAGAAGGTCACGTAGAAAACATGAGGACTCCCTAAATGTAAGAAGAGGTTATTGACTATGGACAAAGCGAAAGAAGCATGCAGGGACCATAACATTTGGCGTTCCGTTCTCTGTGACTACCCTGCTAAGGATAAAGCTTTAAGCTATGTATATACAATTAAACAATAATATATGAAATATATACCCGATATGTTGTCAAATGTAAACAGAAATGTTTTAACATAAATTATCATTACATGGCTGTTACTCGGCTCCGTCAAAACGTTCTGTGAATTACCTAATTAATATGTCAATTTAGTTGGAATGTGGAAAAATAAAAGTATAGTGCCCATACATAAATTATTTTAAAAATTATAATTTACTTATTATATATATGTGACACATTTGAAAGGAATATATTTTCATTAACATTAGATAGCCTTAAGATGTGAATTTCAGATCCATCTTCTCGTATCTATGAAAATAATATGAGATACAGTTTTATTCCTTACCTTTTATTAGTTTAAGAACAATATTATGATTGCTTATTAAAATAATTAGTATAAATAGTATATATGTTATATAGAGGTTGATACCGCGTTCAAATGTAGTGATTAATTATAGCAATTTAAGTTGCTAGTGATTTGTTTATTTGCTTTAATCAATTGTTTAGCATTTAATTCTTTTTTTACCTAATATTCTTTTTAATCATACCAAGAATCGAATCACATTTATAAAATGGTTTCCCAAGATTTGACGCATCTGTCAAGTTACTTAAATTGAGTTTTATAAGTCCAGGTTATTTTTATATTAGGGGTAAAGGATAGCAACAAACTTATATTCTCAGTAAATTAGTGTAAAAATATTAGACACATAATAAAAAAAACAGAAAAATATTTTTTTTATTTTATTAGTAGGTAAAGGACTTAAAATGAAACTATTGTTTTACTTTTATATCCAGCTATAATATTTTCATTTCTTTACACAAAAGCTATCATATTTAATTAACCCCATCCATTTTATATTTCAATCCATAAATATTTGAATACATTGCTTACTAAACATAATTGCACAACCGGCCGGTATATAACAAGTATTTACAGTACAAATGGCATTATTCACCGCAACGGTATTATTTACATGTGATACTAATAACTAATTATAAATTAAAATATTAAGAACATATTTATTTAACTAAATTCTTGCTAGAGTGAATGCAATCATTCATGAGATATTTCTTTTAAGTAACTTTTAAAAGCTTCTCAATTTGGCATATTAAAATATAAATTGTTATACTATGATGGTAATTAATTTAAATAGGAGTTATAAATTCTAACAAAAATATATATATATTTCAAAATAAATAAGAAATAAATCAATTCTACGGTTTTTTTTCTTATATTTCGCTATTTTTTGAAGAAAATTAGTTTTAAGTAATTAAAGCTTTTGCTAATAGAAGGCACATTGTAAACACATAAACTCATAGACTTGAACTCACATGCTGAATAACTAAAAATTAACATGTCTATTTACAAATATACTTATACAAAATTAATAATATACATTCTCATAAGTAATTACTTTTTCTAATAATTTATTTACATCATCCTCGACATTTCTATCGAAAGTTAATATTAAAAATTAGGTAGATATAAAAAAGGGTGGGACTACTTCACTAAATTATAAAAAAATATTTGAAAATGACAATGTCAATGTTCTTTAAGATTTGGGACAACAACCATTTAAGAATCAGTCTTGCCATTTTCCTAAAAAGCGACTCTTTCAGTTTTTGTTAAGCTAACTTAACGAAACATACTCAAAAGTTATATTTGAGGTAAATCGGTGGCACTTAAAATATATTTAAATTGTAACACAATTCAAGTTAACTATAATATAGTATATTACATATTTAATAAATGATTTTTTACAAAGTATACTATACTAAGTACACTCAACAGAATGAACGTATGGTGAATCGTCTAAATTCGATGTAGACGACGCTGAGGCTCTACCGTCCCGGCCCGTTATAATTGAAATGACACTTTTATGTTCTGAATCACTATCACCACTTAATATTATGTTCGTTTCACCAACAAATCCAGAATCTATTTGACTTTGACTTAACTTCGTATCCACTTCCATGCCTAGCTCTTCAAAAATTTGCTTGGAATCATCAATATTACCGAAAAATACTGAATCAGTTTCGACACTTTCCCCTCCAGATTCGCTTCGACCGTCGCACAGTGACTCAAGTTCATCTGTGTCCGTATCTATGTAAAGGGGTTTTTGAATTAAGTCCAATTGAATTACTTTAGGTTTTAATTGCATTAAATATCGTGCTCGTCGTTTAGATTCGTTAGAATCAGTGCTTAAGTAACCTGAATCTTCAGTTCGACAAAGTTTTTTCAAGTCGACTCGTCTAGACCTTATTCTAGCTGATCGTCGACCAGATCGCCTTGAATTCATGTTATCTGTTCGAGAGTATGGGGGAAAACGATCCCGCTCCTCCGATGATCGATGTCTATCACTTGGTGGGCTGTTCCTTGGCGTATTACTTTTTGAATTAGTGTCTCGTTTTTTCGATGACGGTGGTTTACTGTCATTTTGACTCTCTTTTGCAAAATTTCGGGCAAACGCGGCTACCTCTTGAGTTCCATAGGGAACACTACCTCGTCGCTCATAAAATATGCTGTCATTTAAATGCTTATTTTTATTAGCTTCATATATTTGTCTTAAACTGCCTATTTTTCGTGTAAATGAAGCTTCTGGAGGACTATTCTGTTTCTCAGTTTCTGGTAGGGTTAGTTTATGCTTGAAACTACCACCCGATTTTAGCAAGATTTTTTCAACACATTTTTTACTTTCTGTTGTATCCGTACATTTTTTTGGTTTCCTGTCTAGTGTGTCTGGATCAAAATCTTCATTTTCATTTCGCCTGTTCTCTACAGGTGACCCTCGAACTTCAATAGTGAGCGGTCCAGGCGTTTCAATGTTGTTGTATATAGGTTCAATTGAATTAATAAAAACATCATGGTTATTACTTGGACTTTTTTTGTTACCATCACTAAAGCTTATTGTTTGTGGAGGTAGATGCGACGTATTTTTTAAATCACGCCAACTTTGTGTTAATCTGTCACGTGATATCTGAGTATTTCGTATAGATACATCCTTGTTATTTAGTTCTGGTCCATAATCTAAAGAAAACCTTCTTTTATTAGGCATTTTTCTTTCCAAGCTATCAAAATCAGCAGCACTTTCATGATCTAAATCCTTTTTACTTTCAGTAAGTATATTGTCATCGCTGAAATATTGTGAATCTGCAGCTATGACTGGTATTATTAATTTGGGTACCATTGAGTTTACTTCCGGCTCAACTCTTTGGCATTTATTTAATTCCCTAATAACAGCTTCCATTTTTCTTTTAACTTCCGGTAAGACTGGTTCTATTTCATCCAAATCAATGTCAGATATATTTGTAGGTGGCGGAGGTGGAGGTGGTAATTTTTTTCTAATACGTCTGGTAGCATTATTTGGACTTTTTCTTTCCGAAGCTGTAATTATATTTGCATTAGCTATTACCACTTCATTTTTATTCACAATATTTTTGGATATATTATTGTTATTTTCTTTAACAATTTTATCTTTTAAATAATCTTTTACAATTGTTTCAGTAATTTTAACCGTTTCTAAACCTATATTAGGTACAGGTTCAATAGGAATAAGCCGTACTTCTTTTTCCTTTGGTTCTGTAACTCGAGGAGTTCCACTTACTTTGGCTACAGATTTGACTGGCCTGGCTACAGTCACTGGAGTTGGTACTTCATCCAGCCATTTCTGGACTATTTTTTGCTTATAATCATCACTTACACATGCCTTACATGAGTTAGAGCGGGTTAAATTAATATTTTTCTGCGATTTTGAACTGTCACATCCTGGACAGCCACCACAATGGATTGCCCTACGACTATTTTCCCTTTTGAGACTAATAGCGCTAAATCTCCTACCACGTCTCGCACAAGGAATATCCCAGCCAAGGTCTATAGTATGATATGATTCTTCTTCAGGTATATCTGACAATATTGGTATGAATCTTTTTGACGTCATCTTTTCTTTGGCGAGTGACATCACTTCTCTTAACTTCATCAAAAATTCAATAGCCGCAGGCGGAGGATTCTAAAATTATAAATATACATTTATTTTATATAAAATGTAAAAAGTTAATATACAATGTTTGTTTTTTAATGCGATAGAATTGAATCGTTAAATTTAATTAATCTGAAATAAAATATTTCAAAGTAACAATAAACGAAAATTATATAGATTTATTTATAAAGGAATAGTTTTAATATTAAAAATCCATAAACATATTACCTTTAATAAGTCTATTTCAAAAAACACAGGATTAAAATACAACTTTCTTCTCACAACCAGCTCTCCTTCAGGTTGTATAGTTTCATTATCAAGACAATGTAGTATAGAGAGATCTGAGTGTGGTGCTTTTTCTAGTTCAGGTGATGAAGATCTTCGTTGTATTCTCTCATTTAGTTCAGGTGTGGACGAGCGTATAGTTGGCCTTTGCGGCTTCTTTCTTGAATGTACCACTGCGGATACAATGTTTGGATTTCTATCCAGAAACTAAAAAAAAATATTAAAAATATACTTTCTAAAACAATCCTAACTAATATTTAGGTTGATGCTTTTCAGTTATATGTATACCTTTTGAGTGTTAACTGATGATGAATCAAATGTATCTTCTGTGTGTTCGCTAACATCTGAAAGGCCGGCGTCATTCGAGTAATCGCTTCTCATATTTTCCAAATTCAATAATGGATTTGACTTCATTCTCTGAAAATCGTTCATTCACAAACATTATAAAAATAATCGCACGGGAACATTAGAGAAAGCGAAAAGCTGAATTTACATTCAGTTATTTTTTACTTTTTTTTGTAATTAAGCACCTACTAAAATAAAATGTAAAAATTTAATTCCTCTCTTATAATAACGATATTTGGAAGCTTAATTAGTTCTATATACTCTTTTTAAAATTTTGATATAAATTGAAATTTAGCGCCATAAGACATTTAGACATGCAACTATTTAATTCTTACCATACTGTCCATGCCTATCCGTGAGTCGAGAGTGGAACCGTTATCCGTAGATAAAGTATGAGATAAGTTCATCTCAGGATCTTTGATCTTTCTTTTCTGTTTCTGTTTGTAGTGTATATAGAATATAATTCCTGCTGCATACACAAAAACCAACATCAAGACACAAACGCCTATTGCGAGAGATTCTAATACACTTAGGCCATGACCTTGTGAGGCAGGTTCTGTAGTGACCGTTTCACCCGCATGGAAAGGTATGGATCTGACATCTGAAAAGGTTTTCTTTGTTTTATATTGGTACACATATATTTTATGTGAAAAGAATAATATTATATCTCTTATAACTGTGATACTGTTACTATGGTAAAGTAGTTAGTTGTTGTTATAAACAGTTATTATTATTTACGTAACATTTAAAATTTATGATATTATATTTAATTTTGCATCGATATATGTATATTTTAACTATAAAATGAAGTTATAAAGCTATAAATATAAAGGCTGAAAATAAGGACATGTACAATAATACTCAAAAGTGTATTATTTTCCAATCCAAAAAGAAAAAACATGGACAAATATTTCTCTAAAAATTGAAGTTATGTTTTCTTGTAAATAAAAATATTACCTAATACTGTATTACGTGTTACTCCAGCAACACGAAAAGCGGCACACGAAGCTGCAAGATGCGCGGCTTTTGACGCCGAGCAAAGCACATGGACGGCTATCAAGCGTCCTTCCAAGCGAGCGTGGAGCGTTGGTGACCCACGCCACTGTTATCAAAATTTTTATGAATTTTATTATTATATAAAAATATTAAACACTTACATTAATTATATATCTTTATGTTTCAGAGTTTCTTTACATTAATTTAAAGTTAAAAACCAAATTATTAAAAAAATCTAAAATGTATTAAGTGTAAAGACAGAAAAATATTTTAGTGACATGCAGTATACAAGGAATGTTACAGGTACGTAGCATATCAGATTATTTTTGGCTTTGACTGGTGTACATAGGTATTAAAAAATGTGCAAAAGTTCACATTTTAAGGTTCCGCATGTTAAAATTAATATTACGCTTTTTATTCCATTTTAAAATTTTAAGGAACGTAATGATTTTTGTATTTTGTAATAAAGGGTGTCCCAAAATTAACGCGCAGATTTGACTTTGCCGCCATTTGCTATTATATTCATTATTCATTCGCTATTAAAAGACTAAAATGGCATTTTCTATTTAATTCAAATCTTGCGTTAATTTTGGGACACCCTATATAAGTGATATAGTTCAATACAAATTTTAAAGATGGGATCACAACTTCATCTGTATAAATAGTGTTCAATTTGGTAGTTTATTTATTTAAAACCAATTTTAAATACAAATATCTCTAAATAACCCCTTATTCCACAAAATAATAGAAGAAATATATTGATAAGGTACGCAGAATAACGTACGTTTACTTACAATTTATATACTAGGATAGTCGTAGAAAGAATACTATAGTTTAGTTTCTATAAAATCATCTTTACCATTCAAACATATTACATCAGACGATATAAATATATTATTATTTCTATATATTTCTATATTTTCTGTATATTTATTTAAATATATTATTATTTCTGTATTTATTTATTTTTATTTTTGATCCCCAAATTAACTGACATATCAGTTGACAATATCAACGTGTACAAATGTTACTGTAAAATATTTGGACAGTTCAAACAAATTGGTCCTTTGACGCGTCAAGTTTATCTCCAAGATCTGCGAGCGGCTTTCGTCCAAGAACATGACTTCCGATTGAAAGGTTAAAATTCGTACATGATAAAATCTAATGTCTATCGCATATTATAATTTATGAAAAAAACATATTTTATACTACATAAAGTGAATTAGTAATTAAAGTTTAAAATATACAAAGAATTGTAGTATTTTGATACCAAATCGTTCGTGCTTATTGATAATACAAAAACAGAGGTATTACTATATCATTTGACAGTCTATCTTTGATGTTTTTCAGTTCCTATGAAAACATACATTTCAAAATGAAAAATAGTGTATTACGAGTATATATAATTTAACAAATCACTGTAAGCCTGAATACTATAACCTACATAGAAAATAGAATAAAATAGTTTTCTCTCAAATTAAGATGGACAGCGTTATACTTGTAACGAACATGGGAAGTCGAAACAAATGCTACGTTATAAATAGTTAATTAATTTCTGGCATCCTGCCATTTGTACAGGCATCTCGAACTAAATCTTACTTTGAGAAGTTAAATAAAAAATATAATGCTATCATTATATTATTAAGTTTAGTTGATAAACTGTTTTATGATGCATTTTAGATATTAATTTTAAAACAGGTTAGTGGTTCGCCCTCAAAAATTGTAAAAAACAAGATCGTTTTTCAACCTAAACGAAAAAAGCGATTTAAAATATTTCCGCTTTAACTACGTTGACAAAGAGATCAAGTCAAAGAGAAAATGTTGTGTTTAGAATTAGGTTCTGTGTGTGCAAAATTTCCTCACAAAGATCGATAGGTACAGGACAAACTCATTAAAACATGTCAAAATATCTTTCTTTATCTATCTATCTGCTTTCTTAAATTATTTTTCTCTTTTAGGTCTGATAGATGAACTCTCTCTAAGAACACAAGAGTTACAGTAACAATATTTTGTGCCCAACTTGGTTTTGAATAAAAATATAGCGGCTAACCGGCGGCATTTTAAATTCAGGGTGGTCCATTGATACGTAAAGGAAGTTAGAATTGGAAATGTACAATATTAGTGAGGATATGAAACAGGATTATTTCTATAATAAATTATCTTATTACGATTTGTTTGTAAATTTAAGGAATTTTTAAAATCACCATGTTCTTTCACAACAATATAAAGCAAATAAATGTTAATTTTAATTGTTGTTGTTAATTTTTCCTATATTTTCATTTACATAAAATTCTTAAACGGTACATTTATTTTAATTATGATGTTATAAAATAAAATATTATTCTTTTAATTAACCAATAAGGTTTTTAGTGGTTTTTTATTGCTTAACTCAGCGGGATAAACGCTTTTGGTGCCTTTATGACTTTAAGCATTACAAATGATTAAATATTAATATAATAAATTATATTTTAGAAATATGACATGATCTACTAGAAATATTGAAGTTCTAACTACGTTATACATACATTTTACAATTGTATTTCTTCTAATATAATAGATATTAAGATGAGATATATTTGATTTTGCTTTTAAAATATAACGAAAGTCATGATATATTGCTTGTTGCATTTTGAAATATTATGTATGTAGACCACCAAAGCTTAGGCTTTGATTATGCTCATTTTATAAAGTTTCGTCAACTAAAAACAGTCGCTCCCGATCGACGATAAACGTTTTACGATTCTACCGAAAACAATTATGACAAGGATATAATATTCCTCTAGATAAGATTTCTACCTCCTGTAACTCAGTTAGGACATACCTTGCTATAAAAAATAGTACCCATGCTTCAAAATCTCAAAGAATTTATGTGCTTAGTAAAAATACGCTTAATTATTATATTTAAAGGACTGTAAACAAACATTTTTATAAATCATGCTATAATTCAATATTTTTTTTATAATTAAATTTATGAACAAAGCTTAGGTGTCTACCCTGAGATTCTTAAAGAAATCGACATTTGACAAGGGAAAATTATTTTATAATAATTTTGAATATTAATTACATATTAAAATTATTTCTAATTTACATTTTAATGCTTAATCGCTACGAAAATGGATGCCAGAAAAAGAAGTTGTTAAGTTATGGGCCAATTACATTTACGTAAAATTAGGTTAAAATATGAATTCATATTTCTACTTATTAATATTATAATTTGATTTCAAAGAGGTAATAAGTTATTTTAAAAATTATACGAAATATATTCAGAGAGCACTAACCGAACATCACGGAAATAAATTTAATATGTAAATTTAGACTTTCGATATCTTTATTGATGTAAATGGGAAGGCCGAGATTAATAGTAAATCGAATATGTTACAAATCGTAACAATGTTGTAAGATTACAAAATTGAATATTGTTTTTTGCAACTTCATGCTTTTTTACGCGTAAGGTAATTAATGAAAACCTAATGTACAGACACAAGACACTTCGTTTTCCACTTTCCGCGAGACATTGCGTGTTGAGTGGCGAAACTCGTCGCCGCGTTTATTCTTACTTCTAGTAAAAATAATTTGATCTTGTCAAATGTGATGAAACCCCCTGAGTTGAAATTGAACCCACAACAACTGACATTTACAATAAAACACTATTCTTCCGTGCCACGATGGCCTCTTAAAATGGGTAAGTTAAATTAACTCTCGAGACCTTTCTAGATGATGTTAAATTTTCATACCGGTACGGATCCAGATCAATAAAGATGTTTATAATCACAATTATATTTAATCTCGCTTATGTTTGTTTCATCAGTTCAATAATGCTTATAACATACGTACACGATAACGGAGCCATAAACATGTGAAGATAAGTGCCGTATTTTGAAAAACATTGGGTATAATAAGTTTAACAAAGACAAAAATATACGCATTTTTGGAATCAGCTTGGGTGGTAAATTGGTAAATATAATTGTATGTAATTAAAAAGTATCTTAACTTTTTCCTTAAGTTACAAAATTGTATTATAAATATTACGAGCTGTGTTATTTTTATTATTAACAATTTATATAAACATACGATTATAGATTTTGTTAGGTGGTAGGTGGTTCGTCCTCCGACTGGCTCGCGACCACTATCATGTCAAAGACGAACCGCCAAATATCTAATGATGTGTTCCGGTTCGATGGCATGTAAGCCAGATTTTCCCCTTTCCCACCCATCCTTTCCCCAAAATGTGGTGGTTCTGATAGTGGACTACTACATTGTCCCCCCTTCCATCAGTATCCTCTAGGTTGGCAACGCATCTACAACATCTCTGGTGTTGTAGATGTCTATGGGCGAAGGTAACCACTTACCATCAGGTGGTCCTTCTGCTCGTTTGCCGTCCGTTATCAATAAAAAAAAAAAGATTTACAGTAAAGACATTTAGTATTTTAATACGTTCTTATTAGTTTGTTTGTTTTAGGTCTGTATCTATCTATATAAAGACTATATTTTGACCCTCTTTTTTTTTTTTCACGTGTGTTTTTTTTTATTTATTTTTTTCGAATTTTCACGTGTGTAGGTCCGAGGACACAAGAAAATAATTTTAAACAGTCTTCATTACAATTCCTCTTTTTCAAGGTAATTTGTTATTGCAATGAAAACATAAATACTAGTCTGTATTATTATTTTTATTTTCATATTAATTTTGCATTTCGTTTGTGTTTCGAATGTTATTGCTAGAGAACAATTAAATTAAAAGCATTATCCGCGTCCGGAGCAAATTAAATCCAGATCTAGATCCAGAATGTATTTTATGCAATAAGTATATCATGTTGCCTCAACAAGGTCATTGTTTGAGCAAGTGAATGGGCAATTGGGACAGACAAGCAAGTGCGCCATAGTTTGTGGATTGGCACCACAGTCAGAAGACATGTGACCTTGCGAGATGTATCCCCACTTTGCAAGGTGTTCCTTGCAGCGGAATGGAAAAAAAATGGAAGAAAAAAGGATAGGAGCCTCCACGTGGCCCGGTAACGCAGGACCTAGGCTGACTGATCCTGTCTCCACAATGAATCAGAATATCATTCCCTCATCAACGTTTTGTTTTTTTACATTGGAGTAAGCAAATCTATTCATTTAATAGTATGTATTATTGATTCATATGATACAATTTAAAAAAAGTCACTATTATTAGAAACTAATTAAGGAGAATAAATAAACATTCTAAACACATTTTATAGTTGTTAAACTTTCTGAAGCAGTTACCAAATATATCTACATATATTAATAACTTGATATTATATGTAATATAAATTAAATTTACTTAGAAAAACGCTTAAAAAATTGATAGTTTATTAGAGCTATACCTGTAAATATGTGCTTCCTTCATCTCTATATAATCCAAAGGGAACGTCATTATCCACCAAATCTCGTAGCGTGACCCATCCCGATGGTGATAGATATTGGGCGCTAGTGACTGCACAGATTGCGTCCTCTACGTCTGCATAAAAGTTAAGTGTAAAAGTTATTTTTTTTAGCTTCACACCTTATCCCATACATAACAGGGCAGGCAAAGGGAACCTAAAAACCTAGTGTTAAGACACTCCGTTGTCTTTTAACATTTCGGAACTACACTTTCCGCCGAATTGAGGCATTTCATACTAAGTGGCAACAAGGCAAAAGTTAATCGTTTTTAATTATTACTTAACAATAAAACAAGTGTTATACATGATGATGCACCCCTATGCAACCAGCATAGGGGGCTTATCTCTTTCTGGGTTTGTCTAAATTTTAAATAAAGTAGTTTTTCTATTTTTATTAGACAAAAAAAAGATGATTTTTTTGATACTTAATATGTAATTTTAGAAATTGTGAAGGCAAGAAAAAAAAAGACGACGACGGTATGTACAAATAGAAGTAAGTTTTTTTTTACAAAAATACATTTATAAGACATTATATTTATAAGTTGTACACAATTATATCATCTCCGGTATGGTCTAGTGGCTAGGATACCTGGCTCTCACCCAGGAGGCTCGGGTTCGATTCCCGGTACCGGAATTCTATTTTTATGTACGTAATATTTTTTTAAAGTTTATTTCCTGATATTAATTTTGTAACTGACCTGTAAATATGATTTCTTTAGAAGGATAAATAATCTGCCCTTTCAGAGGCAAAAACACAAATGGAATTTGTGGCTTGGTCGCTCCACGTCCAAAAGTGGCCATTGGACATTCTGGAATGTAATAAAATTTAGTTTCGATGGCGCCTGGGTTACTTATTTAACATAAAAATGTATCATTTGCACAATTGGAAACAAAACAGTATTTTTAAATATTAATATTTTTTATTATGACCTTTTATTTTAAATTTACCAAGTTAATCATATCAATTTATTTACGTATTTTAGTATGTACATGTACGTACTTAAAGTTTTAAGTGTCAGATACAGATTCTTACAGTTCACAAATATTTTTAATATGAACATGAGATTTTTCCCTATTATAAGCAGAAATTGCTTACAGTTCACTTAAATGTAGAGCCAAAACGAAGATACAATTAATAAATCCATACACGTATCTTCCGTTAAGTTATGTGCCCCATTAACGTCTATTATAAGTACTCGTAAGTATACGCTATTCCGATCCATCCTAACGTAGAGGGCATTTTGATTGACTATGCAAGAATTTACCACTTAAATTGACAGTTAATAGTAACTTCATCTCGAGGTAGCATTAATGAGCCATAATATTGTTTTAAGATGACAATTACTTAAGAGCAGAGTTCACTATGTTTAAGATACTAAATATACAAGTTCAAAATTCATGTCTTGACCTGGCATTGTCATGTCGATCTCGTATTGTATGTAACTTCTTGCTCATGTTTAATTAATGGCAAATTGCACAAGCACTTTCCACTTTCCATCAGTCTTAGCTCGCAGACGTCCCCTCTTAGAATAATGTCTAATTTTAAAACTGCTGTCGAATTTTAATATGTAAAAGACTGCCTAGTGTGTAGAAAGTGAATAATATGACGCAATTCAAAGTATATATTTAGAGTTACAATGCGGACTTGGTATTACCTAATTTGTTTACAAATATTAAAAATATATTATTATATATATTTTATTATTCTTTAGCGTTTAGAATGAAAGATTTCTAAAAATAATAAGTATGCGTCCTTGTACAAGTAACTTTAGCTGTAATAAGTAACCTTAATCTATATAAAAAGTAGAAAAACAAACCATTCTTACCATCTATTTGGTTAACACACACTTTCTGGTCCTCTCTGAAAGCTGGAGATTCTCTGCGGCACTGGCACACGCAACCACTGCTTCCCAAAGTGGCAAGTGCGGTGCCGTGGCTCATCTCCATACAACGAGTTAAGCCGCATTCTGTACCTAAAATAATAAAAAAACATGTATTCATAATTTAGCTGCCACTATGGTACAAGAATAATATATGTAACAATGTCAAATGATTGTTTAATTAAAATACTATTATATGAACGTGTTAACAATCAAAATTGTATTTATTATTTCATGTTACTTTGCGGGGTTGTTAGAAAGAACCCGTGTTAAGTTAGTGACAAAACTCAACGCGAGCATTGTCTTAGCAGAACAGAAGGATGAAAATTTAATAATATTTAATATCCTCCGAATGGGACTGAAACCCACTAGTCACAACCAATCGCCGTATCACAATGTCGCGCATAATACAAATTATGAGTGATTTGTTGATGTAGTTTAAAGTTTGATAGTTTTGCAGTTTAATAGTTTTATTTTTTATGGGACAATGTGTATACTTTACAATAGGATCCCAGAAAACGTCCGAGAACTTTCCATTTTACAATTTAAAAAAATTGTGAAAGGACGTTTGTGTGTTAAAGGTTTTTACCTAATTAGTGATTTTATAAATGATAACACAACTTGGGAATGAAGTGTAAACCATTGTTGAATATATAAAAAAAAAAAAAATAGTCCCGCTGAGTTTCTTGCGCCGGTTCTTCTCAGGTCTGAGGCATTAAATTTAGTGAACCGGTGGTAAATTATTTGACGTTCAAAAAATGAAGCTTGTAACTTCTTATTTTGAATAAAATTATTTGACTTTGACTTTGACTTTATAGTTTTGTTGATATAGTTTAAAAAGCATTTAAAGATAATCCAAAAATATTTCTTACCAATGAGTGAAAAAAGATCTCCAGACGCAAATCTTGTTATATTTGCAAGCGCCATCTCTCCGTTAGTATTCAAAGCTTGAACAAATGTCATTATAAGGATAACCAGCAGCGCCATCTTGTTGTAACTTTCGAAAATATAATACCCATCAAGTCATTCTGATACTGTTGCTAGTAACCAGCTGTCGCCATTTTGTGTTTATATTATTCATCTTAATTTTGCGTTTTTATCTGTAACAAAAATGTCCTAAGTTACATTTGAATATTAATTTAACGATAAACACATACATATAAAAGAGAAACTAATAAAACACGTAAGAACATTCAAATCTATTAAATATTGGAAATAATGGATGTATAATAATTAATTTCCTTTGATCAAATACGGTAAACGATCTCGACTGAAAACAGGTTTCGACCGACTACAAAAACTAAATGGTGTTTCCTAATACTTATCAGAACTTAAATTGAGTGTTGTTCTAAAATTTATTTACTTGTGAGAGAGAATTAAATACTACTTTCGCATTCGTTTTTATAAATTATGTATGTTGCATATCTACCTTGTTGATACCGAATTTAAATTTTTAAACAGTTTCATCCTTATCTTTTTATACGGAATCGGTGATAGGAATTTATTTTGCGATACTATTTTATTATTTAATAAAAATACACCTAAATGTAAAAAGTTATATAAAATTTAAATATTTTTTTCTCTCCATGCACAGTAGTCGAAGAAAACCTAGTGTTAAGACATTCAATTTGCCACTTTCCGCCTTAACTCGAAATAAAGTGTGTTAAGTAACAGATTGAAGAATTGGAATTATTGTAATTTAAATATAAGAGTTCCCTTCAGTGCGAATCGAACCACAATTAATTGTGATTACAATCAGAGGGTGTCCCACAGCGCCACAGTGGCTTCAGGTACTTATTTTACCCTCTTAAATCACATTTTGGTTATTATTAATGTATTGTAAACGGTGTGCTTATAAGACCATTTGTCTCTCTACTCTAGCTAATAAAAGTCAACAGCAGTTCCGGCGGCTATGGGAAAAAACATATTTTATTTCTTTATAACACAAATGGTCAATGACAAAGAATTATTAATCATAAACAACATGCCCACGGCTTTGTTAAAGTGCCGTTTAAATGAATGGCCCATGTCAACAATATTTTATGTAAATACCATCATTATGTCTCATCTACAATGTGATAAAGCCTACCGATTGACAGTTATCGCCGAATATTTTAATACAAAAAGTCTATATAATCTATGTCTTTGTTAACATAATGGTGGGTCAGAGGTGTCTGACAGTAGAATGATGAAAATGAACAATCTTAACAATAGGTATATCCTTTGTATTCTTTGGTAAATTAATAATTTATAATATCATAAGTTAGGGCTTGATTCGATAGGATTATCGGATATTAATATTACTATATAATAGAACCTAATCATTCTGTTTTCTATTTTCTCCCCTTTTTAAATATGTCATGTCCTTATTAGCTGAACTTAACGCTGCACTTTGTCTGGGTACGTTGTACTACATTACATAAAATCCGCGATAACATTTAAGCCAATATTTTACAAAAACTGATTTGAATCATTTATAGTAATATAAGAAAAATGATTAACTAGTGATGATTATTATATCATTAAATATTATTACGCTTGTAAGAACGTTTATTATCTACTTCCGGTTCTGTTAAAGTAGCACTGCGTGATGGATGGGCCTTTACAAATCGGTTATGCCTACTCGTTGCTTTCGGCGAGTTCAAGTGTCAAGTTAAAGCTATTATAATTTAATAAGGCAATATATTGTCGTTATAACAACACATATATTAATCATGATTAGACTTGTAAAACCTGCATTTATTTAAATAAAATAGTTTTGCCAATGACGATGATAGTAGAATAAAAGTATGTGATATTTGTGAATAATTTATTCAAAGGTTAGATTGGAGGTCAAGAAAGTAGGTTGGGTAGTAAGTTATAACTAACTTAAACGCCATCATTTTTAATTTAAATTTTAAAAATTCCAAGTTGAGTTATTTTTTTTATGAAAATTAAAAAATACTCAAACCGAAAATCTTATCTTACAGACAAATATTTAAATTAGTAATCATTTATTATTATATTTTTGTTTAAAATAATTTCATGATGGTCAAATGCCAGCTATAATCCATAAATAACCAGAATAGAATAATCCGTTATTCGAAACGGTTAGCATATATTGAGTTCTAACGTCTGTTCGTTTTCGATTCTTAATAACTCACTAAATGAATTTTAATATCTTGAGAATATTTTATTCATTTCTATTGGAATCACTTTGGTTGAAATAGCTGAGACTAAAATGATCATTATTAGATATTTTACGTATAATAAATTGTTCATAATTTATAGTGCCGAAAAAGACAAGATAATGTCTAGCGGCAGACTCCATTTTGTATGTTTCCTTAATTTGGTGTGAAACCGTAAAGTTACTAAACATTTTACAAACTGTGAATTAATAGTGTGTGTCCATATCGAAATCAATAAACAAGTAAAAGAATTGACAAGACATGCTCGGTGATAAAAGCGAATGCCGCGCTTTATCTTAATCAGAGCGGCACCAACATTCGTAGAGTCAACATAAATATCCGGCAACAAAGTGTAAACTCAACACTTAGTTGCTTTTCTTTGCTATAGTCGTAATTTAACGCATTACCTAATTATTTGTAAACTATTTATACAAATACTTTTTTATATAACAAAAGATGTACGTACGTAAAACATTTATACTTACATATATTTCTGTCAAGTGGCGGAACACAAAACCGCGCTTTGTCTTATGAGACGATTATTTATAAAAAAATATTATTGTTTTCCTTGTATATACATAAAATTGCTTGTATCTTCCTTAAGGAGTGTATGAGAACACCAAGACATGTTTCCCGCAATTTTTACACGTAAAAACGAAATTTAGCATTTCTCAATCATAACTACGAGAAATAGAAGTGGAAAAAATATAGCAAAGGTCATAAAGTTCAAACGCAAACAACATCATTTTTTTATTTATAAATCAAAGTTAAGGAATCGAAGAAGATTGCTAAGAAAGAGAGGATATATAATTTTCCAAATCATTTTACATCAAAAATCACGTATTAAGATGTACGATGCACAGATTTAAAGAAAAAACAAACGAAAAAATAAAACACATAAAAAGGTAACTAAAAGTAATGCCGAAAAAGTACTTATTAAATAAAAGAGCTAACACTTTATCAAAATTCTATCAAATACAAATTCAAATAGTTATATACTACCCAATTAATATGTAATGTACCTAGATTTGTTACCGCATAAATTTTTACCAGGGAGATCACTTCGTGATACTTTTTTTATGTTAAATGGTATATCTGGGCTTCTGATATGCCATTTAAATTTCGTTAAGATTTGACGATTATTATTTATTATTTTTGTATCTTCATGTTGTATCCCACATCCCACATATAAAAAAAAAAAAAAAAAAAAAAAAAAAAAAAAAAAAAAAAAAAAAAAAAAAACAAGTCCCGCTGAGTTTCTTGCGCCGGTTCTTCTCAGGTCTGAGGCATTAAATTTAGTGAAGCGGTGGTAAATTATTTGACGTTCAAAACATGAAGCTTGTAACTTCTTATTTTGAATAAAATTATTTGACTTTGACTTTGACTTTGACCCACACGTTCCATGGTAGGCAGAGGGAACCTGAGAACATAGCGTTAAGACAATCCCGTCTCATAAGATTCCGTTTCCCACTTCCTGCCAAATTGAAGCATTGAGTGGGAAATTAAATATTCATTATTATAAATATATCATATTTTCATTTCCTAAAGTGATAATCGAACCCACACCTTGTCGCGTTTAAAGTCGCACGCTTGTGCTTCTGCGCCACGACTGGCCACATTAATAATTATTATTTAAAATTCAAACAAAATAGTTTCGGAATTTCCACAATGCTGTTGATTAGTTAATGAGGTGCATAAAACTTATTAATGCTTATAGAATAACTGCATTTTTAATTCGGTCACTTTTCTATAAATAGAATTGTCTAGACTCTAGACTATCGTGGCTTAAATCTCTGCATATTAATTAAATTTTTACGGTTTACTATATCGTATATTAGAATGTTTATCTTTTAGATCTGTTATAAGTAATGTATTGTTATTTAAAATTTATTTACTTATTTATAGCCTTGTCTGTATATATAATATTAGATACTTTAAAAATAACGGAAAATGCATCTTTGAATTTATTAATGGATACTAATAAACCCGTTGTCACTTAAGATGTGCACATTTTATACAAAAATGTATGTATCTCAAACAAATGGTAGCATTTGCAACATTTACTTTATTAAATTAATGTATTGCTAATTGAATAAAATTGCCTCAAATTAGCGGAAAGTGGGAAACGGATATGTTGGAAGAGAATGGAGTGTCCTAACACTAGGTTCTCTGGCTCCCTCTGCCTACCCCGCTGTATGCGGAATACAGCGTGAAGTTAAAAAAAATTAAAAAGGTATAAAAAAATAAGCTTTAATATACAAATCCAAATTTTATACTCCTCGCTCAGTATAATTTTCGAAAAACGGTGTAAACGGTTTCTCTTTTACACACATAGTAGGGCAAGCAGAAATGACACAGTGTTCAGACACTCCGTTCTCCACTCAGTCTTGTCTTACCAGAGCTGAAGAATGACAATAATTTAAATATAAACAAACCCATAAGTTAAAAATGGAACCCACAACATATGGAGTTTACAGGCGGTCGCTGTCCCTCTGTGCCAAGACAGATATTTGATTGAATTCGGCTATACACGAACTTAAAAATATGATTTAATGAAGATTTTATTGTTGAAAATAAGAAAAATTCATCTTGGTCTTAAACGTTCGACTTTTATTCTAAAAAGAAATGCTTAAAATATATAAAGAATACATATTTATTACTGTTGCAAAAAATTGATAGCGCATTTTAGTGCATGATGTTTAAAACAAATGCGAAAAAGTCGTTTGAATATAAATTTATTATTTTTGACTTATAATGCTAATGGAGATCTTAAGTTTTATTGCTGTGGCAATTTAAGTAAATTTATTAGTTAAATTTATCTTTGATTATCGACATTAGCCATTTTGATCTACAAACAATCTAATCGCATAAAAGATAACGTAGTTTCAGGTAACATTTACACTCTATTTTAGCTCACAGTTTTTAAAATATACTTTACAAAAATTAAAGCTATATACAATTTATATATTATTTTTACTACTCGTTCAAAAGTAATTTTCCAGTATAACTAGACTTAATTTTATTAGTGTCCCCGTAAATGCGTTAATAACGCATTGCGTAGTGACGTATATGTCACTTTTTATAAACATGGATGTCAAATCTTGGTAAAGTATTAATTTATTGTACTTCTTATGCATTATTTTAAAAAAATATTAGCATTCTTCACTCCTTCTTTATATAAACTATAAGTGTGCCAAGTTTCATGATCCTCCGTCTGCGTAATTATCGTAAAAAGGGATCCAAAGTTTTTGCTTCACGTATTTATATATAGATAATAACAAAAGAAAAATTAACAAAAACGGAAATAGTTTTCGGTTCTTAAAAAAAAGTAAAGGGTCCTACTATATATTATTTAAAGGATATTTTAGTGATATGCAGTGACAGAAAAATAAAGGAATACCTATGACTAAGAATCAATAACACATCATATTTTAAAGTTAAGTTGCCATTATCGATAGTATTATAGCTTTTATACGTTAATATTATTATTTTATATTAATGAGTTTTTATATAATATTGACCTTAGAGATATTTTATTATTAATAAAAAAGTAGTAAGTGCTAAGTAATAGTTACAACCTAAGAGAAGTATGGATTCAAAAGAAGTTTAAGTAATGTTACTGGAAATTTAGGAATATTTTAACATACAACAGTAATTGTTGTTTATTATAAAGTGTATTGAGGCCTATCGTAGCGCAAAGGTACAAGCGTGTGACTGTAAACGTGATAGATTATAGATTCGATTTTCACTCCAGGAAATGAGAATATTAAAGAATATTTCGTATTTTCATTTTCTCGCTCTGGTAACAAGGCAAAGCGCGGCGTTGAGTCCCGCCACTCAGCACGCAAAGCCTTAATTCGGCGAAAGATGGGGAACGGAAATGTTAAAAGAGAACGGAGTGTCTTAACACTAGGTTCTCTGATCTCTTCTGCCTACCCTGCTATGTGCGGGACACAGCGTGAACCTAAAAATAAATAAATAATAAATGTATGGGAAGTTGAACAAACATTTGCTTAAGAAAATAAAATGACTATAAATAGAAGTGAATTCTCATTTTGCCTGAATTTATAACTGTTTGTTTCATTGCTATTAAAACAACAACTTTAAATTTCGACACATAAATTAAGAATAATTGATAGCGTCTCAATTTATACAGATAGAAATTAAAATATATTACTTTTTTACACAGCAACGAAATCTCTAACACTAAAACTAACCTAATTTTGTAATAAATCAAATTTGTTTATGTCCAAAATAACCAAATTCATAATGTAAAACATCGAAACGCCAAATATTAAATATTAATTCACTGACACGCGAATTTATTAATCACGAATTACGGTTCCTCACAGAAAACATTTTGAATATTAAATTATTACGAGTTGAAAAGTTACGGAAACCTTATAAATATTCAATTTGTTACCTGTATTTCCAATAATTCACATTAATTAGGTACAGTTGTGCAATAAAAGGGAAGTTAGGTTATTATGACGATAGGCATAAAAATAGCATGTTCATTACAGAATCTCTTTGACATAGATTTTATTAAAGAACAACTGCTTTCTCAAAAAAATATGTGCGTCAAATTATTTGTTTCCTTCAATTTATCAAATCATTATGAATTTATGTTAGCAGAAATAGGTCAGATGCCTTTCAGATCATCGGCGCTAAGGGTAGCTATTATAACCGGTCTGGTAGAGTATCCTTGCCTATTTTGTTCCCGCTACTTAAAACAGTTAGATTTATGGTTTCGATCCTTCATTATGCCTGTATTACACAAGATCGTAGGCTTGATTATAAGTTAATAATAGAATTCAATAGTAATTTTAACTGTTGTTTGCTCTTTTGGTTTGTTATGACTATAAAAGGAGTGAATAAAGAAGTCGAATCTTAATTGTCCTGTAGATTACAAATGTAACCTAGTGTGGACACGTACCACTCTCTCATTGCTTCATATTTCTTCTACCGATATTAGTATTTTAGAAACATTTGAGCGGGTTAGATCTCACGACTCTCGTATATAAAAAATATGATACATACCTAAAAGTTTTTAACATCTTAAAAGCTATGAGGTAGGTACTAAATACGCATATAATCACAAACAAATTGCTAAAAAGAAAACATAAAAAGCTTAATTATAACTTTCCCTAGATTGCGGCAAAAATATGAATATGAAAGTTGTTGCTACAACGCAATTACTTCTCTGTAAGATCGTTACTAAATAAATAATAGCTTCGAACCAGCACGCGTTATGTCACTTAGGGGCTGAATGGAAAACTTAATGACCATTCTGTTCTATATATACAAACGATACTCATCAAATTATAGTTAATCCATGTATAAAACAAATACATATGTATATACGCTCAAATATATGTTTATACTCATAACAAGGAATAGATAGATAGTTAATATTTATTTCTAATGATCCTTAGTGGTGTTTACAGGACAATAGCTCAACTAGGTCGAAAAAAACTGAAATGATAGGCTTTTGAGTGATGACTAATTACTGAGCTTTAAAGCTTAGTATTAGTGCAAAGTGTGCACATACTCAGAGTACCCTATGTTGGACCATTACTAATGGATACATAAATTTAGTACTACTTCACATACATTCAAAGTACTCAAGGAAGCATCACTATTAGTGCATGCACGTACTGTTCTTTTTTTGTGCAATGTATGGTGTACTGGTCTCGGTCTAAGGTATTGCTATTGATAAGGTTGTGATTGATCTTGTTTTGAGAGAGTTCCTTCTTGAACTTTCACAATTAGATAGCTCTGTCTCGCGGTAAACTATCAACATTGGCCCTCTGGCCAATAGGAGTGTTGGTTGATGCTCATGAACCGAGACAAGGGTAATTGTTCCATTATCAAGATGTTGATGGTTTACCGCGAGACAGAGCTAATTGTGAAAGAAGTGAACAGAGATGACTCGCTGGTTTGCTTTACAAAACTTTATATATTAAATGTGTCTTTGCAATTCATTTTATCTTTTTTTCAACTATAACATTGAAACCATTAGTATTCTGTTGCTCTAATTTTTATTTATTTTAAATGTACTGTATGCGTGATTTACAAAGTTGAGGCAAGGAAGAGGAGACGGAGAGACTATAAAAATAATATTACACTAAGCAAGCGGTAAAAAATCGTTAAACCTTTTTGAATCTGAAAAATATCCTTATAATGCGAATTCATAGATACTTAATTGAAGAAAATTAATCAAACAGTAAACAAAATTGTAGATCATAAATAACTTATTAGTATTCTTGTTTTACATTTTCATTTCAATATTGAAATTGATTTGTCGGAATTTGTAGTGACAGATCATAAATGTCTGTAATTTAGAAATATGATGGCGTTAAAACTTCGTACTAAATAAATAACGGATTCAGAATACATATGCCAAAAAAACAACTTTCGAATATATTTCTAACTCACAATACGTAATGACACGGTAAAATCAGATTTCCATATCGACCGTTAGATGTAATAAAATGACTATTTAAATGTATATTTGTTAAAAGTATAAATTTTGTTACTTTACTATTTTTATTAATTGGTGAAAAACTTGTACATACAAATATTCAATATGTTTTACTTAAAGAAACTAGTGTTAATTTTACAGAAAGTACCCAATTATTTTATTTCCCCCCGCAGGATAGCCGGTGAGAACCTATTGTCAAGAAAGTCAATTAATTTTCAATCCAATTATCAAGAATCAAATCAAAAGAGTCAAGAAGTCCGTTTGCAGCTTTCCGCCCAAATGTTTCGAACACGCGTGATTTGACTGAGTTTAACGCTTCTCTTTGTTTTACCAGAGCGGAGAAATGAACGTTATTTAGATATAATCAAACCCTCGAGGGAGAATCGAACCCACAACCGTTTACAGTCAGAAGCTGTCCCACTGTGCCACGACGGTGTCTAGTTTAGTTAGCAATATAATATTGTAGTATAATATATTAAAGAAATTTTTAATTTTATACACTATAATTCACTGTAAAAGTGTATGTCTTTAAAAAATCTCATAAGTCAAAACGGCCATATGAATTAATGGGAGATTAATAAGCAGGTAAGTAAGTAGATACATAGAATGCACAATGATAAACTGTCTTTAAAGCAATAAAAACACAGTGACAATTAATTACGCTGTTAAAAGGGAGCTTAATGGGCCTAATATTTTAATTGGTTATCCTCGGGGTAAATTTATATACTTAATTGATTTTGCCGATAGCGTTCATATTTCATTCGGATATACCTATTATTTGGTCAAATTGAGACTCGTATTAAGAATTAATTACAAATATTTCAACAATTTAAAAATATTTTACATTCATTTGCTTATTTAATTACACTTAATAATAGAGGTATTATATTTGACTATCTTTTTTTTTTAACTTCACACTGTATCCCGCATATAGCAGGGTAGGCAGAGGGAACCAGAGAACCTAGTGTTAAGACACTCCATTCTCTTTCAACAATTCCGTTCCCCACTTTCCGCCGAATTGAGGCATTGCGTGTTGAGTGGCGGAACTCCGCGCTTGGCCTTGTTACCAAACACAAGAAATGAAAATACTAAATTTTACATTTCCTGGAGTGGAAATCGAACCCACAACCTGTCGCGTTTACAGTCGCACGCTTGTGCCTCTGCGCCACGACAGGCGTTCATTAATTTTAAAATTCAAAAAGTATTACAAGTACGCATGGACTCTATGCGTGTCTCACTTTCATAATTATAATATACCAAATGTAAAATATGACACTAATATATATACCCATCACCTTACTATCGGCATGGCACATTAGGACAGTATCAGGCTGTAAATGCGAGTGGTTGAAGATTTGATTTTCACGGAAATGGAAAAGAAAGGCAAAACGTGGCGTTGAGATCCGCTACTCATGCAATGTCTCGAATTTAGATGGAAAGTGAAAAACAGAATTTATTGACACTGAACTCCTTAACTACCCAGCTATGTAGGAAAAACTGTAAAAACATAGTTTCCCGATCATTTTTAATACGCCAATATGGTACAAGTTCAAAAATAATTATACTAATAAATATGAAGAATTATGAGCACAAAAGAAATTGGAATCCAAAATACTGCATGAACCTGTGATAGTATAAGAACAAATAGTGAGATGAATTGTGTTATAATAAAACAAAGTATACAGCCCGAACGAATACGCCTAGGCAAATACACAGTCACGTCCAATATTGCCATGTCTTACTCCAAGCGTGCTCTTATTTCTATAATGTTACTCGTTAATAATATTATATCTAATCATAAGAGATTCATACATATATTAAAATTAGTAAAAAATTTACGATAAAACACTTTATAATTGTCATTTAACGAGTTATAGCCAGTAAGTGGCTTCGAGGATAATAAAACGTGAAATCCTCGTTCCCGTAGGAATTTTGAGAAATGCTATGTACATTTCTCTATAAAATTACATATAAAATTAAAGCTTTCTACGCTCGGTAGTTTCGGTTGTGGCATATCTGTCATGCACTCTGAAGAATTAATTATAGTTTTTTTGATCTAAATAAAGTATCAACCTGCAATTATAATATATTATATGAATTTGAATTTATCTTTAATAATTATTTTTTTAACTTCACGCTTTATCCCGCATATAGCAGGGTAGGCAGAGGGAACCTGAGAACCTAGTGTTAAGACACTTGTTTCTTGTTACCAAACCAAGGAAATGAAAAATTCCATATCCTGGAGTGGGAATCGAATCCACAAACTGTCGTGTTTACAATCGCACGCTTGTGCCTCAGCGCCACGACAGCCGTCTTTAATTATTAGATTAGAAATTAGACGTTTTCTATTATTCAGAGAGCTAAACACGTCTCATTAGTAACTTTTATCTTAATAAATAAGTAACATATAAATAAAAATAATGTGAATATATTTAAGCGAATCTGCATAATATGCAGCTAGAATTATTTATTTATAAAGCTAGAACGGTTTACTTTTACGGCATGCAAAATCCCAAAAGAGATTATTTTTAGGGTTCCGTACCTGAAAAGAAAATAATCGTTATGGGATCGCTTTTTTATCCGTCCGTCTGTTTGTCCGTCTGTCAAGACCCTTTGTCTCAAGAGAACCTAGCCTAGCTAGCTAAGAAAGATAAATAGAACTTTAAAGTTCACGCTATCAAAAGTACGACCGTTTATAATCTGTTGGTGACGCATATTTTGACGCTCGCAAAGTAATAAAAATCCCATACCAAAAATTATTGGTACTTTCCGTGGTCTAGAGCTATAAAACCTGACAAGTGAAAACTTACAGTACGAACAAAAGAAAATTTTAAAAAATTACACAAATTAAATTACACTGACTTATTCAAAATAATTTGTACATAGGTACCGTATCGTTACTAATATTATAAATGCGAAAGTAACTCTGTCTGTCTGTCTGTCTGTTACGCTTTCACGCCTAAACCACTGAACCGATTTTGATGAAATTCGGTATGAAGATAGAACTGAACTTGAGAAAGGACATAGGATACTTTTTATTACGAAAAAAAATGGTAGAAAGGGTTGAAATAGGGGATGAAAGTTTGTATGGAAATCTTATTGTCAAACATAAAATCATGTAAGATTGTTTAACTGTTTACAACTTTACCACATAAACCACTTAACCAATTTTGACAAATAGTCTAGACCTTGGGAAAGACTATAGGATACTCCTTATCATATCGCACGATATAACCGAATTTCACGCGGGCGAAGCCGCGGGCGGAAAGCTAACTATAATATAAATATTTTAAATTCTAATAAAAATATTTATTACGAATTTTATTTAACATAACAAGCTACAGGAAAATATTATCACATCATTACATAAATATATCGTGCTTTTCGAATATAAAAGTATTACTCTATAACTAACCTACAGATTATCTGAGCTATATAACACGATTGAATACACGGAAACGATTATGTTTCGTAATAATTATTACTAACGAGAGCACGGTAACACGAGTTGCGATTGTTTTCCAGCACCTTGGTTTATTGAGCAAAACACATCACCCCTTTCTCATGATTCCCAGTTAAGTAATCATAACGAATCCTGTTATTATATTCATTAACACAAAGTACTAGCTGCTGCTACGTTGCAAAGTGGTAAGCTTAATTACAGCTTAGTTCAAATCGACCCTCTACATGAATCAATGTATTTGTTTGCCAATTATCTACACAGACAGAAATTGTTGTAATAATTTTTGAATTTTATTAATATATTTAGATAGTATAGTTCAGACAAAAATAGTTAATACAAAATTACATAACTCGTTCTAAGGAAATCAGCTTAATAATTAAAATTCTAAGCATTACCCAAAAACTAATAACTCAATAGAAGGCAAGAAAGTTCCTTGAGAATTGACATTGGTACAAAAGTTACGATTGAAATTTACTCCAAAGCTGTCTCTAACTCTAGTTCTGTTTATTTTCGTAGATACATCATTTGTAGTAATAGAGATTAATAATATCAGTATATGACTGATATGAGCGGCAATTAAAAATTATTTTATTATTGTAATCATTCCTCCAAGTAAGTATCCAACATACTAACATAGTTTTTGCAGAACATGTTAGGTGGTAGGAGGTTCGTCCTCCGTCTGGCTCGCGACCACTATCATGTCAAAGACGAACCGCCAAATATCTAATGATGTGTTCCGGTTCGATGGCATGTAAGCCAGATTTTCCCCTTTCCCACCCATCCTTTCCCCAAAATGTGGTGGTTCTGATAGTGGATTACTAAATTGTCCCCCCCTTCCATCAGTATCCTCTAGGTTGGCAACGCATCTACAACATCTCTGGTGTTGTAAATGTCTAT
>JAKGSA010000429.1:100116-136218 GCA_033558755.1 Philaethria dido | reverse complement strand
TATTCATTTCCTGGGTAACAAGGCAAAGCGTGGCGTTGAGTTCCGCCACTCAGCACGCAATGTCTCAATTCGGCGGAAAGTGGGGAACGGATTATCTTAACACTAGGTTCTCAGGTTCCCTCCCTCTGCCTACCCTGCTAGATGCGAGATACAGCGTAAAGCTAAAAAAAAGAAAAAAAAATAAATAGGACCGCTGATTACTTTTTGTAACCATATTTTTACTATAACTAGCTTGTTGTATGATTAGTGTTAAATTAATATTAATTGGAAGTTAACGGTCAAACTTAGCACAATATCACGCTCACTCTAGAATTTTTGACTACATCTACTTAAACTCATAAAATTCTATTTTGCATTTTATGTCAATAGCTAATAAATTATCCGCTTTAGATTTTAGAATAAATGGAAGTCACATATGTTTATTTCGTATGAAATTTAAATCTCAATTATTTTTTAATATATAAGTATATTTAAAAATAATTGAAATTTAAATTTCATACGAATTTTGTTTGGTGGTAGGAGGTTCGTCCTCCGTCTGGCTCGCGACCACTATCATGTCAAAGACGAACCGCCAAATATCTTATGATGTGTTCCGGTTCGATGGCATGTAAGCCAGGTTTTCCCATTCCCACCCATCCTTTCCCCAAAATGTGGTGGTTCCGAGAACGGAATACTACATTGTCCTCCTCTTCCATCTGTATCCTCTAGGTTGGCAACGCATCTACAACATCTCTGGTGTTGTAGATGTTCATGGGCGAAGGTATCCACTTACCATCAGGTGGTCCTTCTGCTCGTTTGCCATCCGTTATCCATAAAAATATATATAGTAGTCTAAATGTTTATGAAATTTAAAACAAATTAATAAAAAGTATGTTTGTATATTGAATATATTAAAAAAAACAATTTAAGGAGAGTAATACTGTATGAGTCTTTGTTACTACTCGACGGATTTTTAAGACACAACAAGAGTTAATTTACAAGGTTTCAATGGTTAAAAATGTGATTTGATATTGGATAAAAGGAAATACGATAACATATGCTATAAAATGGAAGTAAGGAAAAGATTTGTAAATTATTTAGTCAGTAAACTTTTATTTATCCTGCCCAACGAGTGATAACAATGTACAATACCGCCACCTTTCTTTTTTTAATTAAGGATTATTAAACAAACTCAATTTGAAATCTCATAGTTGAAATGTTTTCATGTTTAATTATATACTGGTGCGATTACGAACATATACATGCATATATCTATTAGTTACATAATATGTTAGCGAATGATTTTATATAACATCTTAGTATATGCATTGAGTAAATAAATATTTTTTTATAGTTTTCCTAATCATTTTTATTGCCTATTTATTATCATCGAAAAATTGCTTTAACAAATAACATTATTGGATAATTATCGCATAAGCAATTTTAAACAAGCCATTTTTTTAGAAATTCTTGAGTGTACGTACTTACGTAGCTTAAAGTTCTAAAAACCTACATATATTTAAAATATAGACCTGTCGTGGCGCAGAGGCACAAGCTTGCGACTGTAAACGCGACAGGTTGTAGGTTCGATTCCCACTCCAGGAAATGTAATTTTTAATTTCCTGGGTTTGGTAAACAAGGCAAAACGCTGCGTTGTGTTCCGCCACTCAGCACGCAAATGCCTCAATTCGGCGGAAAGTTGGGAACGGAATTGTTGTAAGAGAACGGAGTGTTTTAACACTAGGTTCTCAGGTTCCCTCTGCCTACCCCGCTATATGAGGGATACAGCGTGAAGTTAAGAAAGAAGAAGAAGAGATATTTTATATTTAAACAAACAACGACCTCGGGCTGCTTCAATTATCAACTTGTTTCAATGTTCGAAATATACAGGACATGCTAATTATGTATATTTCTTAAATTATGTCAGAAAGCATTTTTCATTTCAGTTTAACGTGAAGAATACAAAAATCATAAAAACACAATTAATATTTTTAATATTATTTTTTTTGTACTATTACTTAGTTGTATTACTTAGTTCTTACTATAAAATAAGTCATCGCTTTGTTTTTCATAATTTAAGGTCAACCACAATTCCTATGAAAACATTTAAAAAGACTAATATCGAAATAATATATACTTAGGACCCATACGATATATAAGATAGTATTGAATAAGTAGTTCTTGTTCTTTCAATTCTAATAAATTGTTAATTGCATTAATCGTTGTCTATCGTGCATACACTCACACTAATTTACCAATTTGACTCGTAATAATTTGCTGAAAGATAACTTCACGCTGTATCCCGCATATAGCATGGTAGTCGGAGGGAACCTGAGAACCTAGTGTTAAGACACTCCGTTCTATCAACAATTCGGTTTCCCACTTTTCGAACAAAACACAAAAGCGTGCGACTGTAAACGTTCGATTTCTACTCCAGGAAATAAAGTATTTTCATTTTCTAGGTTTTGTAACAAGGCAAAGCGCGGCGTTGAGTTTGCCACTCGGTACACAATGCCTCAATCCAGCTGAAAGATAGATAGATAGAAATGATCATAAATTTCTTCATAATTGTATTTGAATTAGCCAGTTTTATTTTATAAAAGTACGACGAAGTCTTGATACACAGTAATGATTACTTTTTTGGTCTAATTAGACGTACTGTGGCATTAGGTTTCAACATTTAACAAGTAACGGCGCAAGAGTAGGCGATTTCTCAGCTTACCTTGCACTATAGAAACGCGTGAACAAACAAATAAACTTTTGTAGCACTAAAAGATTAGATAAAAAAACTTGTCTTTAATATTCACATTTATGTTGTCTTAAATATTCAATGTAATCTATATTATCTCAATAAATATCGACAAATGCGTATATCGTTTTAAGAATATTTTATCTGAACCATTTTAGGCTTTTAAAACTGACGACAAATTAATGAAATATGCTTGACTATTTACATACATAATTTATTTGCCTCATATGAATTTTAATATTGTGTTTTTAACTTATATATGGCAATATAAAGTGGTTAGATGGAAAAGTTTAAAAACCTGTATTTTAGACATACATAAACATAACTTTTTTATCTACACCATACTGATTTTTGTACTTAATAAGAAACAGTGATTGACCTAAGTGGTCCTTATATGATGCGATAAATATTACATACTAATGGCGCACCACTATGGCCTCAAAAACGGACATAAAAAAGCTTAGCTTTTCTAAGAGAGCTTAGCTTTTTATGTGGGATTTAAACCCACATCTGTCGCTTTCAGGAGCTTACTGCTAACTGAACTTACTTTTAGCTGAGCTAAAACTTATTATTGGAACAACAGTGATTAGTTAACATTTATTACTATGTAGTAACACTTACACGTTACTTACAGGTTGTGGGTTCGCTTCCCATTCCAGGAAATGTAAAAGTTTAATATTTTTATTTCCTAGGTTTCGTAACAAGGTATGCCTTGTTGCCCGGCGTTGAGTTCCGCCACTCAGCACGAAATGCCTCAATTCGGCGGAAAGTGGGGAACGGAGTATCTTAACACTAGATTCTCAGATTGCCTACCCTGTTATATGCGGGATACAGCATGAAGCTAACAGAAAAAAGTAACACTTAACACAAAAATATGTATTAGCATAGATATATACGCATAATGGTTTTGCTTTACTCCTCTTGTTACATAGTTAGAAGGAATTAGCACGGAAACTGATATCAAAACAACATTCTGCGCCACACACTGTATGCAACTTAACGATGAGAAAACATGTGAATTGTTTGCATTCAAATGTTTTCAAATTGCATTTTCCAATTTTGCAGTTTCATTCGTTTTTATTTTCATTTCCTTGTAATATATTCTTTAGGTTAAATTAGTTGCAACAGAAATTCCTATATAAATAACAATAAATCCAATGTAAAACATAAGTAAAAATATTTTTTAAATGTTCTACAAAATTAAATGGCTTTCACTAGTAATTACTAACAATAAAAACCATCTCACAAATTTTTTATAATAATCAAGCAGCAATCTTTACGTGTATGTGAAATAATAAATTTATTATGTTTGCGGAACGAAGTCGACTTGTTTACTGGCCAGCTTGACTTGATGAACCCTTTTTTATATACGTTACTTGTTCGTCTATTAGCGTTCCGAATCATTTACTTGTATTCCATTATGATTACACATTATTTACTCTTATTATTCAATTAAAATTTCTACATTTTATAAGAAAAAAAAGATATCCAATATATTGAGCGTGAACGAAGGTCACTTGCTGCCAGATGTAACATGCTTGCCCACAAGTTTGCGCGCTGCAGCAACGAGGCTAAAATAACATTGTTTAAGTCCTACTGTCAGACTTTCTATACCTGTGCTCTGTGGACCAGCTATAATAAAAAGACGCTAGATGCACTCAGAGTGCAATATAACAATGCTTTCAGGATTTTGTTGGGACTGCGACGCTTCTGTAGTGCGTCCGCAATGTTTACAGAAGCGAAGACCGATGCCTTTTTCGCGATTTTGAGAAAGCGGACCGCGTCTTTATTAAACAGAACGCGGAACAGTCCTAACAGAATTCTGAAAATGTTCAGTGCCAAGCACGCCGAACCTATGCTAGAGCATTTTGTTGGTGTAGTGGTGGTGGTAGTGGTGAGGCAAACAAGGCTGAGTAAATAGGTAGTAAACTAGTATATTGATTTTTAATATTAGTTTTAAGTTTCTATTGTTACTAACAACTGGACTGTAAATGTCTTAATAAATAAATAAATAAATAAATAAATAAATAAATAAATAAATAAAATAAATATATTAATGGAAAAATGAAGAACAGAGTATTTAACACTAAGCTGTCTCCTTATCTAGTCTTGCAGTAAAATGCGTGGAGCTGCTTTCAATATTTGATTATATTGTAATTAGTCCAACACATAATTTTTTTTTCTATTTTTAATGGGAAATAACATACTATACTATTTATTTAACTATTTATGTAGAACGAATAATTCTGATTAGACTCTGTCTTCCATTGGCGAGGCGTCCATGCAACACGGTTTCCACCGGCTTGTATAACTTTTCAAAGTGCAAGTACGATACCTAAAAAAAAGATCGTCAAGAAAATGTGGAACTCGAATTGTAATGAAATTTGCAAAAAACACAAAGTCAAGCAAGGTGTGAGTGCTAAAACCAAAGGCCGCCAGGAAAATATTGGGTAAAAATTGCTAAAAAGTAAGCTAACATCTTAAAGATCTAAAAAAAAAGTCATCGCCAAAATTCGATAGTAAAATTACTAAATACCTTCACCTTCCTTCATTCTAAACCGGCTTCCATAAATATACGTACCGGCTTCCCTAAATATACATCGGCTTCTCTAAATTTACCGGCTTCCCTAACTAAAGTTTTCCCCCCTCGCCATTGCTGTCTTCACAATATCTCTTTGGGCGTAAAGTGGGGAAGAATGCGTCGACACTAGATTGTCTCTGTCTTCTTTGGTTTACGAGAAAAAGTGAAAGAGAAAAAAGAATAGTGTACCCACTGCCAAGCAAGCGTTCTACAAGTCTCTAGTTATATACTCGGTGCGGAACCAAGCACTATGACTGCGAGCTTTCTTGTAAGAAACGATAATTATACCTAGTGTGAACATACATCAAGCTACTTTTTCATTTTTGAACTGTTTTAATTATAGTACTTAAAGGCTAGGCAGAGGGAACCTGAAAACCTTGAAAGCATTACGTGCTGCGTGGCGGAACTCAACGCCGCGCTTTGCCTTGTTACCAAATCCAGGAAATGATCTTTTTACATTTCCTGAAGTAGTAATCGAACCCACAACCTGTCGCGTTTACAGTTACACGCTTGTGCTCTGCGCCACGACAGGCGTCAATGTAGATATTGTACTAATAAAGGCTTTTTTGCCTATCTCGAAACAAGAAATAAAATAATAGCAAAGAAGTAAAAATGATATACATCTAAAATATATAAATTTTCTATGCTTACAAATATTAAATAAATTATCTAGTTTTGCATGTTGTCGGTATTTTATTTCTTACGTTTATTGCCTATTATGCCTATTATAGGCCATTAAACACTTATTAGTGATCTTAATATCTTAAGCTTATTAATTTATGGTAATTACATTTTAATTAATTATCTCATATATTTCTTTTTATTTAAGATTCTAAAGATTAAAAATAGCTGTAAGGAGTAAAATAATTCTGTGATATTTTTTGAAATAATTAACTTAACCTGTGGTCCGTGGACCCTTGGAGGTCCGTGAGTCATCAGTTGTCATCTCTGGACCATACATAAATCGCTCATTAAATACAAAAGGGCCACAAAAAAGCAACACCAACCTACACATTAATTTTTTTCATATTTTTCATAATAAAAAAGTGATAATTACCTTCTGTTTTTGTATAGGTAATAACTAAAATAAATACCTAATCCGTTTTTTTTTCGTTTATTTTATTAAGAGGGTCCGTGAAAACTGAAGAATTTTAACAAACAATTTCAAAATAAAATGTAATAACCTAAACAAATTATTCGAGTCACGCCGCAAGCGTGAAAGTCAACAGTTTCTTTCAAATTAAGCTTTTTGCAAAATAAGAAAATTATTTAAGTCAATTACAGGTTATTTTATAATAACGTACAAGATTAGCTTTCTGTAGATAATTTTTTAATTGTTTAACAAATAAATTATAAAAGATGTTTCGCACTTATTTTTATATATACATTGCAATAATTGATTTTATTTTATTTAGTTTCAAAATTTTAAATTTTATAGAACAAACAAGACCTGTGTTTACCGGAAAATGCAAGATATATTATGTTAACACAATCACAGCAATCTTAAAAAGTATATTTATGATAAAAACCAAACCCAGTAATAAAATAATTAAAGAAGCTACATTAGTTTTCCAATCACACTGAGTAATGAAGTTATTAAAAAAAACAAAAGCTAAAACTTGCTTACCGTACTTTTGATTGTAAAAGGTTAGATAGGTTTTCCCGTTCGCGGAGGAATTATAGGAGGTTCTGTGTAGTCCTCTTATTTCTTTACTTCCTATGGTTTGCGTACATAACAAATTTCGTGTTCATACACCCATTGCATAATGGTTAGATACCCACCGTGACACAGTTGGGAATTATCTACAGTTGTAGTGTTAATTGTGTAGAGTCATACACATGGTTGTGGGTTCGATTTCCAGTCTAGTAAGATTAATGGCGGCGTTATGTTTCACCTCTCAACACGCAAAGTCCCTTCCCTAGTATTATTGTATGCGTGAAACTGGATATCATTTAACGAAAAGTCATGATCGTCAATATGCGTCAACAATGGTTATTTTATTTTCATATTTTAGTTACGTTACTAGATTAAGGACTTTTTGTAAAGCTTATAAATATATATTTACCGCTAAAAATGTATCACTTGGAATCTGATTAGAAATATCTGCAACCTTGATACAAAGAGTAATTGGATATGTTCGACCGCAAGTCGAATGGCTCATCAGACAAAACTTTCAAAGCTTTTTGCCTTGTCATATAAATTTTCATAATCATCATTCACAATTTACTAGATGAATACATTGGTTTATAAACTAGAGCTTATTTTAAACGAGAATTAATGGAAATTCTGTACTTAATGATCAAAATTCAGTTTTTTTATATCTACTATATTTTTTTTTACTAAAACGTTTCCTTTTACTTTTCTCTTCTTAATTCAATATAAAACATTTTTTTTAATTATTTTTAATTATTTCACGTACATAGATTGCAAATTTTCAGATGCTGGTTGCAAGACTCGCGCCTCTTACGTATCATTTAAATTTAATTACCAATAATATATATATATATATATATATATATATATATATATATATATATATATATATATATATATATATATATATTTAAATTTAATTACCAATAATATATATAATATATGGTACGATAGTTAATTTTTTCTTGATTTGCAATCCCCTTGTAATACAAAATGGTTTAAATAATTTCAGTAATAACGCCTGAACACAATAAAACGTGTAAATATGTTGCCAGTATAAAGTATTAAATAACTTGACGGTGCGTAAAAATGTACAAATATTTTTGTAACGAAGATACTCGATTGGTAATGAAACAGTAAATCATTGCTTTCACTGTCTTTCACAACATGTTCTTCGGTCCAGTTGGTTCAGTCGGATGTTTTGGCTAACTGAGGTCATTCTGACTTATAAATAAGTGATCCTTGAAAATGTAACTTTGTTAAAATCCGCAATAATATACTTTAATACAAGAAATCTAGTATTGTTTGTACTTCAAGTAATACGTACTCAGCCTCACGATCTTTCCCGCATAGCAGGGTATTCAGAGAGAATTTAGTGTCGAGGCACTCAGTTCTCTACTAAGTATTACGTAATTAAACATAAAACATGTAAAATACAATAGCTACTTCACGCCAAAATACCGTTTGGCCCTGTATAGGGCTCAGGTTCGGCCTCATATGGAGTACTGTTCTCACCTCTGGGCTGGTGCACCCCAGTATCAGCTTGAACTATTTGATCGCATACAACGCAGAGCCATTCGAATCGTTGGGGACCCGGTAATCTGTGCAGGGCTTGACACTTTGGCGTTGCGTAGAGACGTGTCCTCGTTGTGCGTTCTCTATCGCATATATCACGGGGAGTGTTCTGGGGAATTGTTTGACCTGATTCCTGCCGCAGGATTTTCAAACCGCACAGTACGCCACAAGCTTAAATACCATCCACACCACCTGGATGCGTGGCACTCCAGTACTGTGCGGTTTCGAAGGAATTTCCTTCCACGTGCCACTCAACTGTGGAATGGCCTACCTGCGGCAGTTTTTCCAGGTCGATACGAAATGGGTACCTTCAAAAAGCGCGCCTACTCCCACCTCAAAGGCCGGCAACGCACCTGTAGCTCCTCTGGTGTTACACGGGGTCGTGGGCGGCGGGGATCGCTTACCATCAGGTGACCCGAACGCTCGTTTGCCTTGTCCTTTCCATAAAAAAAAAAGCTAATATATAAGTTACGCTCATAATGATATATAGTACAGTTTCAGCAATGACTCGAATTATTAATACTGATTATGAATACTGACTTAACAGATCGTACCTATCTTGAAAGGAGCCGTCACAATATTTATCAATCATTCAGTTAACTAGGAACTGGTCTAGAGATTATTATCTAGATATCGGCACAGGGCTAAGACCTAAGATTGAATGAATAGCCATTTGTATACAACTTCTGCTTATCATAACATGTTAGTATGACTTATTAAACTGTTTTTTATGCTGAAATAAAGCATCATTACACGACAACATGGAGTAAATAAAATATTTTTGACCAAACGCGCTCGTTGTGTTTTCTAATCACACTCTGGGGGATATTTATATTATAAATATACTCCGCTAGTATATTTCGATTATTTGCTAATGATACGATAATGACGATTTGGAGATCTTAAAGATTGAAAATAATATTTTAAACTCTTGTAGAAAAACAATGAATAATTATGATATATATGTACCAGTGGCGAGGCGTCCATACAACTCGATTCCCAATGGCTAGCCTAACTTTTCAAAGTACAATTATGAGACCTAAAAAAACAAAGTCAAACAAGGTGTGAGAACTAAAAAAAAGGTCGCCAGAAAAATATTGGGCATAAAATTGCAATAAAACAAGCTTTGACATTTTATAGACCTAAAAAAAAGGTCATCGCCAAAATTGTATAGTGAAATTACGAAATACCTTGACATCCTATACCGTTTTCCCTAATATATTGGTTTCCCTAAAAATTACCGGCTTCCCTAAATATATATACCGGCTTCCCTAACTAAAATTTTCACCCCTCGCCACTGATATGTATATATATACGAAGGGAAAACGTAAGAGTATAAGATTGGACAAAGTTAAAGTTTGTCGCTATGGATAAAATCCAATAATTTAATAAAATAAATGTTATAGCGTCTTCATATCACACCTACAATATGGTTGACGAACTCACATTTATATAAAGGCAACACGAACTTTACGCGTCAACGGGACCACTAGTCATCTATTATTTCATAAATCTCGTTTCCGTCTGGAATGGCTAAGAATGCATTTTCTTGGCGAATTCTTTAGAAAGTCGCATCAATTTATCTCCGACCGCGGTGTCTCTGTCATTAGCGGATGCTCTGATAAGCAAGCAGGGCGCTGGATCGCGAGTTCGATCATTATGGTTATTTACCGAATATCGCGGTGCACCGCACTACTAATTTAGGTTTTGCTAGCAAATACAAATTTTCTGCATTCATTCGTTTGTCGATAGATTGCATTGAGAATCTCTTGATGACCCTAATTTATAACTAAGTGTTTACTTAGAAAGTATACAGTATAGTATACTTTCATACCATGATGTAATCTTATATTTGCTTTCCTAACATTTTATTATACATTGAAATAACATCAGTTACAAAATACGTTTGCATATGAATATATTAAATCATCAATGTGTTATATGAATATTTAAAACATACATACATAACATAGAAAATCTTTTAAAAGGATATTGTGAAATCGCATAAATGATACGCATAGCTAATACCTCTATTAGTGTAGCTATCTTCCGCATTGTCTGGGGTAGGTAAAACTCATCAATATTTCTCAAAAAAAATTACTCCATTCGCTGTTCTTTTAGAGATGTGGATATTAGAGATATTCATCAAAACGCGCCTGATCACAAACATAAATTTTCGTTCAAATTCAGTTAATTCAGTTAATTTTCAATTATGTTATAATTTATTATAGAACACACTTTCTTTTTTTTTTTTTTATTGTAGTGGAAGGTGGCAAACGAGCAGAAGGACTACCTGATGGTAAGTAGTTACTCTCGCCCATGGACATCCACAACACCAGAGAAATTGTAAATGCGTTGGCGGCCTTTAGGGTGTAGGTGTCTGTACACACGACGCTTAAAAGATACCAAATCGTAGCTCTCAGGGAAGACCTCACTAGGAAGATCATTCCATAATTTGCACGTGCGTGGAAGAAAAGATCTTGAGGCACGCACGCTAGATGCAAACCATGGGTTTAGATGGTGCGGATGATAACGTATCCTGTGTCGGGAGGTGCGATGGAAAAAAGACGATGGTGGCACCAGATCGAATAGTTCCTTGGAGCATTCCCCATTGTATACTATTTTAAATAAAAAAAAAAAAAATAAATATAAATAATCAACCGTTTTGTTTTGCTAAAATTACAACATAAGTTTGCATTATGAATTTAAATTCGAACTCAGTTCGACTTAGCTTTTAAGGTTGAAAATTAGAGATGTATTTTGCACACTTACATCCTTACTAATATTATAAATGTGAAAGTAACTCTATCTATCTGTCTGTCTGTCTGTCTGTTACACTTTCACGCCTAAACCACCGAACCGATTTTGATGAAATTCGGTATAAAGATAGCACTGAACTTGGGAAAGGACATAGGATACTTTTTATGGTGAAAAAAGGGTGGAAGAGGTTGAAATAGGGGATAAAAGTTTGCATGGAAGTTCCTTATTGTCAAACATAAAATCATGTAAGATTGTTCAACTGTTTACAACTTTCACACCTAAACCACTTAACCAATTTTGACAGAGTCTAAACCTTCGGAAAAACTATAGGCTACTCCTTACCACGTAGCGCGATATAACCGAATTCCACGCGGGCGAAGCCGCGGGCGGAAAGCTAGTATTTTCATAAAAATATACTGTCAACACATATTAAAAGGACGCAAAACATTGTTTAACATGACTGATGTGTTTATTGCATGCGTAGGCCACATCTTGAATACCTACATAATCATATTACATTTCTCTTTTACCATTGAAAGCATAAGTAGATAGTCTAATTCTACAAAAACATGCAATCGAATTATACATTTTCTCAATTTTCATACTGTAGTAGTAGTAATTTATATTATTGGACTGCATAGAATTTGGTCTAAATACTACAAAAAAAACTTATAATTTATCTCGGTTTTATAACAAGCTTATTTGATACACTTATTTGAGTGAGACGATTTAGAAAAGGAAAATAAGAAAATGTAAGATGGTCCATCATAAATAGAGATATATAAAGCTGTTAAAACGTGTTAATGAATGCAGTATTATAATTTATAGTACATTTGAGAAATGCCTATCAATAGTGTATCAAATGGTAATCTAAACCAAAGTAAGCTATACTTACTCTCCGTTGATCTACAATCATAAAATTTATCAAGAAATCAGAACTTACAATAAAAAATATATAAGTAAAACATAGTAAAAACCTATACTTGTAGATTATTCCAATTCGGCGGAAAGTGAGGAACGGAAATGGTTAAAGAGAACGGAGTGTCTTAGCACTAAGTTCTCTGGTCCCCTCTGCCTACCCTGCTATGTAAATACAATGTGAAGCTAAAATATTTATTTTTACGTAAATTTCTAGTTATATTGCCAAAAAATATTTCTTGGCAATTATAATATACGATTGGTAAACTAACCATGACCTAAGTCAATATAACAGTTTTCCAACAACAAAGTTAAGTTTGCCTCAATGCAGTTTATTTTTTCGACTTGATTCCCGTGATGATCGAACTATTTACATATCTACATGGAACAGAACCCTCGATGTACCAGCTTAATTTGCATTTAACCGGTTATTTATAATTTAGCTGCTCTCTAAGTATATTTTAATAATTTATATACAGCAAAAGACTTTATAGTTACTTGCCCTTGTACTATATCTGATATAAATCTATAATTTTATGGGGCTAACGAAAAAACTTTTACGCTGAGAACCTTTTGCTAAAGCTCCATTTTTTATGGATGCTACATTATTAAATATATTATACCCCTGAGCGTCACACAGGGTTAATAGATACTTATAAAATGAACATAGTTTCACTCATATCTGTAGTGACAGAGTTTAGCATGTGGAAACCAATAAACTAATATCGACGAATATTTTGAAAATCATTCATTTACATACTATTACTAGTTGATGTCCCCAACTTTGTGTGCGTGGAATTTATGACCATTATCGTACTACTTCCATTTACCTCCCGTTGATATTGAAACTGTGACCCAAAATTATACTGCGTTTACCATATAAATATATTCCCAGCAAAGTCAAAGTCAAAGTCAAAGTCAAAATATCTTTATTCCATAAAAATGCTTAACATTTACTTGGACATGTCATAAAAGTAGAAAAAAAAAATGCAAAACAAAATAACCAAAAAAAATGTGCAATTTTGACTTGAAAAAAGCCCGTTCAAATGGTTGAGCTCATGAGAAGATACAGGCAAAGAAACTCATGGCCACTCTTTTTAATTGCCAGTATTTGTTACAAATTACAATTAACAATTTTAACTTAGAAATAGAGCAACTCATTTCCAAACATCTTTATCGTGAAAATAATATACCATAAACCAGCTATAAGAAGATGTCTATCACACTGATGAAAATGTCTAACAAGCTATTTTTATATAATAGGTAATACCGTTTGATCTTTTACTCCTACATCAGATATTAAGATTGTAATTTTTTAAGCTTCACGTTTTTTTCCTGTATATATAAATGCAGATAGATAAAGAGAATTTAGTGTTCAGACATTTAATTCTCTACCTTGCCCCCAATATCGGGACACGAATTGCGAAAGACTAAATGGGGAGATATGCACTTAAGTGGAATAACTCAACGCCGCATTTTCTCTTGCCAGAGTGGGGACATAAAAACTATATAAAAATAATTATTCCCCCAAGTGGAGATCGAACTCTCGGCCTGTCAAAGCGTTGTCCCATTGCGCCACGATGACCCCAATTTCCAATTATATGAATTTGTACTTATATGCTGCCCATTAAACTGACTAAATTTTGCCAATCCGCCATTTACGCTTTGCTTTATAAAAGCTGTTCTATTACGCTTATTTATCCAGAGTTACCAGATCTTCAATTACTATAGGCATGTCAATGAATAATGCCCATCACACTTAACAACTTTTGTTTATGTAACTTTTGTATATATAGAGATGTGCGGGACTATCATCGTCCTTAATCAATTGTTCCAAATCTTATTTTTTTACCTTTGTTAGGTGTTTTTCCTTATTTCTAATAGTTAGACCACACAATATTAAAGAAAAGAAGATGGAATTATAAACTATATTAACTTGTTACGTCTGCCGAATCGAACGTTAATTATTTTAATGGAGCCATTAGAGAGACTCAAAATGATAACGATAAAGATGATTAATATAGTTTTTTTTTAACTTCACGCTGTATCCCGCATATAGCAGGGTAGGCAGAGGGAACCTGAGAACCTAGTGTTAAGACACTCCGTTCTCTTACAACAATTCCGTTCCCCACTTTCCGCCGAATTGAGGCATTGCGTGCTGAGTGACGGTACTCAACGCCGCGCTTTGCCTTGTTACCAAACCCAGGAAATGAAAAATTTCATTTCCTGGAGTGGGAATCGAACCCACAACTTGTCGTACTTACAGTCGCACGCTTGTGCCTCTGCGCCACGACAGGCGATAATATAATATAATATAATACAGTTATTTATTCATTTCATTGTTTAAAAACAACTAAAAAAAGTGTGTGTGTTAGAACATATTAAAATGTCTATATTTACACACACATTACTTCAATACACACACAAATTACGATATTTAAGCTTTTTCCTAAATATAACAGTAAATATAAATGTTTCAATGAAGCATAATATATAGTTTTGGTTTATTATATTAAAAATGATGAGTTTTTTTTTTTATTGATAACGGACGGCAAACGAGCAGAAGGACCACCTGATGGTAAGTGGTTACCTTCGCCCATAGACATCTACAAAACCAGAGATGTTGTAGATGCGTTGCCAACCTAGAGGATACAGATGGAAGGGGAGGACAATGTAGTAGTCCGCTATCGGAACCACCACATTTTGGGGAAAGGATGGGTGGGAAAGGGGAAAACCTGGCTTACATGCCATCGAACCGGAACACATCATAAGATATTTGGCGGTTCGTCTTTGACATGACAGTGGTCGCGAGCCAGACGGAGGACGAACCTCCTACCACCAAAGAAAAATCTAAATATAACAGTAAATATAAATGTTTCAATGAAGCATATTAATAGTTTTGGTTTATTATATTAAAAATGATGAGTGTTATTAAATTAAAAATGTTAGCAAATAGGAGCGTCGGTGCGTAATGATTGCTGAAGTAAGCTTATTAGAAGTTAATTAGGATCTTGAACTTGACAAATAGCTTGCCAGTTTTAGCTAACGGTTACAAATACTGTTTACTTTTTAAAAAAAATAATGCTGATTTCAATAGTACTGATATTTCATAGGAAGTGTTCAGCTTCCAATGAAATATCAGTTTTATTGAAATTTTAGTACCTAAAATAGCAGCGTCGTGTTAAATATTATTTTATTGGATAAATTACATGATTTTACATTAATATCGCTGAAAAATATTTTTTTTTTTTTTTAACTTCACGCTGTATCCCGCATATAGCAGGGGAGACCTGAGGGGACCAGAGGGGACCTGAGAACCTAGTGTTAAGACACTCCGTTCTCTTTCAACAATTCCTTTCCCTAGTTTCCACCCGATTGAGGCATTATGTGCTGAGTGGCGGAACTCAACGCTGCGCTTTGCCATGTTACCAAACCCTGAAAAAGAAAATACTTCATTGTGAGAAGTGGGAGTGGGAATCGAACCCACAACCTGTCGCGTTCGCGTTAACAAGTCGCACGCTTGTGCCTCTGCGCCACGACAGGCGTTAAAATATATAACAATACATATTCCTGAAAATATTTTAAATAAAGTGTTAAAGGTAAGGTATGTGTTATTACAATTGTTTAAAAATATATGTTTTTCACACGTGTTGTCACATATTGAAATTTATATATTTTTATGCTGGGCAAACTGTGTACTAAGTTTACGGAACCTTCCTTATAGCCTGACTGTTGTAGGACGCGTGCCTTATTTTCACTCCTAAAGCATAAGATATAATAAGTATATGTATCTACGCATAGGTCACGATTGAAAATAACATATCTACTCTCATGAATATAAATTAAATAATAATAAAAATCGAATTGGTTATGGTATTGTAAAATGTTTGCAGTTCAAGTGGTTCAATCAAATTATTCAAAAACTTTTCCTAGGTAAATTGGCACTTCGAACGCCGCAGACAATTTATAATTTTTGATTAATGTTAACTATTAATATGATATGATGACTTTTTTCTTAAATAAGGTAGTGCCATCTTGACACAGGTACCAGGACTGCCTCCCTTTCGGGATTCCCCGGATTTATCTTAGCGTAGAGGGTGGCCGTCTGGAAGGAGTTTTTAAGAACGTCACTTTTGTGTCAGTGGAATATCAACTAAATGAAAGATACATAATAAATTGGAAGAAATGAAACTTAACTTATAGTTAGTTTAATAAATCACAAAATATTAAGTAAATAATAAAATTAAAAAAAAAATAACAATTTTTGAAACGATTTTTCTTATTCCTATTATGCATTAAAAATAATTTTCCTGGAGTATCCGGGGAAAAAACTCAACTTCACCAAAATGTCCGAAATTTATTACGTTTTTGTCGGTGTCGGTAATTCAATTGAAATTAACATTCCCTAGATATAAATAAATGTAACCGTAATATCGTGTGTAAATCCTACATAGGTGTAATTTATAAAGATGTTTCAATTTGTAAAATTTAAAATTTCTTCCACCTCTTATATCTCTATTTGGTCGGGAAAGTGAAGTAAAGTGGGTTCTGAGTGTTATGTCACTGGGATTGTCCATTTTACCTTAATACAATAAGAAAAAAATAATAAACTAAAATGGTATCTAAATTCAAACAGAAAGTAATTATTTTTTTACAATAATGAATGCGATACGTACGTAGGACCTATTGCGGGTACTTAATATTTATAATTATCGCCACACTAAGACTATTTTGTCTGAAGTCTACAACAGACACGTATTAGTAAAAAACTGACAATCTTTCATAATTGCTTTTGCGAGAAACCAGTCTAATTTAAATATTTAAAACATAGTTGTTGGTATCATCACGATTTTTCAACTTTCTAACTTGAATTTCGTGATCGACCGATCGCTAGGATTCGTTTTCCATTTCAAGAAATCAAGAAACATTCAAAAGACATTAGGTATACAATTTTGTTCAATCATACTTCTACAAATTTAGGTGAGCTATGTTTTGATTAAAGCCTTTTTGTTATTTTAATGTTTATTAAGGGATCGTTTTTAAATAATATAGATAAAGAGATTGATGTTTTTGTATTTTAACCAAATAGATAATATTCTTGACAACAAATAATAATAATTTACCTGCTTATATGAATTCAGACGTAACTTAAGTTTAAACTTTAGTTAGATAGGTAAAACTCTAAGCACATTTTTATAAAAAAAATGATAATAGAAAACGTCAAGACTAAGAAACATCATAAATTAAGCTTAACAAAAATAAATTAGGTCATAAATCATTACCTAAGACCAATGAAGCAAATATTAATTTAATCCGGAAGTTATACAATATGGAGCACGCGCGGCGCGTCTCGAGTTTTATTTGATACTTAATAGAAGCTGTCATAATTTAAAGTGATTATATTAACCAGTTCTCTTACATTTTTACCTGTTATTTTTAAATAAATAAAAAAAATATCTTTAAAAAATATATGTTTATATTATTTTAAGATATATTATCTATATAAGTAATATATTTTTAACCACTTTAAGCCGACGAGTGTTTCGACAAGTGCGATGCTTCCACCCCCCAACAGGCGGTCTTCAAAATCGATAAAGAGCAGAGCGATTAAAGTTGTCGTCTAATTAAGTAGTACATATTTAAATTATAAATACGTTGAAAATGTTACTATACTTACCTTGTATTATATCCATCCAAATCACGAAATAATATTAACCACAACACTTCCTATTTCCTAAATACCAAGCGAATATATTTTTATTTACTGCATGCCATTAATTTAATTTTAAAACATTTAAATCCATTATAGTTAGGAAAAACTGTAAATAAATGGACAAAAAAAATATTTCGCGAATATTTGTTAGCGTGCGCGAAGTTTGATGCGCGTGCGCCGTTTGAAATGCATCGATCGCATGCCTGGTGCTTACTAGTGTAGATTTACATGGCGTTACATATTAGATAGTTATTTTTATGGTATTTTACGAAAGTTACATGTATTAATAATGTTGCGGGGTATAACGGTGACGTCGCCATTACACCGGCTTTGCGATTTGTTACGATTCTGAACTATCAAATGTAAGCATGAGGCATGAGTCGGAACTTTTTTATTAATATTTTTGTATAAATTCCGTATGTATTTGTAGTTATTCTATTACACTATGCATATTATTTCTAGTACATATATAACTTTACTTTTATATTATATTCTTTATTGCACTTAAAAATACATAAGAAAAAGTAAATCCATTTTTTAGTTTACAATGGTGGACTTATCACTGAAAGAGATCTCTTCCAGTCAACCTGTGGAAGTGGATGAGTATGTTACATGCGGGATCAAAGTACAAAAAAGAAAAAAACAAACAATAATAAAAAAAATAGTAAAAATAGAATTATTAATAAGTATTAATAATAATTTGTTGATCGACAATTAAATTGGAGAATATCTTATTTTAATTCAATTCCCCTTTATTGTAAATCGGTAACTTTGAATTGTTTAGGTTCTTTATTTTGATACTTAATATTTACGAATAGTACTTAAATAAATATGTGCTAGATATCGAAGATTCTTCAGTTTTTGTTGTTTCATAGAGAAGCATAACAAGAGTTAAACGCAAAAGGGGTAGAATGTACGTACTTGTGTACTTGGCTAGATCCTATATAGGTACATATTTTTTTTTTAAAATCTTTCTAGAAATATAGAATATCGTGGTAATCATTTATAATTAACTTTGTTTTACAGGAATTTAAATTATTTTATTAGCAGAAACCCCTGATATGCTCAGGGGTTTCTGGGGTTATATAATATTATTACAATTTTTTGGGGTTTTGGCTAGGGCCTAGGACTAGAGCGTTTTGCGTCATCTTTATTTAGAAATATAAATAGTTTCGAGTTGAAATTAGAGAAACCATCGAAGTTCTATATACCTAAGAGTTGCCAAGACATATTATGAAAATTATAATATTGATCATACTATGATAATTTTCATCACTTTCAAACGACAAAAGGAAGAGCTTTTCAAATTTTAAAATTCAAATTTGTTTATGTAAAAAGATGAGCCCAAACTGAGGGGGGGCATATCATCTGTCAATCATATGAAATTATGTATATTCACATCATCTGTCGTTCATGTTACAATATGGTATATACACGTAAGTAAGGACGTTTACGTCCTGTCTCACTCGCACTTGGTTTAAATTGTCATTACACGCTCGCTTCTACACCAGACTTTGTACATGTCTGGCAAGGTGAAGGAACCATCAAAACTGTCTGGCTACGGAGATAACCTCTTTTTATCTTCTTCTTCTTCGTGTCACTCTTGGCAGAGCGGTCGTGGTCAACATGTATACTTTGAGGGGACAGGTACAGCTCTCCGTACGATTTTGTGCCATTTCTCCCTGTTTGACGACATTCTGGTACACTCGTATATTGGTCTGCCTTAACTTGGTCAGTCCACCGCATTGGGAACCTTCCGCGTGGTCTAGTGCCTCCTACTTTGCCTTACTTTTTATAGGTCCAAGCAACATATGCAAAGTTCAGCTTTTATACTATAACGAAATTGTAAGTATATTTTTTTAAGGTTTAGGAGTGTGTGGCAGGGTGTTGCAACCGCACTAAGTGTAAGGCAATGGATATACGTCATTTCTAATATAATTGCGAAGAAAATATAAAAAAACTGAACTTTATATTATAACGAATTTGAGGTACTATTTTATATTCCTTTACTATCTGTTATCTTCCGAAGTAACCACAACCCAAATTCTATACTTGTTGATCGTTCTTACCTCTGTCAGATATACCCACAGAAAATGTTTTAGCTTTTATAGTATGGCGACAGTCTGGCCGTCGTAGAATCTTAGGATATCACTATTTTTCTGTTTTTTTATACTGAATATTTTTTTTTCTTTTTATCTTCACGCTGTATCCCGCATATAGCGGGGTAGACAGAGGGAACCTGAGAACCTAGTGTTAAGACACTCTGTTCTCTTACAACAATTCCGTTCCCCACTTTCCGCCGAATGGAGGCATTGCGTGCTGAGTGGCGGAACTCAACGCCGCGCTTTGCCTTGTTACCAAACCCAGGAAATGGAAATACTAACATTTCCTGGAGTGGGAATATAATATAATATAGAAAAAGTAAAAATAAAAAAACAGACACATAATGTAATAAAAATGGAATTTTATTATATTTAATATTAAATTTAATATCTATTATTTATTAACATACTAATCTATATGAGATGTACCGTCCAGCTGTCTCCGATGATCTTATGATTTTCACCACCTGAATAAAATAATAAATTAAATTAATTGTATTTAATTCTTTTTTTACAGCTTCACGCTTTATTTCGCATAGCAGCATATACTGAGTGTCAAGACACTCCCTTCTTCTCTTTCCGCCAATTTTGAGACGGAAGTGGAGGAGCGGTAGAGCAGCACGAAAACTTGCGACAAAACAATTTGTATGGTAATTGAAAAGCGCCCCTACCGTGCATAAAAGGAACTAAAGTTTTCCCATACAAAATGCTTTCGATAACGATACCAACACTTAGTCGCAAGTCTTCGTGCTTGCTGTACTGAACTCAACGCCGCGTTTTTTCTTATCAGTCCGTTACAACACCGTCTACAGTCAGACTTTGACGCACTACGCCACAATAGCCTCACGTGGCAATTGTATTTAATAAAGATTCAATATACACTTTTAATTTCTATTACAAATAAAAGTTAGATGCTTAAAAGACAACAAATTTTTCTCGTTTTAGCATTTTCTGCGTTGATAAGGCAGTTGTTAGAAACCAGTAGAAAAAAATTATCTTATTTCCTAAGCTTAGTTAAGAAGAATGAAAATGTAGAGAAAATTGACAAAAGGTACAGACCACATATCTGTAGAGATCAGAATAAATATTATAAAAAAAAAATCAGTAGAATGGGGAAGTTGGATTCAATCCACAACCACTTGTGTCTACAGTCGGAAACAATATACCTGTCCTCTCTTTAATCCGAAGTACCTGGCTACTGGATCTCCTGCTTGTATTCTCATCAACATGTTTTCTTTAAGTTTACTGTTGTAATGGTTAAGAAATTATTTACAAAGTAATTATTTTTTTATTTTTCGTATGTTAAATAGATATTTAATTTTATTTCCTTTAAGATTAAAGGAAATAATTTAAATAGCTGAAGCGCATATATTTTGATACTTGAGAAAACATTTTTAAAACATTAAAAATATACATAATTAATATGATTGAAATAGTTTCAATTAAAATCTATGATTAACCAAATTAAAAACTTTTTTAAATGTATATATGTAATATATACATTTCAAAAATTTATATACTGCCATAAACAATCCATTAATATAAAATATAAAACTAAATAGCAATCATGTTATTTATAAAATTTTAAAAGGATACTATCTAGCTAATAATTCTTGTTTTTCATCAGGTGTCAACACAATATGTTCCGGTACTAACTCATGCTCAGTTATATTAATAAGCAGCTCAGATTCCAAGAATTGTTCCAAAATGTATTTTGGTGCCATATCCACTAATGACTGTTTTGCTGAGGGTGTCATACCTATAATAATATAAGATAATGAAAATATATTATTTTTTGTTTTAAATCAAAGCACAAAATTTTTAACATAGGCATTTTGTCATTTTTGTGATATGTTTATGATTTCACTTCCAAACCTACCTATTATTTTATATTTGATAGTACAAGACTATAGAAAATTTGTTATATATCATGTTTTTTATTTTTACCAATATTTCATAATTATTATATCCCAGTTCTAGTAAAATAAAGTGCATTCTATTCAATTACTCAATGTGCAATGTCTAAAAATCAGTTAATATAAGTACATTACCTGCCTGAACCACAACGATAGCTCTATGGATGTTTTCCTCTTGCATTCTTGTACAATATGTTTTTATAGTCTTTATTCCAATTTTAGCTTCATCCGGAAAGAACACAAACATTTGATCCGTTGGATCATCATTGTGAGCTACTAAAACTATCAAGTCACCTCTTGCAGGTCGCTTTTCACTAGAAGAGAATAATTTGTCATTAAAATTATTATTTTATATATCCATGAAATGGAAAATATGAATAGGACCCAATATAATTTTTGTTTCCTACTAAATGTCAGAAATTAAAAAAAGTAGAGAATAATAATTAGATCTGCCTAATTTTATTATAACATAATTAAACTCTTTGATTTGTTGACTCGCATAAATGTCATTTTTTTATTTGACAGTGTCAAATGGTAATATATATACTATACAATTTAACTTATTTGTCAATCTATAAACATTTTTTAGTAATTAAATTTATTTGTAACTTTCTTATAAAATTGACTGATTACACTTACTGCATGGCAAAGGAATTTGAGAGGCCTGTTGATTTAAAAATGCATACTTTAAATGACAATATTAAAAAACAATTTATAAATAGAACAATTTCTACAACCACAAAGTTATATTTGGGTAAGCAAAACTTTCTCCTATGGAAATTACTTATTTAAAACATTTATAATATTACTATATTCTTACCTTGGTTTATCACCGAATTGTTCCTTAAACTGATCTAAAGTTTGGTCCAATTCATCTTGTGTTACCAGATATCCACGATCATGACACAACTGGAAAAGTTGTTAACAATTAAATAATACAGTTTATAAATATTTATTTAACTTGATTTAGCTTTTGCATCCTTTATGTAAGTTAAATCATTTTAAAAGAAAATAGCAGATTTAATTTTATGCTCTTTATATTTTATTACAATGCAATTATAGCAAAGCTGCACCGTTTCTCGACAGGTAATGTTTAGTTTAGATCCCCAATTAGTTTATTTTAGATTTTCATTTAAGCTATTTATTTATTTGATTTGGAATAACAGAACAGATAACTTCACAGATAATTAAATTAATATATATATAATAATTTTTTTTATCTATTATAAAGCTACTAAGATCAAATAATAATACAAGGGATACTAAAATCAAATAATGCAAAATTAATATTCAATCATAGAATATAGCTTCTTAGATCTTTTATAAACAGATAAAAGCAAGACAGAACAGTTTTTGTATATATAGTTCTCGTATATAATGTAATTAGTCCGTAATTGTTATATTTTAACATAACCTCCTAACTAACCTGCATTACAGTTTTACGGATTCGCCAGAGTTTATAAGTTTCTGCATCATCATCCATTTTACAAACGTTTTATAAATAATATTCAGATGTGAATAACTATTTGTTTTAGTGTATAATAACAATTAGTTTTAGGTATTATTTTATAACAACAATATTACACTAAATATTAAATTAAATGCCACAGAGTCCACAAAGTTTATAAAATGAGCATTGACATTTCATATTTACTGACCAAAGACTACTAACTAGTGATGACCAAGATATGCCGATTCAAGCAATTTAGTAAACAAAGATCGATTACTAAATAAGCTAAGATTGTAGTTCTCAATAAATTATCAGTAATTAAAATAATAACTTTCAATTAATTATTATAACCTTTAAAACATCATAAAATAAATTTATACAAATTTACAATGAAGCTAAATTTAAAATAAAAACTAGTCAAAATTAGCTGTTATATAGTTATCAAATAATAAAATCGCAAAAAAAATGAAAACATTTGTCTAATTGAATAAAATATATTATGTAAATTTCTATATTTACATAAATCACAAAGTTATGTATGAGTTATACCCAGGTTATCGTTTGTATTAATATCTGTTTCTGTTGCATAGATATTTAATTTTTATTATCTGTAGCACTGCCTATGACTTTTCCTTCTGCAAATTGAGTTTTTATTAAAATAGGCGATATATTAGACTTAAGATTATTCCCAATATACTGCAAATTCTCAATTCTAACAATGGCTGGGATCAAAGGTAAAACTGCAACTTGCTTATATAAATATTTAAAAATGTTATTATTAATTTTTACTATATGACTCATTGTATATTATGTTATATTTACAAACATAATTTTTACTTTGTTTGAAACTGCACATAACTAAACTTATTTTCTTCTTTTTCATGCTCCATCGTGAATTAATATTAGGGTAAGTGTTATTTAAGACAAATTATTAAAATTAAATCGATATTATGCAGGTGTTGTGCCTTGCTCCAAATACATATGACGAAATGGAAGGTAGTATGGTAGTAGGATTTTCCCATGAAACATAAAAAAATAAATATATTGTTAGTTTAAAAGATACTTGAATATATTTTATAGTGAACAATTAGTTGAATAATTTTACTATTTTCCAATTGCTTTATACAATAAAAATATTAAACTAATGCAAATATTGTTTTTAAAGATAAGATAGTGAAAAAATACAAACATGATATTTTTCTTTAAGTCAAGATTTATGCAACTGAGATACATTGTCTAGATACAGAACTTAAGACTGACATTTATATACCATAATAATTAACCATTTTTATAATATATTGAAACCATATTTACTATTTTAGTTGAAATCTATTTTTTAGGAATAGTTGAAAATTATATTATACATTTACTTATACTAGGCTTATTACCATAAATGTATGAATGATTTATTTTCATAATTTTCAGTTTGGTGTCATTGGCCTTTGCGGGTTCTATTGGAATGACATTTGTCATATTAGCTTGTGCCTTACCACAGTATAAGTAAGTCCAATTATTGAAATATAATCCTTAATTTATTTAAAGATTTCTCATATAAAATGATTGAGTTTAAAAAAACTGGAGATTTTTAATCTTATCACTATTCTCTGTGGTGAATTTTAAAATGTACTACTGAGCTATTACTGAAGGATGCTTCTTATCTTTATTTATTAAACATCACTACCCAGTTATGTTAAAAATATGTTATAGAAGGAATGTGTTACAAAATAAGCTATTATATATTATGTAAGTTAATTATTATGTTTAGTTACAATTTATATATTTTGTTTAGATTACTCATCATAATATTGTTGCCTTAAAGTCGCCTTTACATGCTTAATATTATTGTAATATATAGGAAAGTGTAATAGAATCACTATTTTTTTTTATACTTAAAGGTAATATATCTGCACTATTTGTGAATATAATGATAATTTGACCTGAATTCATATTATTAAAAAAAAATGTTCTATTTAAGGGGTTAACAAATAACTAAGTTAAGTATTTCAAGGAAATTGAAAAATGTCGAAATAAGTAAAAGGATTTACAGATTAAACTTAAGCTTAGCAATGCATGTCCTATAAATGTCCTGGGATGGATATAAATTATGCGATACTATTAAGTCCTGAATAAGTAATCAATTGATATTTGCTCAACACATATTAACAAACAAATAAAAATGTATTATTTATTTGTTTTCAAATATGCTTTATTTGTCTCTGTTATATTGTATGACAATTTTTTTATTAAAAAAATCCAACTTAGTATGATATTTGTTAAAAATTAGGCCACTGGTGCAATGGGACAGTGGTATGACTACATGCCATGGTTTTGAGTTCAATCCTCTGGAATTTTTTTTAATTACTTTCATTTTTTCATTCTGATAACAGAAATTGCAGCAATGAGTGACACTAATAAAGTATTTCCATTCTGTCTCTATATTATATCAATCTTATACTGCCAATGGCAAAATTTGAAATAACCCTATGCAAATAAATTTCCTCAAAATGTGCCAGAAAGTGAGGAATGGAGTAATCTAATACTCTCTCTGCCTACCATGTTTCATACAGAAGATGATAAAAAATGTATTAAATTTAATTGTTTCTTATTGAAAGTATGTATTTTTATTATAGGTTATGGTGGCCATTTTTTGTTGTGCTGTTTTATATATTGTGCCCTATTCCCACAATGATTGCACGACGCCACACAGACAGTGCAGGAGGGACAAACTCACCTTGTATGGAGACTGCAATTTTTATCACTATGGGAATTCTTGTTAGCTCATTTGCATTACCTATTGTGCTTGCTCGAGCTGATGTGGTAAGTATATGTATTTGAGTTTTAATTAGTTGTTTAAGTACCTCTTTATCCTTATGGTACCTATTTATATTCTTTTGATAGGAAATTTAAATAATAAAAACTACATATCTTTAAATGTTATCTAGACATATTAGGTCCAATATCATTGTAATAAGAGTGCATTCATGACTAAGGTCAATGAATTGTGGTATTGCATATCACATTCCAAGGGCTATTATCAATAAGTATTCTTTAATAGATAAGGTTATTATTTGTTTAAAAATGTGTTCTATTTGTAGCTTCATACTTTTTTCTGCTTAATAAAGGAGAAAATAGAACTTAGTGTCAGATACTATAGTTTTCCGATTTTCAAAACGTGTTAGCTCAACCTCACATTTAGTTTTACCAGAGATGGTAAATGAGAATAATTTAAAAATCCTCCGAGTGGGAATCAACCAGAACCATCATGTTTACAGTCAGATGCTGTCTCGCTGCGGTATATTTATCCTATTGTGTAAGCAAAGGCAGCCTTTTTAAATTGAAAAATTAGGTATATGGTATTAAGTATTAGCATATTTCGAAGTCATATACATTTGTGAGCGACTACTAGTAGGATTATATCAGTAATCCTTATCATATGTGATAAAGATATTTTTATTAGCCAACCTTATTTATTATTGTATTAACTGCTTTTATGATATAGCACTTTAAGCAGCCTGTCGTGGCGCAAAGGCACGAACGTGCGACTGTAAACGCGACAGATTGTGGGTTCCATTCTCACTCCAGGAAATGTAAAAGTTTAGTATTTTCACTTCCTGGGTTTGGTAACAAGGCAAAGCGCATCGTTGAGTTCCGTCACTCAGCACACAATTCGGCGGAAAAAGGAGAACTGAGTGTCAACACTAGGTTCTCAGGTTCCCTCTAGCTATATACTTGCCTTGCTATATACGGGATACAACGTGAAGCTAAAAAAAAGCTAAGCAGGAGATTAATAAAATGAACTAAAAAATATTTTATTTATGTAACATTTGCCTAATTTAATTTCTTGAATTGATTATTTTTTTAAGTTTGTTCACCAATGCTATATAATGTGGTATGTTGTAAAAATAAAGAGAATATTCATACTATTTTTTTAGTTATGATATTGTAAATTAATTAATGTAGTAGTATTACCTAATTAGTGATTTTAAAAATGATAACACACCTTGGGAATGAAATGCTCGCTCCAGTCTGTTTCAAAGGTATCATTGCCAATAATAAAGAATTGTAAACCATTGTCGAATATAAAAAAAAAAAAAAAATAGTCCCGCTGAGTTTCTTGCGCCGGTTCTTCTCAGGTCTGAGGCATTAAATTTAGTGAACCGGTGGTAAATTATTTGACGTTCAAAAAATGAAGCTTGTAACTTCTTATTTTGAATAAAATTATTTGACTTTGACTTTGACTTTGACCCATTGACCTGTAAAATATAAACACCTTTGCAACTTGTCTTTATATGAAAATGACATGTCAAATATTGCTTGAATTATTTATTTAATTGCTTTAATATATTCTTATTTCTAATGTATTGTTAATACTATGATAAAAATTGGTTATCTTCAAACTTAATACTTCTCCATCCTAATAATTTAGTTAAGGTTTTTTGTTATACAGATATCTTTGTTTTACAGATAGTATGGGGTGCGTGCCATTTGACTCTCGCTGGCAATGTAATAGTATACCTAACTATACTTGGCTTCTTCACAATCTTTGATATGGATGATTCAGATTATGCAATGTGGTGAGAGATCTAAAAATTGTCCTCGAAATGGACAATTATAGACAATTACAGTTACTGTTTTTGTATGATTATTATATAATATATTATGTTGTGGTTCTGTCTACCCCTTTATTTTAAGTCTGATAATGATACTGATATTAATATTAAAAAAAATAAAATTTGTTTTTTTTTAAGTCAAACATGTTGTTGATTGATTATTTGTTGTATTACTATAGATTGATATGTATGAATAATTGTTTTGAACTATATGCAGGTTAGTCTACTTAATTAAGTGTATGAGAAATATATAGGTGTATTTTTTTACAATTTAGCAAATTAATCCTTGTGTAACCTAATATAATGTTTAAATATCTAATGATGTGTTCCGGTTCGATGGCATGTAAGCCAGATTTTCCCCTTTCCCACCCATCCTTTCCCCAAAATGTGGTGGTTCTGATAGTGGACTACTACATTGTCCCCCCTTCCATCAGTATCCTCTAGGTTGGCAACGCATCTACAACATCTCTGGTGTTGTAGATGTCTATGGGCGAAGGTAACCACTTACCATCAGGTGGTCCTTCTGCTCGTTTGCCGTCCGTTATCAATATAAAAAAAAAAAAAAAAAAATGTATGTAACTTCTAGATGCTATTCTAACATAAAAATGTGTACACGAAAATTGAAGAAATGTTGTTTTAATGCAAGTTTATTAATTTATTATACTAATATTTTCAAATCTTTACATAACCTTTACCATAGTTTAAATGCTATATGAAAAACATAACTTTTTTTTAAGTTACACTTAACAATAATTGCAAATGTTTAACACCTATATTGGCTTTAAATGTAAAATAGTTTTTATAGCTTTCTGCTTATACTTTAAAAATTCATTATAAGATTTATGTTATTAATTTTTTTTCACAAAATGTTTAGTTTATTGGTTGCTTTAACATAACATTATAATAATATTCATAAGAAAGCCACATATTTTTTACATGTACTGTATTTGTATGAAGTAAAATCGTACCTTTATTCTGAAATATATGAAAAAAAATTACAAAAGAAATTAAAATATCACAGTGTAAACATTATTTGCTTCATAATATGTAATTTTGATAGGTGTCCAAATTTATAAAATTTCCGCAAATTAATACGCTAATAAATGTAAACAAATTGCAATTGTAATTAATAATAAAATTATATTTACATTCCTGTAATGTATGTTTGTAAATATAGTAATAGAATTCGGTCACAATAAAAATGTTACTACCTGCTTTTCTTTTTGTTTTAATGTTGATAAGTTGGTCCTAAAAGTAAAAAGTTAATTTAATTCTATGGAAAATAATCGTAATAACAAGAAAAACTTTAAATATTTTTAATAAGGATTTTTCTAGTCTTTGAAATAGTACTATGTTAATGAAGCATAAATCTAACTCTATAATAATTTAATATTATAAAAAAAAAGTTTCTTTTTTGCCTTATTTCTCGTGCCCTGGTCCCCGCTAATTGTTTGATTGAAATGTTATTGTTTCATAAAACGAATGGAATAAATTAATTTGTGTAACTAGACTAATAAACAAAGAATCGTTAATTCTTTATGAGAAACTCCCCCGGACAGTCGAATTTCTTCAATTACACGCGTTTCACCTATTAACCATAAAGTAATATTGAGTTTTAAGATACAACATACAATGGTGACTATAGTAAAAAGATTTTACGGCGATTAAATAATTATTAGATTTTTTATATGATTGCTATATACATTATTTCCTCAAGTATTTTTAAAATATTCTGAGGACAATCACATCGTGTAAGTGTTAATTATTAATATTAAAATATCACTTTGTTTAATATTGCGCGTACTATATTTTTTCAACTTTCTAATATTCATATATTTGAAACTATTTTAATTTGGAATTGCTCTAAGCATTCTGAGTAACGGAACGTTGTTTTTATTAATCATCTTCCGCTCGCTGACATATTGAATTTGTCATAAGTGTTGTTTTCCCACGTCAAAAATATTACGAAAAGTTAACGCCGCACCCATAAAAATTCATACAAAATAAGTTTTTAAAGTGATAAAATATGGGAGACCACTTGCCAGCTTGTGTTATTGATGTGGGAACCGGCTACACGAAATTAGGCTTCGCCGGTAATAAGGAGCCTCAGTTTATCATTCCGTCAGCCATAGCGATAAAAGAAACTGCTAAAGTTGGTGACCAGAGTACCAGGCGTATGACTAAGGCTGTTGAAGATTTAGATTTCTTTATTGGTGACGAAGCATTCGAAGCGACCGGATACTCAGTGAAATATCCTGTTCGTCATGGTCTAGTTGAAGACTGGGATTTAATGGAAAGGTACATTGAACAATGTATTTTTAAATATCTTCGTGCTGAACCTGAAGATCACCACTTCTTAATAACCGAGCCACCTTTAAACACACCAGAAAATCGAGAATACTTAGCCGAAATTATGTTTGAGTCTTTTAACGTACCTGGGTTATACATTGCAGTTCAAGCAGTACTTGCGCTAGCTGCATCTTGGAAATCGCGGACGTCTGCTGGTCGTACTTTCACTGGTATTGTTGTAGACAGTGGTGATGGTGTTACTCATATAGTGCCAGTGGCCGAAGGCTATGTGATCGGGTCATGTATTAAACATATTCCCATAGCTGGCAGAAATATCACATCATTTATTCAGTCTTTACTTCGTGAACGTGAAGTAGGAATCCCTCCAGAACAAAGTTTGGAAACAGCAAAAGCTATTAAGGAGAGATACAGTTACATTTGTCCGGATATTGCAAAGGAATTTGCAAAATATGATTCTGATCCTGGAAAGTGGATGAAAAAGTACACTGGCACTAATGCCATTACAAAAAATCCCTTTTCAGTTGATGTTGGCTATGAAAGATTTTTGGGACCTGAAATATTTTTCCATCCAGAATTTTCCAATGCTGATTTTACTGTACCCTTAAATGAAATGGTAGATGAAGTTATTCAGAGTTGTCCTATTGATGTGAGAAGAGGTTTATATGGAAATATTGTTTTGTCTGGAGGCTCTACTATGTTCAGAGATTTTGGAAGGAGACTTCAAAGAGACATAAAAAGAACTGTAGATGCTAGACTAAAATTATCTACAATGCTATCTGAGGGGCGTATCACACCTAAACCAATTGATGTCCAAGTTATATCACACAACATGCAGCGATATGCTGTATGGTTTGGCGGAAGTATGTTAGGTTCTACGCCTGAGTTTTATCAAGTGTGTCACAGCAAACAGGCATACATGGAGTATGGGCCTAGTATTTGCAGACACAACCCAGTATTTGGTACCATGACATAAATTATAATATATTGCCAGTATTGCAAATAAATTATGTATCAATAATTATCGCTTATAAGTTTATGAATTTATTAAATTACTTTATAAAAAAAAACATTTTAATGACTGTCTTCAGTAAAGAAACTTAAATATTATTACAATTTTGTTTACATTATTCAAGATATTTTGTCATGATTTTTAATTTTACTTTTGATATATTTTAGAAAACTAATTAAATTATAATTTTATTATTGATATTTGTAGCTGGATAAAGGAATTAAATGAGCATTTAATGTATTGCATTCCAGCTTTTTACCAAATATAGACTTGCTAAAAAAATTTACTGTCTTATTTCACATAATTTCGTTATTTTTATTTGTTTACATAGTACTTAATATCATAAAAATATAATATGAATCCTTACTTATATTATAAATGCGAAAGTAACTGTCTGTCTGTCTATTACGCTTTCACGCCTAAACCACTGAACCGATTTTGATGAAATTCGGTATGAAGGTAGAACTAAACTTAGGAAAGGACATAGGATATTTTTTATTGCGAAAAAATTTTTATAAAAAAAAATATTTTTATTTCTTATAATTTTTTTTTGACAAATAGTCTAGACCTTGGGAAAGACTATAGGCTACTCCTTACACGTCGCGCGATATAACCGAATGCCACGCGGGCGAAGCCGCTGGCGGAAAGCTAGTATATAATAAATACAAGATTCATTTTTATTGCTTTAAAATTACAAAATATGTCCCACTATAATATTTTGTTAAAATTGTTAACCTTATAAAGCTTTATCACTTTATCACTAGATGGCACTACTATTGAAAATAGCTAAGCCCTAGAGGCACGAAGATAAATATTGATAGTGATTTCATAGATATCTGCGATTATGACTCAAATAAAATTACTTTTTACATTTTTATTATATATATCTATAATATTATTTGGTTATTTATTTTTTTAAATATAACTTTTATGGGCACAGGTGACCTGTTCTGAGACCGTATGTTCTGTTCAAAATTTTGATAACAGTTGTTTTAATACTTCCCAAATTTTAGGGAAGTTCTACATTCTACACATTGTTCAATTGCATAATTCCACTTTGAAGGTAAGTGTCAGGCTCTAAATTCACAAAACACAAGTAGGTATTTTTTTAATAACAACATATAAGTAGCATAACTTATCATCAATATTGACTACTTCCCCTATACGTACTTATTGCACAGATTTTAATGTCATTTAACAAATTTAAAGTTAGTTTTTGCGCACCTGTAGCGCTAAAATATTTGCATTTTTTTAGCTTCGCGTTGTATCCCACATATAGCAGGGTAGACAGAGGGAACCTGAGAACCTAGTGTTAAGACACTCGGTGCCCATGCAGTTTCCGCCGAAGTGATTCATTGCGTGCTGAGTGGCGGAACTCAATGCCGCTCTTTGCCTTGTTACCAAACCCAGGAAATGAAAATACTAAAAGTGGAATTTTACATTTAATAAAAGCATCATTTTATTTCTTGTATTGTTATGATAACATTATATCATATGTCCGTAACAGGCAAGACCTATCTTCTAATGACTCTTAATATCTTTGTCTTCACAAATAGATTTCAAATTTATTTTTAAATTTAAATACTTTTTATAATAATTTGATATTTTTTATATATCTAATTCTATACTCGTACTATAAAAAACAATAAAATATTTTTGTATTTTGAACTAATTGTAGCCGGCGGGCGTTGCTACGCCAATAACTAAAATAAATTTAAGAATTTTTTTGAGTTCATCGATGACATACAGACAAACATTCATTTTTATATATTTCTCTGTGTAAAAAAACATGGTCATACTGATTTTCATGATAATCGGTTGAACGGGGCTGAAGTTGCTACTCTGCAGCTCCACCTGGTGGCGAGTGGCATCAATGAGCATATTATACAGACCTCTGTGGAAAAATATATATATATTTACCAATTTTCAGAATAATCGGTACAGTAGTTTTTGAGTTCATCATCGATGACATACAGACAAACATTCATTATTATATATAAGATGTTAAGAAAAACACAATTTAGTGCGATAAAAAATAGTAATGAGACCATCGTGGCGCAGTGGGATAGCGACTGTAAAAGCGAGTGGTCGAAGGTTCGATTTCCACTCAAGGGAATTATTATGTCCTCGTTCTGGTAAGACAAAGCTTAGCGTTGAGATCCGCCACTCAACAGGCAATATCTAATTTTCGGATGGCAAGTGGCGAAACTAGTAGTGTATGAATCTGTGATTTTTTATTTTTTTTCCTGCTTGCCTATCTGTCGCATATATCTTTGGATCTACTAGATTGATTTGATTTATTTTTTTTGTTGTATTTATAGCTATTAGGCGTAGGCGAGACGTAGGATCATCATAACTGATTTTAAAAACTGCTACACAAGATTAGGAACACTAAAAACCAGCGAAATTACGAGAAATAAGAGAATGCCAGCTTATCAAAAATTGAAGGATGTTTTCCGTTGAAAGACTAGAATTGATTAAGAACAAGAATTATCTGAGACCATCGTGGCGCAGTAAGACGCCGAACTGTAGGTAAACGCAATGGTTGTAGAATCGACACATTAATCTCATGAACTACTGGACAAACAGCAATCTGTTTCCATTTTATATTTCGTTAGATTTTCAACTAACACTGGTTATTTGTTTGAATTAAAAGATAAAAGTACTTTTAACTTTCGTTCCGAATTTTTAGTTTTCAATGCTTAGAATATTTTTATTTTTTATATGGGTTGAACAGAAAGTAGTAACACAAAATCAATGTAATCTTCAACAGCGTAAAGCTTTTTTGTCCGAGAGCGTAGTCATGCGTAAAACGTAAAAACGGGATAGGTATCGACGTGGCAATATGGCTGGAAACAGTTAACTGTATCGTAGGGTGTTTTTACAAAGCCGTCTAATTAGTCGGCGCCCGCCCCGGCTTACACGACGTGCACAAAGAGCCGATTTCCTAACTACCCGCGTCAATTCAATGCCTCGTTGCTGCCTCTACGCAGGGATTTAAAAATAATTGGAAAAATTGCTTCCGTCTCTATTAAATATTGAGTGTGAATGTCTGAAATAAAACATATTTCTATCCTTTTTTATAAACTATAAAAAAAGATTTTTTATAGTTTATATACCTCTGTAGCGATTTCATAGCGTATAATTAAAATTCGTGTATTTTTTGTTTTTCAAAGCTATCAGCCTAAAATCAAAAACCCTGTTTTAAGATTCTATCGCGATTTTCTGCAATTCCCATTTGTCACTTCCAGTCTAAGGGTTGATAGGTCGTGATAGGTTTTCTGCTTTTTTTATTTGCTGTCATCCTGCTGCTTAACTTTTTACAAATCAGTTATTTGTTAATTTTGTAGCTCCTCGATTTTTATATTCATATAATAAGAATATGTGATACGACCTAAAGAAATTTTAATGCTAATATAGGCATGGCGTAGCTTGGCGCACAAATATACAACGTCTAAAGTGTCTTATCTTCATTTTCAGTTCCGTCGCGAAGTATTTGCTTCTCAAGGAGTGAGAAAAGTAAATAAAACAGTCGGATTCAGCGGCACGAAGTTCAGACCGTGGAAATGCGGTAATAGGAAATCTTGCCAACTTTTCAAAGGTTAAACGAATGTAGTTTCCGGCTTACGACTAACTTTATTAAGTTCAATTAAATAATACATACCTACTTGAACTAGTTAAGAAATTAAACCTCTTGAAAATTTACGGAATAAGTGAATGCAATGTTTATAGTTTTTTAAATAATCTTCTTAATCTGTCTTTAGCGCTTTAGATATAAATCGTCGCATCAGCTACGTAAATAGTTAGAACCTTTCTACATCCGTAACGTATCGTAGCGCTACGATCTGAAGTCTTTCAAACGTCCAGTATACAGATGTAAGAACCTTCACCTTCGAGGCCGGAAAGGCGTCGGTATCGTAAATGTCCACAAAGGTAACCGCTAAACATGAGATAGTCCTTCTACTCTTTTGCCTCCTTTTTTCAAAACTAAAAAACAAAAAGTTTATTTAATAAATTCCACAGTCGATAAGTTTGTCATTTTATACAATTACGTCACGGGAAATGTTGTTTATCACCAGAGTGAATCAACTCTCTTAAGTAATTTCAGTGTCGCCACTAATATAATAAGCGGGTATTTTGTTTATTATTCGGTGAAAAGTCTCCAAGTAGCTACGCATGTACTTACCCAAATAGAAACAAATATTTCTATTTTGTAAATTGTGTTGATTTTCAGCACCATGACTGTGTGTTGCTTTTTATTTTATACAATTCATATTCCCAAGTAAGAGCAGGGTAAAATAAGTATCTAAATATAAAAAAAAGTATTTTCTCTCCACGATTAGTCATTGACGCGCAAGCCTCGTTGCTACATAGGTATAAGCTATGAATGCATCTTCCGAGCGGGTTCCGTAGTTAATTGCAAAGTGCACCATTGTTTTTGCCTTGCCCTTTGCGCTCGTACGGCGTACTTCCCATCTTTATAATACATATTTTGAGATAATTTTCCACGCAGACAGTTTTTTCAAAAGAATTTGATGGGAGACCGAGTTTTAAGAGCGAATATCTCGTCAGCTGTAAGGTAATATTGTTTCAAGGAGGAAATGAAAAAGTTGAACAAGAAATTACGTTTCCACCGCTGTAGCTTTTACTGCTTTAAATATTAAGACTACAGTCCTACGAAAACGTGGTGTCCACCTTGTTATTTGGCATATTTAAAAAAAAAACAATTGTGAACTTTATATTTAAAATCTTTAAAAATATTTTTCTTCAGTTTTA